>JARVLU010000380.1:29235679-29246560 GCA_031762415.1 Simpsonichthys santanae
TCCAAATGTCTGTGGTAAAACTCACCCAAGTGCTATCAGCTATTAGCTTCTCAATGACGTTGGAAATGACGGCTTGTTACTCGGGTGAGGCTACGTCGGAAAAATATCTGACTGGGGACGATGTAGCGAGGCCCAACGTAGTCCATAAATCTTCTGAATATGACATCCTCAACAACAAAAAAACCTTCCACACCGCCGCCATTTTGAATATTCTTCTCCACGTGATCAGATCAGGTATGCGCACGTGATGTCATCACGTTGTGCTGGCACTGAAGGCATCCTTGTCACTGGGTTGTCATACAAAAACAGTGTCTTTTTTAAGCGGTGAGTTATTTTGATGGAATGGCTGATGTCCAATATTTAACCTTAAAGCTAATATTGGCCGATACCAAAACATGCCGATAATATCGTGCATCCCTGCATTAAATATCAGTGCTCTGTATGTTCTTACTTGTTGGTCTTCAGTATGGGGAAAACCGTGTTTCCTACACCACAGCCAACCTAAACAAAGTAGATCAGTTATTACACCTCGAGGCTCAATGGGATTAACCTGCCTAAATAAAGGCTGAATGAAAGAATTACTAAAAAATTTCTGACAACGTTGTATCTCAACTGTTAAAATTAATCTTTCCAGGTGTAAAACTGGCAACATGTCTGAAACTGTTAACGTGTTGGCTACAAACACTATGTATGATAATTACATCTGTTTGTATAAAACAAAAAGAGAGGGAATAAATAAAAAAATAAGACAAGCTAACCATAAATTGAATTGAGTGAAATCACAAAGGCTTGAACAGCTAAAAACAATGATAAATGTATGTGTAGAAAGATTTAAAGACACTTTTCAAAATGTCCTAACTGTTTCAAAAATGTTTTACCAATATAAAACTAGATACCTGTCACCATTGCACCTGGTATATTAAAAATATGCAGTTGTTAGTTGGCATCTATTAGCAATCAGCTAATGTTAATTAATTTTTAACTACATTTAATTAAATGTGTTTTCTTTTAAATCTGTTTCACAATCCATAATTTATAAAAATATATATTTTTAAAATGTGTAAAATTGTAGCTGCTAAATTGAAGGAGTTAGAATTTTGGTGTTTTGTGAGGTCGGTTGACTGTGGCGGCCATCTTGAATTGGGGTGACTTCAGAAGTGGGTTGTAGTTGTCCACCCAAGGATTACTTTTGGACAATTTTATAAAAATTTGTTCTCTGATTCATGAATTATTTTGCTAATAGATACAAGAGAACACAGGCAAAAACATAATAAAACATAATGTCTTGGTCCAGAGTATGCTTGTGATAAAAATAATCCCTAACCTCTAAAATGCGATACGTGGCGGAGGAACCAGGAAAGTCGGGGCTGTCAGGAGACAAAGCTGCATCTTTTTTCGGATCAGGACTGCCATTTGCACCCGAGACGCTCGGATCAGGTCCGTGGTTTATGTTGCACCGTGGAGCCAATTCTGGGAACTCTGTGAAGAGCCAGTGACGGTCTTTGAAGAATCGATTCTCATGTATCGTGTAGAAGTCGTTCCAGTAGTCACTGGCCCGGCTGTCGTATTCCTCTGGAAGAAAGAATCAGAGAACAAAAGTTGAATGTACTGTGCAACATGATGTCCTCCTGATCAGAACTGTACATCCTTCTGGTTTCACCTTTTGTTTAAATGTCAAATTTTTAAAACGCGTGTACACAACTGCACCTTGTTTCTCTGGAGGCAGAGGCTGATTGTTTTCTGACACTTTCTTCTTTGCAGCTTCTTCTTGCTCATCAGTCCACTCCACATTGTCCCTGGTGACACCATGACACTGTTATCCAGCGTGAACAAAGGCACTAACAGTGCTAGCAGTCCTGAGATACCTCAAGATAAACGATTTACTGTGGTCATTTACCACCCAGCTGACATGAGCAGATGTAAACAATGCATAAATTAAGTGATCATGTTATTAAAGTAATGAAAAGCTGATGTTTTGTTTGCTTTAACTAGTTTTATTCATATTTGTGGTGTTTGTATAGAGATTTGACCTAGCACTTAGGGCAAACTGATCAATTAAAAATAAATAAATAAACAAAACAAGTAGTGGCACTTTTTACAAATACAGTACAGTACTGTATATCTGACACTATCAAATTACCCAACTACTGAGATATAGTAAAAGTTTTTTAAAAGAACAGCAAATTGTCCCAAAGTAATGTAAACAAAGAAAAAATAATGTATTCGGTGAGAAAATATTGTTAAAATATATTTTTTCTTCTATTTAAAACAAAAATAGCTTAAAAACATCTAAGCTAATAATATCCCGTCAGCGACATCTCCGGCCCGGTTCTGGACTCTGGTACCGACCAAGCGTTGTGCTGAAAAACTTGTCGCGGATCCGTGAGGAACCGAGTTCCGAACTGAGGTCTCTTCGGGTCCCCTGTAGATGAATTAGACAAAATGAGCCCGGTATCACCGCAGCTTTCATCCACTCCATCCATGGCACGGGGCGCCGCCATGATGACTCTGACGTGAGCTATAAGGGGCGGGACTTTAGCGTTGATGCGTTCACGGACAGGCGGAAAACATGAAGCCGTTATGACGAATTTATTACTGTACTGTACTTTATCACGCTCGTATTTTTATTTATAGTGGGCGAATCTTTATATGTTGTTAACTTTTTAAAAATATTTTAAGGTAAATATCATGCTCACACCTCCAAATATTTACAACAAAAGCCTAACTTCCACATTTTATTATCTTCTATAAATGTTCACATGGAATCCTTAAATTGAATCGTTCAAATTAAAAGTGCCCTTGAAGAACTACAACCTTCGATCACCGATTTGATTTTAACATTGTAAAATAATGTTTTATGTTCTGTAATACCCTTGATTGCTGTATTAGTGTTTATAATTAGTTCTCTGTTGTTCTTTTTTGTCCATGTATGTTCTATATTTGCAATAAAAAATAAAATACTGTACTGTACAGTAAATGTATTTATAGTGTGTGTGTTGGGGAGGGGGGGGGGGCGGACTGGGGGGGAAGAGACGGATTGGTGCATTTCAGATATCATAAAGTACTTCCGGTAATAAGAAATCAATAAAACTTGAGAATAATTGTTTAGAAGCAAAAAAAAATAGCCAGGTCATTAAAAAGTTTTTAAAAACAAGAAAAGTCTATTTTGTTGCTATAAAGCAGATTTCTGGATTAACTTGTAAGATAAATTTCATTTTAGAAACGAGATTTTTATTACACCATAATATTTATTATATGTTTAAAATATATATTCGAGAAATGTTTATTTAAAAAACTGTGAACTCAAAATATACATTACTGTTTTTTTGTTTTATATTATTTATGAGTATGTTTATGTCAGTTTGAATCAAACAAACTTGCATACATGGTACAAAGTATTTATGACAATGACTAGTTTGTATATAAACAGTGTGATCTCAAATGTTTAATGTTAAATAAGTAAATGAACTTTGTGACTATCTATTTTGTCAGACTCAAGGTAGAATAATGTAAATTTATAGTTTAAAAAAAATATTTTGGATTATAGTTGTTGGCTGAACCGCACTTTGGTCCTTTCTGGGGCAAAATTTTACTCAGCTAATTATGTGAAAATAATATTTCCAAATTCAAATGCAGTGAAAAGCACAAGTCATCAATTGGGATGATTGTGTGACAAATTAAACAATCATCTCCTGTTATTTTTTGTGGAGAAAATAATTGTTTAAAGTGTTTTTCTGGGTCCAGATTCTGCTGTGATGGGTTTTTTTTATTGTAGGGCTGGGTTATAACTTTGATTTCATAGTAAGGTCGGACTACTTTTACTTGATAAAATACTGTACAGTATAACCAACCACTTGCTCAACTTTACTCCAGGTTTCAGCATTTGAGCACCAGAGGGAGACACATGGTGGGTTTGTAGTTAGAAGCAGCTAAATGAGGAAATATGCAGAGATCTTTGTTCAGGCAAGTGTGTCCTGTTAAACAAAACAAACAAACGTTTTTCTTTTGTAGACTTTTTTTTTTTCATTTATTTAAACAAATTGTGCATTTTTGTTGTATTCCATTTACAGTGGAGCTATCTTAATTTAAAATCATTACCAGAGCCTCATGGACTTCTTAAACGTAAAGGTTTTGTTTTAATTCTAACTCAGACGAACAGCTTTGGCACTAGTTGAGATTTTGAACAGTTTTCAACAGACTGGTGAGAAATACAAGACCACTGTTGTCACACCCTCTTTGTACTAGAAATACAAAAAAAAAAATCATGATTGTCTCCACAATTTTTATATTCTTTTGAAACAAACTGTTCAGAAAAGCTGTCAGCAGTATGTGAGGACAGACTGTGCATGCATCCTGTAACGTGCGTGACACCAGGCGGACGTGGTGAGTTGTTTTTAGAAAAGGACTCCCCACCTCATCTGCATCTGATTGAACACTTTTAAAGCAGCAAACCAACTAAATGGTCAGACAACAGGATCATCTGCATCTGATTGAACACTTTTAAAGCAGCAAACCAACTAAATGGTCAGACAACAGGAAGTCACCTGCATCCATTGTTTAAAAATAAGAGGTGACTTGTCTTTAGAATGAAAATTGTAGAAATTGAGCTTTTCTGCAGGAAACATCCTAAAAGTATTTGTACTTTTAGTTTTACATGAGAGTGAATGAAGCTGGAAGATGCTAAGACTTCTACTAAAAATCAATCAGAAACATTTATTTACATTTTCATCCAAAATGAACGATGCATCGTGACTTTTGATCGGTCACAAAGTGAAAAACCAACAGTCAAAGAGTTCCTGCAGCCAGAAGATGATTTTTGCGTTGGATGTGAACTCCAACAGTTTCTAGTGTTTTATCTGTGTAAAAGCAGAAAGGATGGTTAAAAAAGCAGCAAAATAGGACACCAGCTGATGCCAGGTTTATTTGTTTTTTCAGTAGAAGACGTTAAAAGTGACATATTAACGAGCATTCAGATCACATCCTGAGAATTGAAGCAGCAAAACAAACAAAAAGCTTTAGCTCCTCTTTATGTTTCCCAACAACTCCATCAAAACTCTACAACTTTACAATAAAAAGTAAAGCTTGATATTTTTACAGAGCTGAGTTATTTGTTGCATAATCAATCTCCTTACTGGAAAAAAACATTTTAATGAGACACAGAGCTGCTCTGAAACCAGGCAAAAACACACATGGCTAAAAGCACAAGCACATTGTTGGCTTTGGCCACAAGCAAAAAAAAAAAAAAAAAAAAAAAAAAAAAAAAAAAAAAAAAAAAAAAATCAAGACAACAAAATGTACTAATCATATTTCTTGCTGTCCTATCCCTGCTGTGAAAATAAAAATACTTTATATATACACATGATGGTTTTCATCACTGTAAACAAGCAGCATGAAGGAGTTTAACTTTAAAATGTACAGGCAAAAACAAACAAAAAAAAAAAAATACAGAAATTGCATTTCCTGCAAAAATGCAGTGGTTATTGCTGAAGAACTTGCTGAAAAACAGCCAAAGCTAGCTTAAAAAAGGTGTACACCCAAATGGAAAAACAAGCCTAAGCTAGCCAAAAAAAGAAAATCAGAAATAACATAATTAGCTGAATTGGGTTTAAATAAACTGAAATGAGCATAAAAAAAGAAACTAGCAACAAAAAGCTGAAAAATTGCTGAAATAGCAGAAAAAGCTGAAACTTGCAGAATTAAGCCAAAAGGAGCAGAAATAAGTAAAGTAAGTAAGAAGCACAAAAATGTTGTAGTTAACAGAAATAATCTAAAAGGAGCACAAAACAGCTGGAAAAAAGAGCTGAAATCAGCTGAAAGTCACTGGAAAAAAAGTTTAAATTTGCAACAGGAAGCTGAAAGCAGCTGAAACAGAACAAAATGTGAAAGGAGCAGTAGAAGGTTGTAAACACATCTAAAGATCTGAAGGATGTAAAATGAGCTCAGTTCATTTTCTCTGATAGAGAAAAGTGGCAGAAAAGGCTAATTGTTTCAAAAAGCTAAAGTTGCACCAAAACCAAAAGTCACAGCAGGATTGTCCTGAACAAACTAAATGTTTTGATTTATGATTTGTTGAAACATTTGTGGAACGAGAAAAATGCTGAAAAACGCACAGAAGGAAAATGGATCACAATGTGTGAATGCTTCATAAGCGTTCACAGAAAAAGCCTCAAAGGGACTCGTCAGTGCCTTTTATTACGACTTATTATTATTTTTACAGTTTCTATGTACAGTGATCACATTGACTTGTTGACAGCAGTAACAGCTTTTCAGCCTCAGCCGCGGGGAAGACGTAAAAGGTTTTCTCTGTGTCACTTCGAGCGATCCGTCTCTGTCGTCCAGCCCTGAGATTCGGACTCGGTCCGGTCAGCCTTTAGTTGCTGCTGTATGCCACATTGGTGAAAGTGGAGGTGGCTCCAATGTACAAAGGATTGTTTGCCTGAAAAACAAGCGTGGAGATCAGTCGGTTTGATTTAGTTGGTAAAGTCCTTTAAGGAGTTGACGTATCGTTTTTTTGTCGTTTCTCACCGTGTCCCATTTGGCTTTGGCTCTCTCCTCCTCGAACTTGGCGAACTCTCGGCGATCGTGGATGGTGATCAGCAGCTTCCAGATGAGCAAACCGACGAGGCCCAGCAGCAGGATGGCTCCGGCCACCGCCAGGAGGACCACCAGGATGTTAGGACCCTCGGGACACTCTGAGAGGAGAATCAGGAGCAGACGCAGAAACAATGAGCTCAAACACATCAACTTTTATTTCCTTTCATTTTTATTTTATTTATTATAGGGGGCGGCTGTGGCTGAGTGGTTAGAGCAGTCGTCCTCCAATGGGAGAGCTGGGGGTTCAATTCCATCAGCAGTCACATGCTGAAGAGTCCCTGGGCAAGACACTGAACCTCTCATTGCCTCCCATGTGTGTCCCATCAGTGCATGAATGTGATAAAGCTCTGATTATTCTTGTATGGATCTAGTAGATCACAGGTTGTGTTGTAAAGTGCTTTGAGTGTCTCAATATGACAGAAAAGCACAATATTAGTACAGTTCATTTACCATTTATTTCATTTTATTGGTTTAAAAAATTATTTTGCAATTTCATGCGACCTTGTGACACGTCATGCTCTAAGTGTGTATTTGGGATGACTCTCAGCTACTACCACATCCAATTTGAACTGAATATCTGTAAAACTTAGTTATAGCTAATTCTGCCTTGGCTAATAATGGCTGTGGCAGCCATCTTGATTGCGGTGGACTCCAGAAGTTAATCATGAGTGATTACGCTGAGGGTTTAATCAAAATCTGCTCAGTGGTCCATCAGATATTTTGCTAACGCTCCAGATAAAGCACATTTTTAGATGAACACTTTGTTCTTTGCCCTCTTTAGCAGAATTGGAGCAGAGTGACATTAAGAGCACAGTTCAGTCCTGATGATGCGCTGATGAAGTTCAAACAAAGTACCTGGCTCCTTCACCACGTACAGGATGGATTTGCCGCTGGTGTCTTCATAATACTGGAAGAGCACGATGCAGTCGTTCTCGTCTTTGTACGAGCAGTTCACGGCGTGCTCTGCATGGTAAGCTGTGAGCAGAAGCAAAACCAGGTAACACAAACGCTTACCTTTAAAAGAACATCCTAGTTTCAGTCTGTGCTGTTTAACCGAACATGGTGGACCAGGAGAAAAAGAACAGAAACCAGGACAAAGATGGACAAAGTTCTCACCCAGTTCATCGACTACTTGTATTTCCGTTTTGCAGATTCTGCTGCAGCTGTCGTCTGTGATGTACCGTCCTCTCTTGAAGTGCTGACACTCCACGCACTCCCTGCAAGCACAACAAGCCACGCCTTTATCCACACACCGGTAGTTTGCACCCGTCGAAGGTGAGGTTCTGCCTCAAGTGGAGGAGTTCAAGTGTCTCGTGGTTTTGTTCATGAGTGAGAGAAGAATGGAGCGTGAGATTGACTGACAGATTGGTGCAGCATCTGCAGTATTGCAGACTCTGTGCCGGTCCGTTGTGGTGAAGAAGGAGCTGAGCTGTAAGACAAAGCTCTCTGTTAACCAGTTGTTCTACATTCCTCCCCTCACCTCTGGTCATGAACTCTGAGTAGAGACTGAAAGAACGAGATCGTGGATCCAGGAGGTTGAAATGAGTTTCCTCTGCAGGGTAGCTGGACTCTCCCTCAGAGACAGCATGAGTTCAGATATCAGGAGAGACTCTGAGTAGAACCACTGCTCCTCCACATCGAGAGGAGCCAGTTGAGGTGGTTCAGACATCTGGTAAGGATGCTCTCTGGACACCTCCCTAGGGAGGTGCTTTGGGCATCTCTGACTGGGAGGAGACCCCAGGGAAGACACAGGACACGTTGGTGAGACTACGTCTCTCGGTTGGTCTGAGAACACCTTGGAGTCCTCCCAGAAGAGCTGGAAGAGGCTGTGGAAAGAGATGTCTGGAGTCTGGACCTCCCTGCTCAAGCTGTTGCCCCAAAGACCTGCCCAAAATAAATAGAAGATGATGGATGGATGGCTGGATGGCTGGATGGATGGATGGCTGGATGGATGGATGGATGGGATTAAGCCTCAGTTTTATGACAGCTACACAAAGATACAGTTTGCGGAGGATTTTAGCTGTTGAGGCGTGCAGGAGTTTGACTTGTGGTCTGAAACAAGAACCATCACCTGTGGGTTCCTGCAGGTTGTTCAGTCATGTGGTTAGGCATGAAGGTGACAGGATGATGTGATTTAAATCATATACACCTCACAAACTAGACTAAATCTCTTCATTTTCACAATGTTGCATTAGTTTCAGTGGCTGGCAAACAAGATACCGTAATACTTTTGCCCATTTCTGTTTTTGTATTTGTTTCTTAGTAGTGTTAGCAAAATATCTCGTGACCCAGTGGACAGATTCTGATGATGCACTCAGAAAGTAATCATTGGATGTACCATGTATCATGCACAAAGTTGACAAGAGTTAAAAAAAAAAAAGCTTTTTGCTCCCATCTAGAGTTGTACAAAATACTATGTACAGCAGGTAAGACAGTTATTGTTCATTCTGTTTGGTTTAACGTTCCTGACTAAATATGAGAATGTGTTAAAAAAAAAAAAAAAAACTTAAATCTTGACACAAACATACTTTTTGATGGTGCAGGAATCCGGACAGGTGGGGCATTTTTCACAGGTGTCTCCGTAGGCGCCGGTCTGAGTGCACTGGCAGACCCCGCACTCGCAGTTCCCCCGGCCGCTGCACAGCAGCCCGATGCTGGACATGCAGGTGTCGGTCCGGGTGGAGCAGTTGCAGCTCTCTCCCTTCCAGCCGGCGTCACACTGACAGAACCCACAGTTACACTTCCCTTTGTCTGGAAACACAAAATAAAAGCACAAATAGAAATTACGTCTTCAGAATTCGATCCGGCGCACAACGAAAGCAGCTGCTGCGTTTGTTCGCGTCACAATCTGTGCTGTTTGGTGACAGGTTTTTTTTTTTGTTATTTTTTTTTTTTTAGATTTATGTTCTTTTCTGTTTCTTTGACGCGTTGTTTTGTCTCCTTGTGCTCCTCTCCCTCCGTGCTGCTTCAGTCAACCTGCCACGTCCATGTCCACCTGTCCCCTGTCTCACAGTCACAGCTGCAGTCACTCAGCCCTTTGAGTCCTTTGCTTCTCGCTCCTTCACCAGTTTACCATTATCAGCTCTCATGCCACGACCTGTGCTTCTCCATGTCTTCTGTGTTCTCAAGTCCTTCAGCTATTATAATATCTGCTGCCTTGTTAGCCTTAAAAGAAAAAGTGTATTTGTTTAGATCCTTGAGTGGGCCGGCGTTCAATTCCTCCACAACGGTGACAATTTGTATCATTTCATTAAAGAAAAACCTTTAAAGGTCACTGAAGTGGCCTTCTCCTGATGGACATCAGAGGAAGGAGCTGAACCACCTGGAGAAGGAACCTTCAAACACGAGACAGCTGGAGCAGTTTGCTCACGAGGAGTGGTCTGAAACACCTGTGGACAGGTACAAACGTGATGGCAGGGATCGTCTGAGGAGGTTGCGCAACAAAATAGTACATTAGTGGAACTATCATTAGTTTGTTTAAAAACTCTTTTCAACAAACATTTATTAGAAGAGCATTAGTTAATTTTTAGTTATTATCCAAAACGTTCTAGAATTGTGCCGCTCGGGGCGGCTGCATGTTGGAGCAGATCTGGATCTACCACATGTCATTCCTTCCATGAACCTCAACAGTCATGTAAACATGATTTTTAAATTCTGTTTTTTCCAGCTGAGGCAACTAACCTGAAGCCCATATGATCCAAAAATAACCTGGAGACATGCATTTATTACATCTAGGCTTGATGACTGCACTACACTCCTGTTTGGTATCAGTCAGACCATTGAACAATTACAACTGGTCCAGAACGCAGCAGCCTGATTTTTAACCAGTACAGGCAAAAGGGAGCACATTACACTAGTCTTGACCTCCCTGCGCTGGCTACTGGTTCATCTTCAAATCCAGTTAAAAATTCTCTTGAATGTCTAGTCACTGAACAGTCCCCCCCAACCATCTCTCTGATTTGCTACACCCGTATGTCCCACCACGTGCTCTGAGGTCAGCGGACCAGTGTGTTACCGGTATGTATTTTAATAAAAAGTTTTTTAAAAAATCTTTCGGTGTAAATATCTCATGTTACAACGTGGACACCCACAGCGTATACACAAGTGTGTCTTATATATGTACAATTTTATTTATTTATTTTTGTCTTTTTAATTTAGTTTGTGCAGCTCATATTCAGGTGCACTCAATAGTTTGAAAATTACGGTAGTTATTTATTTATTTATTTATTTTTATTTTTTTGGAGCTACAAGTCCTGTTTGTGGTCAGGGGTCAAACCCTCCTGTCGA
>JARVLU010000380.1:29310279-29323748 GCA_031762415.1 Simpsonichthys santanae
ATCCTCTCACTTTAACTGGAACATTTTGAGAACGATCAGCAACTTCCCCACCTTGAGGTCTGTGTTCAGGACCCAGATGAAGGTGCAGACGGACGGATTACTGCTGGACTTCAGAACCACAAACCCCCCTGGGCCGTTCTCCCCCCTGAAACCCACAACACGACACAGTTTAGACAGGAAGTCAGACTAAAACTAACACGATGCTCTAATTTACTGGACTGTCGACAGGGAGCGGCTGAAGGCCGACCTGACGTAGCGGCTGCACGGGGGTTTGGAGTCGTGGTTGGTTGCCATGCCAGCCGACATGTAACAGTCTCCTTTGCGTTCAATGCGCCGAACATTAATGAAGTCCCTTTAGAGGAAAGAACAACGCATCAGTGAGATCTGAGGTGGTCTCAGACTGAAGATCCTGACAAACTCGATTATGGGGAAAGACGAGAATAAAAATGCGCCACGTATTGATGCACCTGGCGGACACGACTCCCCCGGCCGCACCAGCCGAGACGTCGTACGACACCAGCGTGTTGTCGTCAATCCGCTGAAGGACCTGAGGACAGAGAACGGCGTCAGGCTGCAGAGCTGCGCAGCATCAGAGGAACATGAGCAGAGCAGAAAGAAAGAAGAACCACCTGGCAGACAGAAACGGTTCTGTTCCACTGGACCATCTTCTCTGGCTGCAGAATCACCTCCTGATAGACGAGCTCCGCAGGACACTGCATCAGCGCCTGGACACATCAGACATGAGGCCTTAGGACAGAATGTCTACTAGAACCTGCAACAAGCAGAAAGCTAACACATTTAAAATTATTCGAGCTTATGTCATCTGAAAATAAACTTTTTGGTTTTGTGCTCACGCAGAACTAATGTGGAAATTAAAATAAGCTTTATGTCCATTTGTAACATCTGTGCTCATTAATTTACAGGAAAAATCGGTTTTCCTGCTAAACAAGTTCATGGAGTTCATGTCGTCTACATGGACCATTGTGACGTTTTCATTAGAGTAAAAAAAAACAACAACTCCTGAGTGGATTTGTTCAGCTAATCCAGTTTGTGTAGAAATAGAGGAACTAAGTGTTCACAATTAAAACTAGAGAAATTAATGCAGTGTGAATGCTTATGGCTGAAGAACAGCTGACATTAGCTAAAAACATGCTTAAATGTAGCTGAAATTGAAGAACAAGCCTAAATGAACAAAATAAATCAGAAAGAACACATATTTGCTGAAATGGGTTTAAATAAGCAGAAATTACCACAAAAAAGGAAATTAACTTAAAAAAAAGCTGAAGTTAGCAAAAGAATAGCTGAAAAGTAGCTGAGGAAGAGAGAAGCTTAAACTACCATGAGGATGTGGAAGGAGCTGAAATGAGCTTGACAAAAAGTGGATATTAGTTGAAAAGGCTAAATTTAACACAAAACAGCTAAAAAAAAAAAATAGCTGAAACTAGCAGAAAAAAATAAAATTAGCTGAAATTAGCAGAAAGTAGCAGAAATTACAAAAAAATTGTCTTGAATTTATCTGAAAACAGCTGAAATTAGCTGAAAAATACTAAAATGCTCAAAAAGGTAGCTGAAAAGGTAGAACATGCTTAAATTAGCATAAGATAGCAGACAGAAATTGTTTACTCAACCGGAATGAAAACAGCAGAAATGAGCACTAAAAAGTGGATTTATCTGAAAAAAGATGAAATTAGCACACATGAAAAAAGGCTGAAATGTAGCTAATTTCTAAAAGAAACTGAAACTACCAGAAGGAAGTGGCAAGAGCACATTTTTGCTGAATTAGACTGAAAAGTTTAAATGAGTGAAAAAAAAGTGGAATTAGCCAAAAAAGCTAAAATTAGCATTATACTGTGCAGCTAAATAGTAGCTGAAATAGCAGAAAAAGCTGAAACATGCAAAAATAAGTTGAAAGCAACAGAAATAAGTTAGAAGAAGCACAAAACTGTAGTTAGCAGAAAGAATCTGAAAGGAGTGCAAAACAGCTGAAAAAGCAACTGAAATTAGCTGAAAGTAGCCAAAAAAGTTATAGTTTGCACAAAGAATCTGAAAGAAGCTGAAGCAGAACAAAATGTGAAAGGAGCAGTAAAAGGTTGTAAACACATCTAAAGATCTGAAGGAGGTAAAATGAGATCAATTAATTTTCTATAAGACAAAATGGCAGAAAAGACTAAATATTTCAAAAAGCTAAAGTTGCACCACAACCAAAAGCCACAGCAGGATTGTCCTGAAAGAGCTGAAAGTTTTGATTTATGATTTGATGAAATGGCACAAAAATTGTGGGACAAGAAAAATGCTGAAAAATGTACGGAAGAAAAATAGTTCATAAAAGAGTGAATGCTTCAAAAACATTGACACAATAAATTAAAAAGATTTATAAAAAACAGGTTGAGTGAATAATTTATCTGCAAGGACACAGCTGATCCCAACTTATAGACGAGACGAGCAAAAACTGATCAGTTTTGTTTCAAATGCGCCTCTCGTCATCTGTTGGTGTTTTCTTATGAGAACATGTAGGAATATTCAGTGTCCTTGAATATTTTTAGACACAGATTGCAGACAACAAATAGAGATGTCAAGTTTTCAATCAACAACTTTAAAAATAACTTTGTTGTTCAGATACTCAGTTTCAGATCCACCGTACCTTCAGAATAAAAGTCTTTCCATGGTAGGGAATCTCCAGAGTGTAAACGGAGTCTCCCATGTCCTGCCACGACATGAAACACAGATTTCAGTTTCACTTGCACAAAATTCCTCTTAGTTTCTTTTAAAAACACACTCAGCCCCCAAAAAGTTTTGTTTTTATTTCCAACATATAAAATATAGACGAAAAGAAGATGAGTTTAACATAAAGGGGAAGAAACTGTAGAGAAAAATGTTGTTTGACAAGAGCTGGGTTTCGCTTCCCATTTGACATGCTACTAAACTGGTTCTATAAACTTTATGAGTGAATATGATGCACCAGCTGAGAGCAAATGTGTTACGGTCGAGCCACGTTTCTCCACAAGCTGCAACAAGTTGAACACGTTTGTTTAAAGTGATACGCTTAAGTTCAGAGACTGAACAGAGCTCAGATTCACAGAAATGCTTTCAAATATCAGCCAAAGGCTAACAGATTTATAAACGCACCAAGAAGGACGTCTGACTGTGTGAGAAACAGCTTATTGGCAGACAGAAGCAGGGCCAACAGCACGGACATCCCATTTAAATCAGGAAGAAAGAAGAGGACGACTAACTAAAAACTTTAAAATATGAAGCCATCCATGACTTGATGTCATCAAGACATTGTAACAGAGGGTGAACGGAGAAAGAACTATTGGGTTTTAACGCTGAAAAATCTGACAGTCGTCATCATAGCAGTGAAAAAGACCATTTTTCCTCAGGATAGACCCCAATGAGAGCAGATGAGTGAAAACAGAAGGGGTCCAAGAACTGAGCCCTGTGGTACCCCGCAGAAAATTGGCGCTGAATCAGATAATATATTACAAACATTAACACAAAATCTCCTGTCACTCAGATTAGAACAAAACCATTCTCATGCTGCACGTGTTTGAAAGCCGTTGAACCACGAGAGGCAGAAAACCGACGTTCACACGAAACATTTCTTCAGTGTTTTATGTCGAAAATATGAGCAGCTATAACAAACCGTCACGTCCAGGTTTGAAGATACTTTCAGCTGAAACATAACTGAATCTGTGGAAGCTTAGGTGTCCGTTCTTTGCATTCTGAGGGGACTTGAGAGGAAATCCTGAGGCTTAGAGACGGGCGGCCCACCCTGAGTGAACCAAGACAAAAAGCCCCACGTTTTGATGCATAACTTGTTTATGTACCAACATAAGTTGTGGGCGTAGCAAGTTTGTTTGAAAAACATTATAAGTTAAAGGGACATCATCAACTATCTATAATTATGTCTGCGTTTAAAAAACAAATGTAAGTTAATTCAGGCTGTTTTTCTGAATCAAATCGGTGTCGACCGGCAGCGAACCGCAGATATCGGTATCGGAAGTGAAAAAAAGTGGATCGGTGCATCGTCTGCTGTAAAATCTGTAAAAATTATAAAACCTCTACTGTGATTAAAATACCAGTTCAGACATGGAAAGTGACCAGTTTAGTTTCTGAATCATGTCTGTACCGTGACGCACGCCTCAGATGTGGAGCTACAAAGGTGGCTGGGCTTGACTCCCATTAAGTAGTCCCTCCTTTATTACAGGGGATCCATATTCATAACGCATTTTTGACTGACACTTTAAATTTCGAATAACTGCAACAGCGAGTCCTCCCGTGCGCACTTGCTTCACTCAGCTGGTGCAGGCGGAGGAATCCTGGAGAGCTCGCCGCTCTGGCTGCGATAGATGGATGAATGGATGGATGCATGGATGGATGCATGGATGGATAGATGGCGTTGTGCTGCCCAGATGAAATGAAGCTGTTTTGACCATTAAATAAAGGCATAATAAATACGACTTATAGGTCTAAGAAACATATGTTTTTTTTCCTCTTCATGATGCTTTTTATGACTGATGCAACTTATACACCTGGAAATACGTTCGATATTAAGATATTTTAAACCCTTCCCACACTCTTGCAATATTCTAAACAATATTTCTAAACTAAATCCTCTAAAAGAGCACAGAATGTCATGAGTTCCCTCTCTGTGCCTCCTCAGCCACCAACAAGAGCTCTTGGCCACGCCCACTTCTCTGCTCTGCATGCAGATCAGCTGTTCAGCTGCAGGAGGAAGCTTATCCTGCAATATGGGCTGCACAAAGGTGTAGCAGGTGCTAAATAATTTGCTCGTGCTGCTCATCCATCAATCAGCCAATTGTGTCATGTCCAATCTTATTTTGAAAAACCACAATAGAGCGAGTCCACGATAAACGAACAGCAAAGTCGCGAGGGATTGCTGTTGTTTGTTTTGTGTGCTTTTTTTTTTTTTGCCAGTCGTGTTGTCCTCGTACAACAAATCGCTACCAAAAGTCATAGCACGTTATTCCTGACCAAAACGCACGTCCTGGTGTGTTTGATCGTTTGATTTTAAAGCTCTGCAAGATTCAGAACCAAACTTTTGAACAGGACAGTAAAAAGGGCGTTTCAGTGCACGTGCATAAGAATTGAAGTACTGACGTTATTTTTCTCAAACTTCCAGTTGTCCTCCTGGGTGAGAATCTGCTCCACCACAGACATGGCCTCCCAACCCTGCCGGACGTACTCCTTATCCTGCAGAAACAGCAACAACAGGAGACGATGAGCAGAGAATAATTAAATAATAAAAAGTAACCGACGCAGGTACCTGAGCACTGACAGCTTTTCGCCCAAGGCCCTCTTCATCCAGATCCTCTTCTGAGTCTGCAAAGGTTGAGGGCAAAAACTCAACCTGTTGCTCCAACATGAAATGCATCAACGTACAGGAGTTGAACCCACAACTTCAGACAATCACCTACGACAGATTCAGGTGGGGAGTAGAACGCATCTGAAACAGCCTGGGGGTAGATGACAGGAGCCCTTTCACAGGCTGCGTTCACCTCGGCTAAATAAGCTGAGGTCAGAGGAAGAAATCAGGTAAAGAACAGACACATTTTTGACGAGCCGCAATTAAACTTGTCTTTTTTTAACGTCACCTCTGTCGTCGGCGGCTTCTTGAGTCAGAACTTTAAAGTCAAGGAACCAGGTCTCCACCCAGGCCACTACGAAGGAGGTGATGGGCAAGACGTAGCCAAAGGCATTTTTAGACAGAAGCTACGACAGAAATCACAAGTTTTACAAGAACCACAGCAAGAAGCTGGATTTTATGCTCACTGTAAAAAAAAAAGAGCAGCAGAAGAAGAAGGACGCTCACGTTGGATAAGATGACCTTCACGACGAGGAAGACTGTGGTCACCAGAGTGGAAATCTGCAGCCAAGACGAAAGTTCTTGTTCAGATTCAGCAAACCAGACGTGAGATTTAATTTGCTTTGAAGAGAGCGTGCTCAGATCAAACTGCTGCCGCTGACTTACCGCAATAACCCACCAGTGCTTCAATCGAAACGCTGCATAACCGATTTGTAGACAAAGGAAACGAAAGACGGCAAGAAGCTGGAATGAAAGGGAAGGAGATTTTCACACAGACAAACATTTCTTCCTGCGAATTAGTAAAAAAAAAGGATGTTTGCTGATGTTTACTTACTACTATGTCAAAGAAAGAAGACTTGAAGTTATATCTGACAACCTGATCTTCCAAGTTCTCCCAGAGCGTTCCAGTGATCTGCGGGACAGAAGAGCAGAGTCAAAACAACTCGATGAACCATCGACACGTCGTGAACTCGTCTCGCTCACGTTCATCTCTATGATCCAGAGGAGACCGATGAAGAGGAGGTCGAACGTCACAAAGAGGCAGAAGGTGCGGCGGACGTCGGAGATGGCCCTTACAGGCAGGTACGGGGAAGGGAGGGACAGCGACGTGGAGTAAGAGGCGTTCAAGGAGGCGAGGGCAGGGAGGCTCCCCCCCAGCTCCGCGTAGTTTCCACCCGGCATTCCTGCTGTCAGATCGGAAACTCCCCCCTGGACGAACAGAGTCAGCTCAAGTCGCTTTTCTTGTTTCATTTTTTAACCTCCTGCTGCCCTGGGGTCAAAATAACTCCTGAGGCCTTAGATTTAAAACTGAGGCCTCAGGAGTCATTTTGACCAGAGGGAAGCAGTAGGATTCGAGTAAACGACATCACTTCCTCTCCTCCCAACAAAACGATGAAGACTCATTAAAAGAAAACACCAAAACATACAGTTTGGACAATTTGGGCTATGGTGACTTGGTGGTTGCAGGTTCAAGCCCAGGTTGCATCAGGAAGGGCATCCAGTGTAAACACATTGCCAAATCTTTCATGCTCAGTTGCCGTGGCAACCCCCATAGAAGGGTGCAGCTGAAAGAAACTTATCTAAAACATTTAAAACATCATAAAACCATATTTTTGTTACAACATATTGCTGAATTTTGTAATTCGTGTCAAAGAAGCACTAAATCTTTGAGACCAAGCGTTTCCCCCCTGCAGTTAAAAGGCAAATGTGCACAATAATGCATTTTCCTGTGCTTGTGTCTGTTTGCTTGTCTGTTAGCAAAATATCTAATGAACCACTGGGAAAGAGTTACAGAAATTTGCCAACAAAATCCACAAGTGTACGACTTATTGTCAACTCAATTTTATAAATGGCTTCCACAGCCAGCTGATCCTGGAAAAACATAAACAATGTTATATTTCAGGTAGTTTTACAAATACTTGCCTAAAACTTGCAGTTGAGATTAATCCACAGCAATTTTTTAGAAGTAACTCAATCACAGAGAAGTTTAATATATTTTCGACTCCCTCTTCAACTTATAAATACAATAATCCCCTGAGTCTGATAACCAGTGTCAAAATGATTTACTTCGCTATAAAACTGCAATGTTTACATAAAGAGCATTTCTAGTTTCATTTGGTTAGAGATCCCATGACTCAAGACTCGTCACTTCTGCTAAAAACAAACAGCTGACCGGCAACGTTAACAGTTCCTGTTAGCAAGCTGTCAAAACGGATCACCCGTTCATGTGACTTAAAATAAATAAATAAATAAATAAAAACAGATCGAATCATGGATATAAAAACTCTCCGTTAGCTCAATCGGCTAACTTCCCTTCAACAAGTTCGACCTGGCTAGCTAACAGTTATAACATAAATGTGAATTAAACACACCGTATGTCGAGTGGACAGCTACATTAACTAATCCTGTAACAATGAGACACTTTTTTTATTAAATCTTCAGAAAATTAGTTTATATACTGTATAGCGTAAATTTGAAGAATCGAAACTTACCTGATTTAGCGCGACATCGTCGCATAGCAAGTCTTCCGGGCTTTCAAAGATGAAGTAGTTGCTCCAAGATGAAGCGCTGAAGAACGTCGGCTGGCGGCGTCAGGTGACCCAAAAAATTTGGTTTTACTCTTATTTTGAAAATATTTACCGGATAAACGTAAAGTCCAGATGCTATACTTTAAAATAAATAATAATAATAACTTTACAGGTATAGAGTTCAAGTTTATCAAAACAGACAAAAAATTATATCTAAATTCAAATCAGTCTTAAAGAGAAAACTCGACAACACTTCAAAACCATCAACATACAAAAATCAAAATAGCATTCAGTCAACACTTTCGGTAGTACATCCGGTAAGAGCATTCGAAACAAGATGTTTATAAGAATATGTGAAGAGCCAAAACGTGTCCAAATACTATAAACATTAACCAAAATGCACTCAGTAACCTCGACATCTCGTGTCACTGCTCATAAAGGTTAAGTTTACTCCCAATCCCGTCAGTTTGTGGAAAACAAAATGTGTAAAGTACTTCCGATTTCGCTTTTTAAACAGATGATTAAAATGTTGAGGTTTTAAAAAATAAAAGCAAAAGGCTCTTTAAAAACAGTGAAAAATAATATATGTACTGTATTACCTGATTTACAATTTGACTTTGATTTATACAACATTAGCCAAGAGTGTTTAATATAAAAAGTTTTTACATCAAATGCAAATACTGTTTGTTGCAGGATAAGTTTAGAAAAAGAAGTATAACATCATATCTGCACATTCAAAGCGTAATTATTTTAACATAAAGAACAATTTATTTCTGTTTAACTTTGTTTTCTTACTGAAGGTTTATAGAAAAAAAATTATAATAATTGAAGGGATGAAGAAATTATCATTCTTTATGACTGACTATAAATATTTTCATTTAAATCTTTACAGACCTGTTTTGTTAAAATATTATAGACCTATTTTTTATTTGTTGCAAATGTTTGGAAGATGTTTTTCATTTTTTATGATTCCGTTCTGAAATGGTGCCAGTTTATCAAGGCTGAGATTAATTTAACAAACAATAATTGTGATTGTTAACATTTGGACAGCATTAAGGATATTTATTATAACATATAACTTACAAGTTTATTATTCTAAACAACTAATTTATTATTATGGATGTTTTCTTCAACAAATTTCTCCTTATTTCTTATGTTAAAATTATTCTAAATCTTATGTGCCTTCATTTTTATTGGTGTTTTGATTTATTATTGTACAAATCATATGTATTTTTTTTTTCTGGAGCAAGGCTTTACATAACCTCCTTGAGCTTTTTACCTCTCCATGGAATATTTTTGTCTGCATTATTTTGTTTTGGGTTTTATCTTGTGGTGCAAATAAAATAATAATAATAAAACACACACACAAAGCACATGCTGAATTGTAGGAGAAAAACATGTTTATTTTGATATCATAAAGTTGCCCATGTAAAATCAATCACAACACATTGAAAAACAAGAGAACAGGAAGTAAAGACAAAATAAGAGTGTTAGTTTAAACAAGTCTTTTCTCAGATGTTGCTTTCCGAGCTGCGGGAGCAGAAAGGAGTCAGTGGACGACACAGGACAGCTTCGGCTGCAGAGCCTCAACATCCAAATTACAGCTCATCCAGTCAGGTTAAAGGTTAAAAAACAAACTTTCACAGACTTTTATTTACAAACAGCATGACGCATTCATCTGTGGCACAACTGGAAACCTTTTCATTTCTCAACTTGTTCCCATTATTTTCAATTTAATTCAATAAACTCAAGATGTTTTACACGGACTAGACTTTTTGAAAGCAGGGTCTGATTAATGATAAAAACAGCAGAAACTCGTCCACCGTGGTTCTTGGTTGTGCTCGTCACATGCGGGCCTGTGAGTCATTTGGCAGCTGAGCTCCTCACATTCACTTCAGATTAGAAAAATACCTCTTTCAGAAACAAACAAAACACTAGAGAACAGTGGATACATTATAAAATGCTTACATAGAAAACTGTCATTTCTATTTGCCAGTTTACAGTAAATCCAGCTCAAATGTGTCAAACGGTGGCAGCAGATGAATCGTTTTGAAAATTAGAGGTAGTTTCACCTTTGGTTTGAAAATTTAGTTCATTTTCTAAATCACAAGACGAAAAAGCCTCACTGTGACTTTTAGATGGACGACATCCATTTTGTTCCTTAACATAATTTAAATTAATACACGAGCAGCAGATTTACTTAAAGAAATAACAGTTTTCATACTTTTTGAGGTGCGTTGACAAATTTTTCATTTAAAGAAAATAGCTTTTTAAAATTTAAATTAGATAAGGATTTAGGTTTGGAAATTATACAACCCAAATCATAAAGAACAGTTTCTGCAAAACAGTTGAAACACTGTGACTTTATCGACAAACGATACAATTGATATTGATTTGTCGATTTATCTATAAATCAGTACGAGAATGTTTTTAATAAGAAGTAGCAATGGAATGATGATAAAAACAAACAGGAGTTGAAATGAGAAGAATATCCTACATGTTTCTTTAAAACCAATACAAAAGTCAGCTGCAGCAGGACTCTCCACCCCGGTAAGCTTCAGCTTCACCACAAGATGGAAGCCTAAACAAAGGGACGATCGGCCTCGATTTCAAAAATAAAGCAGAACACACGCCACATGTTTAAGTGCTTCCAGCAGGATTATATAAATCCTGAGTCTTAAAGTGTACCCAAGAACGTTTTTAGCTTCTTTAAAGGGACTTTTAAAGCAGGAAAGTGACACTGACCTTGGCCTCGTCCTCTTTTATTATAAAAAAAGGGCCCAAGTGGCGTCTGTGTTCTGCTGTCAGAGGATCGTTCTTCACCTGCTCATAAATCTCACTAACTCCCTTTTTCTTACCCTTTCAAGGTGAAGGAACACAGAAAGTTTTGCTCGCATCATGAATCTTTCTATCGTTTGACTCGCAGCTCATCCAGCGTGACCCCACACATTTCTTCACCAGTTCTTAAGACCCGAGCCCGTCACTCTCCTCCGCATCGTCCCTCCAAATGCTGTCAGTCACTCCCCAAACTGTTCTCCCCCTTCTCGTCTCGCTCCTTCGCTGTCATGCTGGAAAACTGTCCGGTGGATTCTGTCTCTGGATGATCTGAGGAGTTTAAAAAAAAAAACCTTAATGTCAAACAAATAAATAAAAGTGAAGCAATTCAAGGTTGTTTGTTTGTTTCCTTTCTAGTTTTGGTTTAAGGTTTGTACTCAGATAAGTCAGAGATGAGTTCTGGTGAAAATGGAATATGCATCTAAGTTTTGTTTGGATGAGAAGTGCACGTGAGTCTGACAAAGTTAAGTCAGGTCCTCTGGACGGATTAAAACAATAATTAAAAATTTAAATCGTTGACATGTTTCATCTTTTGACCAAAAGACTTCTTCAGTCTGAGGAGCTGCAACAGTCTCAGTCTTATAAATAGCACCTTCTCACAGTGGATCAACCAGATTGCTGCTGACAGCTGAAACTGATCACATGATCAAGGAGGACATCAGCCTGACGATTGATCGTTAGTGCCCTGATGGTTGTTTGCTATTCACAGAGGGCTGAGTGATGCTAGAGGGGGACAGTTGAACATGGAGGCCTCCACCTCTGTTTAATGATGGACAGTTTCTTCTCACAAAGATGGCCTCCTTCACTCCTCTCTCAGACTAATGTTCCTCTCTGTCAAGGATGTGAACATCTTCATCCCTGAAAGAGTGACCTCTGGACTGGAGATGAATGTAGACCACAGAGTCCTGGCCTGATGATGTTGCTCTTCTGTGCTGGTCCATCCTTTTGGCCAGTGGCTGTTTAGTTTCCATGATATAAGACTGATCACAGCCCTGACACTGAACAACATACACAATATTACTCTGTTTGTGCCGGGGGACTGGATCTTTGGGATGAACCTCACTAAATTCTAAATTGAACATTTTTTTAAATATTTCTTCTTCTGCCTTTATCAGAGATTAACACTGCGTTCAAACTTGCCTGAAAACGTGGCAATTGTTTTATGCCCAGTGTCCCTCCTGATGCAACCACCGGCATACCAGCTGCCCACATATGTGGAGCACGATATTCTAATTTTTAAAGATGTCCCTGCAGTAAAGTGGAGTAAACGATCACACTTCTCAACTTATTATACCTCAAATATATCTCAACTATATTCTACAGATATTAATGAGGTATATCTATTTGAAAATTAAATTCATGAAAATAACAAACATCAATATTTTGTGTTGCCAGGCGACACAAACTCACAGAAAACCCACCTAAAGAGCCATCTGACATACAAAACATGTCCTGCTCCCAGTTTCAAGGCATGGTGCATGACTGTTCGTCTACCAGCTGTACCATACTTATCTTAATGAGTTTTCTGTCAAAGTGTGGAAACGCTGAATAGCTGCTTAAAGCTTTGATCATATCATTGCGTGTTTTGTCATTTGGGGATGTTTGAATGCAAGATAAGGCTCATAGTGAATGATTTTGTGTTGAATCCTGTTAAGAACAAGGCTTCTCGTTTATCGACCATGGGGTCAAATTAGATATTTGTTTATTCACTTATACTCACTCAAGTAATTCCGGAGTTGTAAATATAGCTGACAGATTTGGTAGAACCACTTAAGTTAGTTTTAAAGTCTAAGCATGTTTTCTCAACACATCATTACTTTAGTCTAAATGAAAGACAGTGTGTAATATGTTTTCCTTCAAGAAATGCAGAGTCTTTAATTAGACAAAAATGCTTAAAATGTAAATTAATTATGAAGCCCACAGAAATAAATGAGAAGTGCTTCTTAAATGCATAAACTGAAAGTGACAACAAAAACCTAAGGCATCATCCCTAATTAACCATAATAATATCTGCATGTAAGCATATGTCCTCTGGCTTTTCCAGTTCATCTCAGAAATGTTTACAGAGCTGCAGAAACATTTACATAAAACCCATGTATGATCAGGTAATAGCTGTTAGGCAGTCAGGGGCTCCATCTTGCCTCCGAGCTCATAAATATTCATCACTATCGGATTCTAAAGCTCTTCTTTTACTAATAAGAATAGATCTTCTTGTTTATGAACTGTGGGGTCAAAACACCACGAAGCCAAGTTACTGTGGCCTTGCTGAAATAACATGCAGAGAGCTGACGGCACTGATGTTCATGATCTTTCATGTGTTTTCAGTCAATACCAGACTGAGCCATCCAACAGGAGGGAGAGAGAGAACAAGTGCAATCTGGAAATATTCCTGAGACATGAAGGCAAAACGTGCTGAATATTCAGCAAGCGGTTTTAAGAACCTGTTGGAGACTGCAAGACGTGTATTTTGAAAATGTGAATGAGAACTGAGCAAACTGCACACACTAAGCACCCCACCCAGCAAGCATCATGTTTTTAGATGGCAAATGGTCCTGTACAAATAAACCATCTGTAGTAACTCATTATATCAGGAACAATACAAAGAAAATATAATTTCTAGCTCCTAGAGTAGCAAAACCCACTACTTTGGTCCATATGAGTGATTGTGGACCTTCCTTTTGATTGACAGTACAGGTAGTCATTGAGTTACGGCGCCCCCGACTTACGGCAACTCGGACTTGCGAACGCCTCCCAGTGACGTCATCACACCTCCCATTGAC
>JARVLU010000380.1:29343859-29354672 GCA_031762415.1 Simpsonichthys santanae
GATTCACACTTGTATCAAATCAACAAGCGAACAACTGCATTAGTGCTCGTCTCTCTTTCTGCTGCACGCTGATGGCGCCAGCGGTGACGTTTCTAACGCCAGCTGACTCAAACACACAGAGACTCTAGTAATTTTCCAGCCTCAAAACGCCCCCACTCTGCCTGCGTTGCATAACACATGGCTTCCACTGAATACGGCAACACTGGGACGCAACGTGTGAGATTACTCCAGCTTTATCCCTTCATCCCCCCTCCCTCCTCTACATCTCTAAATCCCCTCGCTCCCAATCTCCTGACCCCTCTCCACCGCTGGCGGGAATGCTTTTCTATGACTCTTTGCATGGTGGGCTGATATCCGCCGCTCCACAGGTGGAAGCCTGCAGGACGAGGCAGCAGCACCCTGGGAACGATGAAGAGCCAGGCCTTGATGATAAAAAAATAAAACACCAGTTTGTGGGTTTTAGCATAGACAGGAGGTGCATCAGTTTATCTAAAGCTACAGAATTATGTGCTGACTGAGCAAACGTATGACTGTCTGTTAGCAAAATATCTCATGAATCACTGGATGGATTTTATTGAAACACTCAGAAGATACTGGACGCACGTCTACAGCTTTTTGGAGGCAAACCAGTTCAGGATGGCTGCCGCCCCCAGCTGACCCTAAACATCACAAAATGGTTTCAGATCAGTTAATTTTACAGATAATGAGCTATAGCCGAGGGTCATTCTCAACATGCACTCTGCCAACACGTAACGTGGTTTTTAAGCGTTGACCCAATCAATTCCAAGTCTGTCATTTCTCAACATACAAAAAAGGTTAAATCAGGTCATCTGGACGTTCCTTTTTGGAAGAAACATTTCGTCTTTCATCCAGAAGACTTCATCCGTCTGAGGCCTGCCAACCCAGATCTGTCATATAAATAACTCTCATTGATGTGTTTCAAGCCATGCCTTCTGTTGAATTCAGAGAAACTGGAGTTAACACGTGCAAAAAGGGACCAGAACTCTGTTTTAGTTTAAAACCGTGGCAGAACAGACGATGAGCGATTTGCCTTCCTTCAAGGAATGCTTGTTCATTAATTGCAGGATGGTTTGACAAGATTTTTGTTTGGAAAAAAACGCAAATTTAAGATATGCATGCATCTATTTTTTATTATGTACAATAATAAAAAACTATAAATTTCAGTGCATTTTGAGTTGTTTTCTGTTTAGATGTTTCATTCCATGTGATAAAGTTTATTCATGAGGGGGTAAAGGTTAAGTTACCTTGTTAGTGCCGATTCTGGGTCATGAGTCACTGTTGACTTGGCATGTTTGGGTGTTCTCTGTGCATGTGTGCATGTGCGCGTGCGTGTTGACAGGAGACGGTCTTGGTTAGCAGCCTGGGTGCAGATTGGCTGATGTGGGTCCACTCCCCAGAGACGCTGCTCTCATGCCAGGCCTATAAAAAGCAGCTGCAGTAGGACGACATAAACTAGATCAGAGGAGTCTCTGGGGGGTTTGATGGAGAGAGACAGAAAGGCAGTAAAACTCTGCACCATCGTTTGACAGCGAGCGTCTCGTGGGACGTCTGCTCTGCAGATCTGACCTCAACGCAAAGGCAACGCAGAGAGAAACTCGCCTTGGATGTCGTTTTCCTCGTTAGGTACCATCGCCTGCTTCCAACAGCAATAAATTACATCAGGTCATGGTACGGAGCGCTGCGTCTGCGCTCTCTGGGATGTAGCTGAAGCATCATTCAGGTCCATATTCTACGAAACGCCAACACCCTGGTGGCAGAAATCCACATTTGTTCTGAAGGATGGAAATGGGTTGATGTGCAGGCAGCTCTGGCAATAAGAACATGTAGATGTGCAGTATATATTATATTCATAGCCTTTTTAATTTTCATTTGCTGCATTATAGCCATTTAGGTCCAAGTCTAAAAACAATGTAATGTACAATAAGGTGCAATATTGCAAATTTCATGCTCATAGCATCTTGCGAAAGACTCTCAGCTACTAAAAGATTAAACTTTTGCTCAATGTTTGCAATGTTAACAGAGATATGACCATTAGTTGTTGACTTCATTAGTTTCATTAAAATGTGTCCATTTAATGAGCTGATCTACAACCTCACCAATCTTTAGCTCAGTGTGTGATTGACTTATAGCCATTTAGAAGTTTTCAAGGGTCAGCTGGTTGTGGTAGCCATCCTGAATTGGAAGTAAAGAAGTAAACTGATCTTAATAAAGGTCCTCCAGATGTTTTCTACTACGTACTGGCTAAAGCATCTGAGTCTGAGTGCTTTGAGCATTAGGACTCAAACGCTTTGGGAGCTAAGCTGGACCAGCCAGTTTTATGGGGACGGGGGAGAGGGCGGACTCCACAAACCTTCTTATCACCATAAAACAAGTTGGCTCACTATGTGAGTAATAAGCCACTCATGGGACTGAGTTTGTTGTGGCTCCTCAGGCTGATGAAGTCCTTTGGATGAAGGGCAAAGCATTTCAGAAGAAAAAGAAACCATCCAGAGGACCTGACTTAACGTTGTTGGATTTTTCACCTAAATTATAGAGCATGAACTTTGATGTTCTAATCTTAAAATGTTATTATTCAAGCAGGCTTTCTGGTATTTTTGTATTTTTTTTTAATTATAATTTGTTTTTAAACGTTGTGTTGTGAAACACTTTGTGCTCCTGTTGGCTGTTGGAAAATATTCTATAAATAAATGTTGATTCATTGATCGGTTCCTTTTCAAACACGTGTCTTCACAGTCAGAGAGGCTGCAGCGCGTTGCTGCTCAACATCCACGCAGCACTTTAACGGAAACCTTTGGGTCAGAGTTCTGACTAACTGAATGGACAGATGTGCTGCAGATCACATCCGGAGGGGCTCTCTCATGACCCCCAAACAGGCCGAATGCCATCAGACCAACCCCGCACCCTTTAACGCTCGTCCTCCTCTATCGTTCATTAATCCTCCAGCATTTCTGCAATTAGCTGTTCTGCTTTTTATTCCAGAGACTGTTGAAGGAAACGTTAACCATCGTGGCACTGTACAGGTAATGTGCTACTGTCTGCCACTTGCCAGGCCACTGTGCACAACAGGAGGTGCCAATCAAAGCTAGAGACAGTGGCACGACTCACAGCTTGAGCTGTTCTTCCTCAGGCAATCACATCACTTGTATTGCTTTGTGTGGTAAGTCTGTGCCGTTTCAAAGGTCAAAACAGACAGGCAGGGCAGAGCAGCTTTAGTTACTCATCTGTAAGGTCATATTTACCCACAGGTGATAAGCTAAAATAATGTTTTTGTTTCTAGCAGCTTACGCATACTCTCCGAACACAGACATTTGAATTGAATTAATGGCAAAAACTCAATACAAGTGTAGTGAAGCAAAACCAAGAGAAAATGCCTTTGTGCAGAAAATGTGCTGTGAATGTTGCGCGCTGAACAACCTTGCTGAAAAAGCTCAAACTGAGATGCGACGATTAAAACATGAGCAGAAGCTACAAATAACACGTGTAACAGAAGCTGAAAGGAGCAGAACTAAAGCTGAGAGGTGGACACAAGCTTAAAGGAGCTAAATAAAAGCTAAAAGGAGCAAAATGGAAACTTAAAGCTACTAGAGAACAGTAGCCATATGTTACAAGGAGTAAAGCAGTAGCTAAATGCTAAAAGGAGCAGAAGTGTAGCCAAATGCTAAAAGTTGCAAAACACTAGCTAAAAGTAACATAAGAAGACAAAAATAGACTGTTTTTTCAATGTATAAGTCGTGTTTGTTTTTTGCATAATTTGCATGCCCTGCGACTTATACACCGAAGCGACTCATTTATGAATTTTTTTTCCATACAGTATTTATAAAACAATGTTTGGCTGAGATATGACTGTTTTCATTTATTCTGACTGAAAATATTGAACACTACCACTTTCAGCCGCTAGATGGCACCAGAGCGGTATGGCATGCCATTGCATCATGTAATAGGCAAAAGTGGCTATTAATGACACAATTGGCTTGCCATAATTTGTCACATTCATCCAGCTTGAGAAACTGTCAAATCAGCTTTAATTTGCTGCGCCGTCCCGGCAAAATGCAGCTGATTTGATCATTGAAGTGCATTTATTAAGTAAAAGTTCATCAGAGACACACCTTTGCTATAAAGTCGAGCAAACAAACAATTGCTTTTAGGTGGTTATCTTGTTAAATTTTCTACGTGCTCCTACTTCTGCGAGTCGGCTTTTGAAAATGCAGCTGATTTGACCGTCAAAGTGCATTTACTAAGGAAAAGTTCATCTGAGACACACCTTTACTATAATGTCGAGCAAACGAATAATTGTTTTTAAATGTTAATCTCATTAAATTCTTGTTAAAGTCCTCCTGTGCACACTCCCGCGGCCGTAATTTTGGCAGCCAGTTGATTTTTGGCACAACACCGGCCCACGTTTTTGGGTTGTTGTCAGCGGTGATGCGTAATAGATGCGACATATTTATGGATTTTTTTTCACTTTATTAGACATATTTGGACTAATGCGACTTATAGGGCAGTATGACATGTACAGTGGAAAATATGATAGTACGCTGAGGCATTAGGCATTCTGAATGAGAAAAATGGCTTCTTTCTTTGTGAATTACATCGCCATGATATATCAAAATACCAGTAAACGTAATAGCACACACCACTGCGCTGAGCTGGTCAATGTGATAGAACATTTGTGGGGGTATGCACGTTGCAGTTTGGGCTGCATTAAAGTTGATAAAAGAGTAAGATATAAAGTTAAGAAACCCTTGTCAGGTGGATAATAACAGGTGGCTGCCTTTTTAGGCAGTCCCCAATAATATTTTAAAGGAATTGAAGTAATCCTAAAGTATTTTTCCATGGAATTTAACTGTATTTTAAATTAATTTGAATATTTTGAAAGATCACAGAGTTACAAAAACCAAAAGTCACAGCACACATGCGTTGAGTTCAGGTTTTGAAATATGAATCATTAAAACTGCACAAAGATAATTTTTTTTTAAATAAAACAACAAGCAGGAAAACAAAAGGCGCATTGGTCAAACTAAACATATGAACGCAGGCCTGAAATGTTCTGTGCGAGCTCAGTAATTGAAGGTTGAGGGATGGGGGCTCAGCTACAGCAGGACGTGTCAGAGATTACAGCAGCAATAACACAAATCCACGTCTTCTCAGTGTTGATGAAACTGGGATTGAGACCAATCCCATTAGTTGCGCGTCACGCTTCAGTGCTCGGTTTCGTGCACCTGAATCAGAAAAACTGAGGATCCTATGGATCTTTCAGAGCAAAAGAGAAACTCGAGTGATTCTGGAAAGAAATTTAGGAGGCAGGATGGAAACGATCGATAACAGTTCAGGGTCCAAACCTTGACAGAGCTGCAGTAAAATCTGACAAAGTCAGCTCCTGACACATCTTATCCCCGTTTCACTGCCTCCTTTAAGCCTCTTCTCCTCAACAGAGAAGTCCATTGTTTCACTGTTTATTGAGCAAAGGTCAAAAGATTGCAGATTACAAAAAGGTTGTTTCTTGAAGATGTTTCACTTTTCATCCAAACAACTTCTTCTGTTCTATGATTTCTATGATCATTAGTCGTTATAACAACAACTGGACCATTTTGGCCCAACCCGAATCCATTTAAAACAAAAATACTGTTTAGGGGCTCCTTAAACACAGTTTGCATCTAAATGCAAGGCTGAATCAAGAACATTTTACGCATTCACTAAAACTGTCCCCGTGTGGACACACTGCTGCAGTTTCAAAGGCCACCTGAGTTTTTATTTTTGCACGACAGTCATTATGTAACAATCCTCACCTCGCTGTTTACAGAGTAATCAAATGGCTTCTCACTTAATATTTATGTTTTTTGACTGCACACGTTACATTTTCTTGCGCAGAGAAGCCAAAAAGAAGGTGATGGATTGCTTCATAAATATTCTCACCAACAGGGCGTTGCATCTCAGTGAAATAACAGAAGCTGCTTTCCACAGAAGCCATGCCACCTAATTAAAGAGAACTTGAAAGGAAACATTCAGACTGACCACTGGCATGTTCTTGTTCCAGAGTCATTAACAAATCAAAAAGTCAAAAGTCAAACATGACTCGCAGAAGACAGAGCGTTGGCTGTGTCCAAACTAATAATTACAATTTGAGGTCTAATAACTTTCTTGTGTTTGTTGCCACCACAAACATCTACAAACCGCTTTGCGAGAGGAAAAAGTTTGCCGGGAACATGAACAATAAGTTTTCATAAATTCAGCCGCCCAATGAGTCAGGCCACTGCAGCGACATTCATGCGGGGAGAGATCATTGCTCGTCCAGTCGCAGCGGGCGTCGTGCCGTGATCTTTCTGGGAGTGCATGTTGACAGTCCCCCAGACGGCCAATGTTTACCCACAAACACTGTTTGCTGTTTGATGTTTAACCCAGAGTGACGTAACGGTCGGACAGGTGATGCTGGGCTTCCTGCAGAGCGCGAGTGCTGTGGTGAAAGGTGTGCAGGGGAGAGGAACCCTGAAGGTTTAATACCTGTGCCAACATCAACTCCTGCTGCGCACGTTGGGCTGAGTTAACAATTCACATGTTAAAACGTTCAGCTCATTCTGGACAGGGGCACGATTGTCTTTTACTTTTATGCTTTTTAAAATAATCAGAATCTTTTGCAAACATTTTACCTGCAGAAATACCCAAAGATCTCCTGTTCCTTTAAAAACACTTTTCCATTTGAAACCTCTTTTTCTTCTACATTTAGCTTTCGGCTACTATTAGGCTACTTTTAGCTGGTATGTAGCTATGTTTAGCATACATTTTAGTTAGTGTTTGGCTCCATTTAGTGCTTGTTTGTATACATTTAACAAATGTTTTGCCACTTTTAGCACATAGCTAGCCTTTTTGTACTTTTAGCTTCTAACTGTCATATGTAACCTTACCAACATTTAGCTTTTAGCTAGCCTTTTGCTACATTAAGTCTTTAGTTAGAGTTCACCTATTTTGGCAAACATTTGGCTACTTTTTTCTTAGGTTTTCACTACTTTTTGTTTTTAGTTGTTTGACTACTTTTAACAAGATTTTTTTTTATTTCATTTTAACATTTATAGCTTTTTGCTACAATTAACTTTTATCCAGCTTATTCATTTGACCTTTTAGCTAGTTTTTGGCTACTTTTAGTGCTTGTTTGTATATTTTTAACAAATGTTTTGCTACTTTTAGCGCATAGCCTTTTTGTACTTTTAGCTTCTAACTTCATTTAGTGCCAAACCTTACCTACCAGTACATTTAGCTTTTAGCTAGCCTTTTGCTACATTAAGTCTTTGGTTAGTGTTCACCTACTTTAGCAAACATTTTGCTGCTTTTTGCTTATTAGGATTTTACTAATTTTAGTTTTTAGCCAATACTTTTAGCAAAGTTTTTATTTATTTATTTCATTTTAACATTTAGGTAGCTTTTTGCCACATTTAACTTTTATCCAGCTTATTGCTTCATTTTACCTCTAGTGTCTCTTTAGCAAGTGTTTTGTCATGCTTCTTTTGGTTTTTAACTTTTATTTTGCTCCTTTCAACTTGTCTAGTGTTCCTCTTTCAGCTTTCACGACTGGATTCCCACTTTTTCAACAAATTCCAGAAAAACTATAAGCACTCCACATTCATCCTTGCATTTTCACAGACAAAGCTGTTTCTATAGTGTAAATCAACATGGATTGATTCTGTGGTGAGAACATTTGGACAAATGCTCTCTACTGGTTGTTTGATACGGCTTCTGAATTTCACGAGTGGACAAGACCCGTTGGATCAGAGGAGGAAAAACCACAGAGGAATGTCCACACGACGGTAGCTGCGCCTGTGCCATGACCCTAATCTCTGTCCATTACGCACATTGCTCTCCATCTCTTGATGCAGCGCTGGCACCGTTTGGGGCGGGTTTAGCGATGGAAAACACAGCCACAAGCTTTGCCCATATGCCCCCGACAATACACTTCTTGACCCTGATCTCTAAATGTGATGAACCGTGCTCTTAAAAGGTTGTTTATCTGTCCATCTGTTGGGATTTTAAGATGTTATCAAGGATACCAGAAATGGCAAAGGAGTGACGCAAGTGAGTCTCATTGAGGAGTCCAAAACTGTAACAAAACATAAACAGATTAATTTAATTTGTGTGTTAGGGCACATTATCTAATGATGATGGATGTCCAGTTGCACCAGTACAATCCTTTATTTGCAGCATGTTTTGTGTTGTTTGTGATGCACATCCGAGATGTTTCTGAAGTCTAAAGACTTGAAGGGGAAAAGAACATCTAATTATAAAGAAGGTCTGATTTAATCTGACATCCTGTTGAACACGTCTAATTTAGCCAACAAAAGTCATGAAATGTCCTCTGCTGACTTTTTGGTTTGTAGAAAAAAAAAGTTCTTTTTGGATAAACATTTTTTTTTGTTTGTTAGTGGAGTGAGCTTTGAAAATCTGGAAAAGAAATGCAACAAGAAACTGAATTTTCTGAGAAAATGATGTGAACGCTGAGAGATGAAAGTCGATTAAGAACGAAACGTTAATTGAATTGTTAAAGTTAAAACGAGCAAGCAGAAATGTAGCAAAAATCTACAAAAAGTTAAAACTATCAAAACGCCAAAATTTGTGAAAACATGGTAAAAGTGATATTTAATCAAACCTAGCTAAAAGCTAAAACTGTGGCCAAAAGTTAAATTAAAAAAGCTAAAGCTACATGCAGAAAAAAACAAGTTAATAGTTAAATGTAGCGACAAAAAACAAATAAACTAGAATAAGTACGTAGTATTGTATTTAAATGCTAGATAAAGCCAAATTTTGGTTAAAAATTAAAAATGGCAAAATTGTAGACAAAAGCAAAAATTAGCTAAATTTTAGCCAAATGTAGCTCAAAGCTTAGCAAAACAGTATATAGAAGCTTACTGACGCTAAAAAGCAGCTAAAAGTATAAAACTTGAAAAAAAAAATCAAAATTTATAGCACTATTCCAGATTGAGCTGAATATTTTGAATTTTCACATGAATTATAGACATAAACAAAATTATTTTGGTATAGATTCACCTCTTTTGTATCTTATTTACCAGGATAAATATTTCCAAATACACATAAATCATCATTCATACCTACGATATTCACAATTAGCTTCTATTTGTTCCCATAATTCTCCGAGTGGGAGGACTGGAAGCGTCTCTCACCACTCCATCAACGAGCGCTCACTCACACATATTCCCAAACACAGCATTGTTCTAACAACCTTTTCCAATAGACAGATCTGTTCAATCAAGTTGACCTTAGGATGCCAAGTGTGGGGCAGCATTTAGTGACATCGTTGTGCAGCTGTCTCCATGGTAACAAGGCCTAAACATCAGTGGTTAGTGGTTTTGAGGAATTTAAATGCCATCGGAAAGAACAGGAAGGAGTTACTGGTTGTACAAAAAGTTCCAAAACACAATATCGTTATTGCAGCTCGTTAACAAAAACGGACTTGAGCAACTCCGTAATGGTTTTGGGAGGGGGCGGAAATAAGTTGAGCGTTGGCTAAATGTTACCCTTGACCACCCACACATCCCTGGAGAATCCCATAAAACTCCTGTAGATGGTATCAGCTACAAACACGCACATAAATACATCCAATCCTGAATGCTCCTTCTGTTCCCTGAACTCACCATCTAGGCTCGGCTAATGGGCTAACGTTAACTGTTTTCAAGATTAGAGAACAACTGCTTCTCATAAACCACATGCCGATGAGAAAGAACACCACATTAGCAAATGTTAAACTTAACACACTTTTGCATGACATCGTTTGTTTAGTTTGGCGCAGTTGCCTTTATCAAACCTCCGTGTTTCTACTCAATAATACTCAGTCTGGGAGCTGAGCATGGATTGTGCTGAGAGGCTGTTGGATGTATCAGTCTGTCAGGAGTTAAACTACATGGATTACAGGATGCAATACATTTGTAGTCTTGGAACCATTGGCAAAAACGGGATCTGTCTATGCTCAGCACAAATACTTTTGACTAATGACATGGACGTTGTCTGGTTGAGAAAACAGCTACGAACTAAACAAACTGGGTTATTGAAGCTGAAGCTCTGGGGCCTGTATAAAAAAACAACAACGATTCTGAGGTTCTGTGTCGGAGCTCGATTCATTTGACAAAAGTCACGTGATCAATGACGTATGAAGCTTCGAAAGTATCAAAGTTACATCACTGCTTTGGTTTTGATTCAAAGCTTGAGGAAGTAGATCATTGGAAAGATTTGGGCTAGGTGGTGCAGTTTGCTCAAAATATAACAAACCAGCAAGTGACATGCAGCCATAGAAACATGGAACCAGTCACTCTGATGTGTTTTATTGTGATCTCACAGTAAACAGAAACTGGTTTGTTACATAAAGTCGTGGAGGTAGGGAACCTGCAGCACAAGCGTCGTTCTAAACTGGTATTATTGTGAACTACATGTTTTATTTAAAAAGAAAATGTGCTTATAAATGTCAAGACAAAGTCAACGGGGCATCATGCCATGCCACAAGTCCGTTCACCAGTGGTCTAGTCTACATTTTTGTAGTGGGTATACTGTGTTTGGAAACCAAAGTACATGGTTAGTACAATGTAATCGTCAATTTATTTTGATTTTTAAGCATATTGAACATTTCCAAATTTCTCTGATGCTTATATTTGAATAAATGCACAATAAACTTTGTACAGCAGTTGGCTTTGTATCAAAAACATGTTGTAGAACTTATAATATAAGGGGAGTGGTGGCGCAGTGGTTAGACGGTGGGCTTGTGATCGGAAGATCGCCGGTTCAAACCCCGGTACCGACA
>JARVLU010000380.1:29489623-29501159 GCA_031762415.1 Simpsonichthys santanae
CCCCCACACACACACACGAGCTCTTGCCTGAAAGAAACGCGCGTGTTGCATCCCCTGTCACACAGCGCGCGCGCAAAACCACCGCCTTTAGTTTGATCAAAATCTAAAAGCAGTTGACAAAAATGTTGAACCTTTGCAGAAAAGAGGAGCCTCTATCCACACACACAAACACACACACACACACGCGCGCGCAAAAATAACCGTGTGCGTGTGTGACGTCATTAAAACATGCAACATTGTCAGACAAGACGAGAAGACAATGATGTGGAGGTGAAACTAATTAACGACCAATCACAGATGTTTGGTGAATTACATTAAAATATTTATTTTATTTATTGTTTTATTTTCCGACTAACAATAAATCCAAGTCAGTTGTGTTTACAGTGAGTTTATGAGGAAATAAATAAAATATAAATATAAATAATAAACTTCCAGTGGCACTCTGAGCTCCACTCAGGATGAAAAGTGCGTGAATGAATCTCGCTGTTTAAATTATCGTGTTCGTGCCCACTCACTTTCTCACTCAACTTGGTAAAAGAGAGAAGGAGAGAAGGAGAGGAGGAGGAGGAGGAGGAGGAGGAGGAGGAGGGAGGGAAGAATTGTCCGACACAACAGTCAATAGTGCGATTATGAAAATGTCACAAGTTCTGGTGTGAAGTCCAATTAAAATCAAAACGGAATGTTTCTGCAAAGATCTCATCCTGCAAAATATGAGGGGAGTGCATCTGCACAGAGTGCTACTGTGCGTGCGTGTAACACGTGCACACAAACTCTCCACATGTGCACAAGAGAAAACAATTGCGCACATCACAGCCAACAGTTTTATATTGTCTTTTTGCTGCTGCCAGTGTCAACATACACCCCACACGCGCGCGCGCGCGCGGAGTGCGGGCCTTGTGTCGCATTTGCAAAAAATTCCACATCTTTTTTTTTTTTTTTAGGTCTGTGGAGAAATGGGGAGCAGGAGGTGCAGGGAGCAGAGGCGCCACCAAAGGGGGAGACAGGGGGGTCATGGCCACCAGACAGGCCTCCCTTGGAAAAGACGGCCCTTTCCTCATGAGGCCTGAACTTTTGCTTGGTGCATTTTAATTTTTTGATCAGTAAATAAGGATATCTGATCAGATCTATAGCCTCTTTTATTATTTATAGTAAGAAGTCAAAAGAAGTAAATTAGGATGAAGCAAGTGGAGCAGCCCACCCCACACACACTTCCAGCAGGAAGGAGGTATTTATAGATTTACTTTGCACAGGTTTTTCTGATTATGAATCAGACAGAACAGAGTAAAAATATTGAGATAACATTTAATATAAAGAGTAAAACTACAAATTCTTTATGATAATCTATTTGACTCTGCTTGTCTTTAGACAATCCATATTTTACTCCCCCATTTTACACAATTAGGCACCTGTTCAAATAAAATAAAGAAATAAAATTAAACTTACAAAGTAGAAACTATCTCTAAGCTAAAGAGACAAAATGGCAAAACACACATAAAGCCAGGACGTGCAGGGGAGAAGGTCATAAATATAAATGTATTTATTAAAAAAGGACACGGTTCATTAAGTTTATGTTTTCAAAAAGTAATACTGTAATTGTAAAATAAGAAAATAAATCAGGTGATTCTCTCATATTGTTTTATTTTAAATAACTTCCTGAAATTCTGTGAAAGCTTTTAGTCTCAAGGAGCCACCCCGAGATTATCAGTCGTCCCATCTGGTGCCGCTTTAAAAAATTTCTGTAGGCGCCCCTGGAAGGGAGCAGAAGAACTGGGAGGGGGTGGACACAAAGATCTGAGTGGGTTTCAGGCCTTTGGCGAGCGGCCAGATTCCTCCAGATGTTGCAGCTGCAGGAGGAGAAGGCTCGTCAGGCATCGTGCGCTCCTCCCAGAGGTCCAGCTGCGGTTCGGGGGGCCCTGGCCCCTGTTTGGGGGGTTAAATATGAATGCTGCTGAATCAGAAGAAAAAAGAGGGGTAGTTGTTGCTGGTCTGCACAGATGGCACATGCACGCGCGTGTGGGCGTGCGTGTGTGTCATGATAGGGTTGGATGATGCTCTGGTCACATGGGCAGCAGTAATTGGCCTCCATATTGACCAGTTTACGGTGCTGGGGGGCGGGCGGTCTCCCAGCTGGACCTGTCAGATGGCATCGCATCCACCTCACTGATCACCCCCGGACGACCTCCGCACGCACCCCCCCCCCCCACACACACACCTCCATCTCTCCTGCTTTCATCTTTCCTCCATCCCTTCATCTCCTTCACCTTTAATCTCGCCTCGCCCGCCTCCTCTGCTGTTCGCCGCCATCTTCCAAACTTTGAGCGAGAACTCGAAGAGGCACCTGAAACAGAACTGAGACGATCCAGAAACTAACTCTGCTGCAGTTTGTGCTAAAAATGGAAAAAATAAATATGAAATTAGGCCCATTTTCATTATTTTTTTACATTATTATTATTATTATTATTTTGGCTGCAAACATCTTGAGTCTGAAAATAGTTTGCTGAAATGTAATAAACACAAACTGGAACATCTTCAGTTTGATTGAACAAATCTGAAATTAGACTCAGGAAATTCTTCTTATTATTTTTTTATTATTATTTTAGCATAAAGCATGTGGAAATTTAAAATAATAATAATAATAATAATTCAACCTTTATTTAAACATGTTAGTCCCATTGGGCCTCAGGGCCTCATTTACAAGAGAGACCTGAAAATAAAAACCTATATTAATGTGATCATCTTCAAAATTACTGATTATTTTTATTATTTTTTTCAGTCTGCGTGTGTCTGACTTTTAGCCCGGCATCACCCTCCCACCCGGAGCACTGACGGTGTGTGTTTTGTTGTGCGAGGCCCGGCTGCGAGGCGTTGGAGCCGCAGAAAGGATTTTCATCCCAGACTTGGCAGGAGAGGGTCTCTGGGTAGGTAGAGAACAATCATCTCTCCTTCGCTGCTGTCAGCCAGAAAACACAGAGCGCTGGCACACGCTCAGCAGCAAAAAAAAAAAAAAAGGAGTGGGAATGACAATGAGAATGGACACACACACTTGTGCCCATCCTTTCCTCGTAAAATGGGCTGTGATGATGCCGTCGGGGACGGTGAATGACAGGCTGGTTCTGAGAAGTGGATGGGAGGACCTCGAGAATGACCACAGTGTTAACCTGCCGCCCGACCGACGGGGAGAGGAGAATAGAGACAGAAAGGAACAGAGCAGAATATCTGCTTAGCATGAACTTCTGCCAGACAGAACCCACAGGGGGATACACGTTTAAGAGGTGCAATGCATGTTTGATGTACTGCACTCGCGCCTGGACAGGTGTTGTCATCTCCTTTGCTCTTCCTCAATAGATGCATGTGCCTTTATGGAGGGAGGAGGAGGTGGGAGAGAAGGATGAAGTGTGTTTGTGTGTGTGAAACAGAGGAGAATGAGGAGGGGGGGGGTGCCCACTTAAATTCTGTGACATCTGTTCATTACAACTAGAGTGTGTTTATTTTTATACAGCCAGCCACAAGCAGAGCGCTCGACTGGCACCGCTGGTTAATGCAGCAGCCTGCTAATACGGCAGAGCGAATGAAATATTAACAGACGGGAGAGAGAAGAGCTGAAAGAGTTGGAATGATGAGATAATATGTGACAAAAAATGCACTCGCACACTCAGCGTCTCGTAAAGTCCTTACTCTGGTCTCATTAAGGAGGGACACACAATCAAAACAAGTCGCAGCAGGAAGGCCTGAACGCCGCCACGCTGCAGTTGTGCCGCAAAACAGCAACAGAAAAATGGTTCAAATCCCATGCAGGTAACACAAAGTTGCCTCCGATGGAATCATGCTGTCGTGCAAAGTCGGAACATTAACTGTCAGAGCTAACACTTTAAAATCGTGTGCATGTAAACTAGGGATCAAATACTTAGTGTTCAGCTTCCTGCGTGTCCGTTTTCAAATTTATATGGTGACAAACCATGATGACGATGTACTCGTTACAAAAAAAAGCTAAATTTTTTACAGTATATATTTTAATATTATGTTTGTCCTTAATAGACACACTTTTCTAATGTCGAAAGGTCTGAAATGATTGACAACACCGGTGTACCTCAAGGTTCTATGTTAGGACTCCTGCTGTTTCAGTTTGTACATTACAATATACATTAGTTGGTTTCCTGATTGTAATGTAGCTTGCTAGATGTATGCTGATGATGGTTCAAAAAACAAAGAAAAAGCTACAGACTGACTAGTGTTAATGGTTAAGATTACTGACTGACTATGCAACTGTAAAAATTTGCATCCAGCTGTTTCAGTTGCAGAAAAAAATGTTATAATATTATGTTTGTCATTAATAGACACACTTTTCTAATGTTCAGAGATTTGAAATTGTTGAAAACACCGGTGTACCCCAAGGTTCTATTTTGAGATTCCTGCTGTTTCAGTTTGTACATTAGCTGGTTTCCTGATGTTTGTAATAACTTGCTGAATGTATGCTGATGATACGGTTGTTTCTACATTCAGCAAACAAAGAAACAGCTAACAGCGTTAGTGGTCAAGATTGCTAACTGACTATGCAACTGTAAAAAAATTGCATCCCAGTGTTTCAGTTGCAGATAAAAGTTGCTAATTATGAGAATTTGGGTAGAAATAAACTAAACTGGTTAAACTTAAATAACAAAAAAAGTGAACTAAACAAATTAATTTATCTACCGAAGCTTTAAAAGTGTACATGAACCTTTGTATGTTTACATATATTGAATAGTGGCTGTTCTGTTGAGTTTTTCTTATTTATGTTTAGCCACAATGTTATTTTGGTTGTTGTTTTTAGTACAATTGACTGCATGGAAACAAGCCCAAAAAGTTAAACACAGCACATTCACATGCTATGACCTTATTTGCTTATAGTTAGTCTAAACAGAAAACCCATACATGTGTAACATTATAATCTTTTTTTATTTGTATCCATCTAGATCTGGGACCACAAAATGACCGGACGTGCAGCAGAGATGCTCAATGCCCATTGAAGCTTCTCTGAGCTGCTGCTGCATCACTTGACCAAAGAGCAGCTTCCACTCATCCATCTTTGGACTTTTGCAACAACAAGCATCTTTGCACTGCATTCCTCCCCCTCGTCATCCCCTCACCGCCCCCACTCTCACCTCTGCCCCCACTCTCCTGCTCCTCGGGGACGGCCTGCTCTGGAATGTCGCTCATGAGGAAGAATCTCGCTGCAGGCGCTCACATGTGACTCTACGGGCACAGGGAGGCAAACGGATGTGTGACAGGTATGTGCTTTTTGACAGGGCTGCAGCAGGTTGACTGTGTGTTTGTGTGCATGTAAAAGACCCTCAGATTAAAGGTTTAAAGGGGTCAGATTAACAGGCTCAGGACAAAGCTCCTTGTTCGGAGCTGAAGGGAATTAGGCTGGCGTTAACATCTGCTCTGCATCGGCACATTAGTCATTCATTACCGTGTGGTTGCACAGTCAGTACCAGGCTGCTCCTCATCAGTTCCCACACCCATGACCATGTTGGGATGCTTTGTTATCTATAGGCCATCATCATCCTCAGAGGCATGACTTAGTCACTACTGATCGACAGGCAATGCCACTTGTCCCACATGCCACCAACACTTTCCTAAAAGAACTGTTGCTATTATCTCAATTTGTCTCTTCTTCTAAGGAAATATGTGATAAAAACTAAAATCCTGCAGCCACAGATGACTTCCATATATTCAAAACTATGCCGGCATCAAACTCTTGTCCATGTGCAGGACAAGTTTTAAAATAATCTGATTTTACTGCAGCTGAATAAAGTCAGACATTAATAAAAAGTTGGAGGCTCCTCAAGTAAAAGAAAGTCAGATGTTGCTGTGGAGCGCTTTAATTTTCTTCTTAAAGAGGTTTTGTCCACAGCAGGAGGTCCTCTGCTGGTGATGAACTCGCACAGCTGGAAATGTTCTGGCGTGTTGAGGTCCGCAGGAGGCAGGACACGGTGCTGAGCGTGGGGATCACAGTGGAGATAGAAAGCCCGGCTGTTCGTGATGATTGTTGCAGCTTAGATGAACCCCACCACATGTTGCAGACGTTGATGTGCACATTTGTGCTCGGACATGAAATGAGCTTTTTGTTTACTGAACCGTCAGATTTATGGTTAACGTTGCTCGCTGACTGTTGGCAAACTCGTTTGACACGTTGCTTTAAACAGTCATAAAAAGTTCTATTTTCAAGACCGAGCAAAAACAATAAGAGATGTTATGTAAAAAAATAAATAATAATAAAACTGTGAACGCTGAGAGCTGAAGATAAAGTTGAAGCCGAGGTGTTCTGACTAAAAGCAGCAAAGGGCAAGTTAACAGTAGCAAAATGTTAGCTAAAAGCTAAAGTAGCAAAACACTAGCTTTAAGCTACATACAAATGGTTGACTAAAATTAAAAAGTAGCAAAATGTTAGGTAAAAGTAGCTAAAGGCTTGCTAGGAAAAAAGTAGAGCAAGGGCTTAATGGTAAAAGTAGCAAAAATTTAAAGTTCAAGGAACCCTGGAACAGGAGGAGAAACGTCAGGTGGATCCACACAGGTGCCATTTTATTTATAGAGCACTTAAAACAGCAGCAAGGTCAAGCAGGTGAGTCTTGAGCAGTTTGATCATTCTGTTTCCTTACAGGAGTTGGAGGAGAAGGGAGAACGGCGTTGGTTTGAGAGGCTGCAGGCGAGAAGGTCCAGGAGGCACTGGTATCCAGACGGACGGGTCACGGAGGAACACGAGGAGACACAGGTAACTGCGATCATAAAAAAAAGAGAGATTAGACAACTCCTCTTTAAACCACACGCAGGCCAGAAGTGAATGCTCCAGCGGAGAGAAGAGCTCGAGCTGGATCCCTGGTGACCAGATGACCTGCAGGTGCGGTTAATTGGCGGCCATCTTGGATCCAGGAGCTGCAGAAGGTCATGCTCTCACAAGCTTAATATGTATTTGTATGAATTGTTGCTCGAGAAGAAGTTATTTTGTTTTTGTTATTTGAAGATTATTATCGTTTGAATTATTTATTTATTTTATTTTTTTTTGGAAAAAGGGGCAGATATAAGAATTTTTCTTCTTTCTGCTGTTTTTCATTTTATTTGTGATTGTATTTCTTATTGTTTTGTTTTAAGGAAATGAATAATAATAATAATAATAATAATAATAATAATAATAATAATAAAGCCTAATTCGTGCGGTGCATCTCAACTTTTTGTTGTTTTCTGCTGCCAAGAAAGACGTGAAGACATGGATTAACACACCATCTCTCCTCCAAAACCCTCTTCCTCAGCATCACCAGATTAAGGGATTAGCAGGCGAGGCGAGCACTAAAGACGGCTAATTCTCACCCAAGCACACAGAGCTGTGCTCAGAGCCCTGAGGAGCTCCTCTCAGCCCAGAGCAGCTGTGAGGTGGAAGGAGGGGCAGGGCTGCATCCCTCTGAGGACTCGCATAAATAAAAACAGAGATTACATCGTCACCCATTTGCTTATTTACTAAGACGCTGATGATTATTGTCAGTACGTACACCCCATTGGTAATTTATGGACAACAAAACTTTGACTCTGTTATTTCAGCAGTGTGGTCGTGTAACACAGGTGCATCGCAAAATATTAGAATATCTTGAAAAAAGTCCCTTTTTTAATCAACCATTTCATTAAGTGGCTGCCTTTTCATTGTTCTAATTTTCTGAGACAGAGTTTTGTTCTTTTTATTATCTGCAACTCATAATCATCAAATTTACCAGAAACAAAGGTTTGAAATATTTCAATCTGTGTAATGAATATTACACACGAGTACACATTACTATATATGAGTTTAAATTTTAACTTTTTCACGATATTCTACTTTTTTCAAGATCATATTATGCTTTATTTATTTATTCATTAACCTTTATTTAACCTGGCAAATCCCATGGAGATCACAGATCTCTTTTGCAATGGAGGCCTGAACGCAGACGAACATGAATGTTTTTTTGGAAGAAACTGGAGAAAACCCATGTAAGACTTACAGTATGTGATACTTATCACATAAACCTGCATAAATCCTATTAAAGTTAGAATATTCTAGAATCCTTGCTAGTGCTAAGTAATCATCCATCCATCCATCCATCCATCCACTTCACCTTGTTCTGCGGGTCACGGGTGCAGCAGCTTGAGGAGGGAGGCCCATTTCTTTCCACAGCCACCTCTTCCAGCTCTTCTGGGAGGACTCCAAGGAAATCCCATAGACATGGTCTCTCCAGTTTGTCCCGGGTCTCCTCCCAGTCGGACATGCCTGAAGGCGTCCAGGGAGCATCCTTACCAGATGTCCAAACCACCTCAACTTGCTCCTCTGGATGTGGAGGAGTAACGGTTCTACTCCAAGTCTCTCCTGATAACTGAACTTCTCACCCTAAGGTGGAGTCCAGCTGCCCTGCAGAGGAAACTCATTTCAATATCTGTGATCTTGTTTGTTCTGAGCTCACGACCACAGGTGAAAACATTCTTCAAATACTGGCGGGCACGAGGGCGCAGAGCTGTGTCTTCAGAAGGCTTAAAAACCAGTTACAAAACATGCTTGATGACTTTTCCTCACATCGTAGCTATTCAGCATCTTCCACCACAGAAAACGTCTGTAGTTAGATTTAAATGTTCTGCGTCAATGTGTAAATGATGTGTAAAATTTAAGAATAAAGTTTAAAAATGAAAGATTGAGAATCACGTTTCCTGAGGTGTCCGCTGCTGTCAAGCCAGGTTCTTTTAAATAGTCAAATCTGGTGAGAAAGAATAAGCTTTATTATCATTGCACTGAGATACAATGAGAACATGTACATACAGTCGTCTGAATGATGGACGTAGTGCACGAAGTTGCTGCTAATTAGCACGGCCCTCTTATTCTTCTTCAGAATAATATTTTTGCTTGGATGAGAAAAGGGAAGAAAAGATGAGGAGAGATGGTATAAAAAAGAAAAACCTACCACAGCATAGCAACATAAATAGACGTGATACATAACAGCTGGTGAAGACATTGAATTTTAAGGGAAGGTTGTAGCCTAGTCCAGAGCCCCCCCTCTCAGCCATTGTCCAGGTAAGAGTTGTTAGTTATCATCAGCTTGGATGAGGTTCCATCTCATGTCCACGACCTTGGGGAAGTGAGGAGTGAGGAGACGGACAAAGACTCTTTATTCTTGAACATCCCAGGAGGAGTTGAGACTAGTCCAACGTCACGACCACAGTTTGGGTCAGGCAGAACTCGTAAATTGCTGTTTCTGCCTTTTAAAGTCTCGCTGGTACATTTCTCTGATGGTGACTCCAAACAGCCGAACGGATTCCTTACCCCGAAAGTGGAGCTCACAGAGAACAAATATTGAGACTTTTGTTAATAAATTTGATCAGAATTGCAAATGGTAAGTATTTAGACAAATTAAGTGAATAAATAAACGGCATTACTCAACTCCATGCACACATTTTTGCTGTATTTCTGAACAGTACACTGTTAGATGACATGGATACTTAAAATGAGATTAAAATGCACACGTGTCAAGATTTCTGTAATGAGATTAGAACATTTTGCCAAACTCTGACTAATGAAATTCCACCGATTGTTTAGCCAAATTGAACTAACTGAACAAAAAATAAAATCAAATCCACTGATTTCATGAATTCATGATCTGTACGTTTTTCCACTCACATTATTCAAGATTTCATGAACCGGATTTTCCAGACTATAAGTCGCTCTGGAGTAAAGGTTGCATTTATTAAGAAGTGTATTTCACAAAGTGTAAGAACAGACATTTAATCTGAAATAACAACAATGCACAGAACATACCTGGGATCCTGAACAGGTTTAATTAACATAAACCAACGAGTCCGACAAGTTACAGGTAAATTCACAAGTCTCATTCCACGTTCCTTTTGGGACATTTTACTTGTGTTTAGTTTTTTGCAGTTGTCTCTAAGTGGGTGTTTGGGGGCGTAGCAGTAGAGGAACAACATATACTATCATGGCTGCAAATGGTAAAGTTTACTCTTTGGTTCATGTATGAACGAACATTTAACACGTCCGTCAAAAATTGCATCATGACCAGGGAAAAAACAAATAAGTTGCTTAGGACTATAAGTCGCAGGCCTGGCCAAACTATGAAAAAAAAAAGTGCAACTTATAGTCTGGAAAATACGGTAATCTTGGAACCTGTAAAAGAAACCATTTTTTACTTGAAGAGTTTTATTTTATTTTTATTTTTTTGTCGTATAGTCACGTCTACGAGATAAATTTTAAAGATCGGGGCTTCAGAAGCAGCAGAATCCTAACAATGTCCATAAATTACTCAAACTCAAACGTGCACGCCGCTCACTTTACATTCAAAGTTGAGAACATGTCAACTTTTTCTGCAAAGAGTGAACATTTTCAAGTTAAATATCTAAAAACAAATGTTTCCCATCTTGAAACCCTTTCAGTGCTTTGTTTTTCCAGGATCCGTGCAGCTGTGAGCGGGAAATGATATTCCTTAATGAATAAACCAACACTGAGGTAAACAACAACAACAACAAACAAAAAAGCCCAAGTGCTCAACTGTCGAGGCAGATCTTTTAGAAAGAGGGCTGCTAGCTGTTGGTGAAGTTTAGACGTAAAGCGTGGCTTTTATTGGAGCAGGATTCAAGCTGGCGCCCGTCAGTACCAGAACAACGTTTACACCTCAGGTGGGTTCAGGTTGGAAAACTGGCGGGACACAAAGAGCAGACGATGAGGCACCGGAGCAAGATTTCCCCACAGCGTTTCATCACAAACACACACTCATTCATCTCGAGTTTCCGTGCACGTTGGAGACCCAAAGCAAGCAAGCGACATCCATCTCGGTTCGCGCACGGTAAACAAGCGTAAAAGGCGTTTTTTGGGCGCGGGCAGAGGACAATGCAGCTCTGGCAGAGTCTGAGTCTGGTGCCAGAGGGAATAGAGTGCCACATGGTGCCCCTTTCTGAGCAGGGCCAGCCTGGAGGGGGATGTGGGCCACAATGCATGCGCACGTGTGTGTTTGTGTCTGCTTTTTGTGCACGCACTTGTGCATAAATGTGTGAGCATCCGTGCTGTATCAGAAGAGACAAGGGAGCTCTGCCATTAAGTTTTAGGTGTAATATGTAGATTTGTGTGTGTTAGAGTGTAAAACTGGTTGTGTGGATGCTCGTGCACATGTGCAGGGTGGGTGCACAGCAAGGTGGGGCACAGGGTGTTTGTGTGTGAAGGTGGTGGAGAGGGGATGGTGGGTGGGGGGAGTCCCAGTTCCCTCTTTGCATCTTAAATTCCTCAACATCTGTTCAGCCCTTCTCCGTGCAGCAGCAGCGGGTTGTGGTTCCGTCGTGTGCGTGTCCACGCACGTTGCTGTTTGTGCGCGTGCGGATGCGTACGAGTAGGCCCGTTGTTGTGCGTTTGTATGTGCACGCTCTGCTGAAGGTGCTGGTTGTTACCCGCGCCTTAATTAGAAGGAGATGGAAGTCTCGTTTCCAGCGTGCTCGTGAGCAATGCGAAGCAGCGAAAACAAAAGAAGAGCTGTTCCCCTCCCAC
>JARVLU010000380.1:29536022-29549049 GCA_031762415.1 Simpsonichthys santanae
AACACTTTTCATTTAATATAAGTTAAAGTGCTATGCATATCATATGGCTGTTACTGAATATATGTCACCAGCTGTTATAGCTGTTGCACAATTTTTGTAACAAATAAGAATAAATAAGAGGGCTATGTTCTGACAAAGGAAAATATATTTTAAAAAAAATCAATATTGTTATTGGCCAAATAAGTTTTAACATATCGGTAAAAATCCAATGTGCATCCCTAAGAATAATGATGTTTGGTTATCATTAAATGAACAATTCTTGTTAAAAAACACGTACTCTTTAGCGTCAAGTTATTTACACAAGAGGAACTTAAATTCACACTATGGCGTCGCTGTTCTCAGACATGCTCACGTTTTGACTTTAACACTGATTCAACAGCTTCCTCGATAATGACATTTGACTAAAAACTGTGTAATTTTTCCTTCGTCATCGACTAGTTTACCTTTATCCTTTTTGAAATCCAGTGCATCCTGTTTGTCAGTGACAATTTCCTTCATGTTGACAACGCTGCGGTGTTTGAGCTGCCGCAAGATCTTGATCTCCCTGATGGCCGTGATGGGGAAACCCTCCTTTTCATTGTCCAGACGCACTTTCTTCAAAGCAACAAGTTCACCTAAAATAAAAACAGAGGGCAAGTTTAGATGGAAATTTACCTAAGTCCTTTATTTGTATATAAAAATGAGATTAGTGGCACTGTAGTTGATGTCTAGTAAATATTTGCTTACCAGTGTCTTTGTCCTTTGCTTTGTACACTTGGCCATAAGTGCCTTCTCCAATGATGCCAATAATGTCAAACTTGTCTACACAGCGTTTGCCCCAGTCACTCAGGTTGTGTCTGCGCTCACCGTATCGTGGGCAACAAATCCTGGAAACCATAAACGCAAGACTTGATATTAGATTAATGAAAGGACAACATTCAATAGGTGATTTATTTAAAACAAACAGACTTTGGTCTCTTCTTAAGGGCTGTTTGTGGAACTGCGGGAGGCTGCCGGACGGGGGACTGCGGAGGTGAAGAGTCAACGCCGAGCAGAGTTGGTGGTAGAGGAAGGTCGATAATGGAAGTCCGGACGCGAACTTCTTTCTCCTTTCTCGATGGCCTCTGGGGAGGGGTGGACCTCTTTGGACTGACAAGAAAAACAATTAAAAAAAATTACTGCCTTAAAAAAAAAAAAGTAAATATCTTTTTTTTTTTTGTTGATAAAAATGCACTCATAGCAAAAAATCAAATTAACAAGACTTTAACATATGTAATCATCGATAAACCCTAAAGAAAGTGTTTAAAGTTATCAGATGCTCCTCAGGTAATAATTTTTTTTCTAATATCTGTGCACAAAACCACCAACAATTCATGAATGGACAAAGTTTAAAAGTGTCAATTTATATAGAACTGTTACTGCAACTAGCTTTTTTTTTTCTGAGGTTTTAACTTCAAAAATCAAACGCGTCCTATGTATACAGATGTAAGCAAATATCATAATAAACATTTAAATAAAAATGAATTCAAACATTAAACACGTCTTGAAATATGATAAAAATGCAGCTAGTGTGACTGAGGCTCCTCACCTGTTCTGAGTGGCGCCCAGCAGTAAAGGCGGTAAAGGCAGGGGGGGCAGCGTGGATGTCTTGTGGAGTGGTGTCTGGCGAACGGGGCTGCGTGAAGGAAGTGAAACTGGCGATTTTGCCAGGGAGGGGGGGGGATTTGCGGGAAGCTGAATAGTCGTTTCTGCCTGAGGTGGTGGTGGGGGAACCTGGATGGCGAGACTGGGTGCCACAGGAGGGGAGGGCTCAGGAGGAGGTAGTGCAGGTGAAGAAGATAAAGATGCTGCAACTTGATCTTCAGCACTAGGACCATCGGGGGGTAACTGCGCAGCAGGCGGAGGCTGAGTTTCTACTTTTGCTAACGAGTCTTTTTCTGGCTGCGGGGGCTCGGCTTTAGCAGGCCGTGACGGCGCAGAGCTTGAAGCTTTGTTTGTCGACGGAAGAGGAGACGCCGCGCCGCCAGCACTGGCACGAGCAGCCGCCTCAGCAGCCATGCGCTCCTTTTTTTTGCGGGTAAGCTCCGCGCCCAAACTGGAGTTGAGGGGCAGACGGGAGGAGGGAGGGGAGCGGCTTGCTGCTCGACTACTGTGGGAGTTGCCCCCTGCTCCAGAGGAGGTATGCCTCTTGGTTCGGGAACGAGAGGAGGAGCGGCGTGAAGAGTATTGCAGCGGAGAACGACTTCTGGATCGATCCGAGCGCCTGGTGAGATAAACAGAATGAGCACAACAAACTGAAGCATGGTCACAAAAACACCCGTTTCCATTTAAAACAAATAAAAACACGTTTTAGTCATACCAAAACTTCACAAGAAGCGAACATGAATTTTAAATCTTTTTTTCTTGCAGGGTGCAGTTGTCCTCAAAAAATAGATTTTAACCAAAAATGATAATACATGTCAAGTGTATAACATTTGCTTTCTCCAAAACAGTTGCTGCACGTGCACACCATGACTCGGTGATTATTCATTGTTAGATCACAGCATTACAAACTGAAAATAAAACTAAATTATGTAAAAGGTGGGACAGTAAACTTCCATTTGATGGTAATTCAATCAGAAGCAGGTCTACTTCTAATTGTTTTGTTTTTACCCTAAAGCTTTTAACTAAACTCCAACAGGGAGACAAGCTCACCCTCTATCCTGAAAAGAAAAGTTCAACAAGTTGGCAAAACTTCAAACCTACAATCCAGGTTAAGCTCAATCATTAAATATGATTATCAGAAGGTAGTTTGACTGGTTTAATGCGCAAATAGGCAGGAGTGCCTATAAAAAGTATTTCAAGGAGACTGTGGACAGAAAGGGGCAGCAGATATAGAGTGAAGGAGCCAACACTTCCTGTCTGGTCAAGAAGGCCCACCAGCGTCTCTATTTCCTCATGAAGCTGCAGAGAGCTGGACTTGGGAGCTCCGTCCTGAGGAGCTTCTATTGCTGTGTGGTGGAGAACGTTCTCTGCACCTGCATCACCGTGTGGCACAACAGCTGGTGAGAGGACGGCTCTGCAGAGGGTGGTTAAGGCTGCACAGGAGACTGTGGAGAGCAGCCTTCCCACCACCTCAGACCTCTGCACTTCACGATGCAGAGGGAGGGCGCTCCGCATCATGAAGGACTCCACTCATCCTGCACACAGTCTGCTCCAGCCCCTCCCCTCAAGCAGGAGGATGAGGAGCGTTCAGAGCAACCACCAGGAACGGAAACAGTTTCTTCCCTGCAGCTGTCAGACTGCTGAACTTGAGTTGCACTTAATTCAGCTTAATTTTACTTTTTAAAAACTTTATTTATCATATATATTTTTACCCTTTTGTATTTATTTATTTGTTAATTGTTAGGCTTCTTTATCTGGAACCTGAGTCTGAATTTTGCACTGTAAAACATGCAAATGTGAGCTGGTATGACAATAAAAAAAAAAAATCTTTGAATCCTTGAATAATCTTGGCTATAGAATAAACAATAGATCTTTTTTAAAAATGATATCATATGTTGTCTATGTGAAAAATACTGCGTTACTAGAGTTAAAGAATCACCGTTTGATAAACTCAACTTTGCTTCTTGTTTTTTTGCAGCTGAATTGACTGAGGTCTACTTAACTCAGTAAGACTCGTTCTCTAAACAAAAACTATAAAACTTGTAGAGACCCTGCATAATGACAACATTGTTTTTTTTTTTGCATCCAGATATATTTTTCTATTAAACTTTCATCTGTTTTCTTTATGTGGGGAGAATAACTTAAGTAAGATAGTAAGCTAGGTCTCCAGCTAACTGGTTGATTCACTTTGAGAAGGTGCTATTTATAGGACTGAGATTGCAGCATGGCCTCAGACTGAGGAAGTCTTTTGGATGAAAGGCAAAACAATGTAAAGCTAAAATATCTATAATAATTTTTAGTAAGGTCACCCCCTACTGGCCACTAGTGTCCTCCAACAAACCTAAGGTGGTCCATGGGCCACCACTTGATAATCACAGTTGTAGCAGCTTATTGCAGCTCTAGACTTTTAATTTAGTGAATGAAGGTTTAAAAATGGCTCTTTTGATCATAAAGGTTTCAGACCCCTGAGCTAGGAGAAATTAAAAAAAACATTCCCAATAAAAAAAAAAAAAGCTCAGGATGAGAGGTCAAGAAGATGACCATTCTACCCATCAACAGCACTTATAGTGTAAGTCATTAAAAATGTCTACAGTTAGTCCTACAAAGCCCCCAGGACTTTACGGGTACATACTCACCGAGACACTGGGCTGGTGCTGGAGGACCTGCGGGTGGCATACGGGCTGATGGATCGCCTCCTCGAATAAGGGCTGCTGTCCCTCTCGAAGCTGGAGGACCTGTGTCTGCTGCGGCGAGACGTGTCCCCATAAGGACTCGAGCTCTGCTGGGTCACCCTCCGCCTGCTGTAGCCGTCATCGCCCTGCTGTCCATAGCCCAGAGGACTTTCACTGCCAGCCTTCCTCCTGGGGCTGGGGGACAATGCAGAGCCCTTTCTGCGGGGGCTCCCCCTGTTCGAAGACTTGCCCCTGGGGCTCGACTTGTGGCTCTTGGAGGACTTGCGGTGAGTCCTGTCTGCCCGGCTCCTGTGCGAGGAGGTGCGGCTCACCTCCCCTCGGCCTTCTCTCCTCTGCTGCCGCTCTTTGTGGGACTTCCCGGAGCGGCTGCTCTCCTTGCTGCGGCACGAAGACGCGGAGGACGTGGTGCTGCCGACACTCTGCGCGTTGGAGAGCATCAGCTCCGCGCGTTTGTTCTCACCTGGGTGCTTGGACGAGGAGGTCGCAGGAGCGGACTTCTCTTTGCTCTTCACGGATCTGCCCTTCTCGCGGTCTTTGCTGCTCTTTTTCTTGAGTCCCTGCTCGCCGTTCCCAGAGTCTCTAACTTTGCTGGGGTCCTTGGGCTTCTTCCGGGGCTGTCTGTGCACCCTGTTCCCGTCTCCGACAGCTTCTCTGCTAATGTCCTCCCGGTCGTAGTCCGGTGAGGGGTCCAGCCTGTCCGCAGCCCCCCTCTCAGACGGCCTGGAGGACGGGGGGTCCGAGAAGGTGTCCGAGTCGGAGCTGATGTCGTCGTACTCCACTAGAGGCTTCACCGTGTTGACGCCAGGAGGCACCGTGTCACCGAATAAAAAGTCATCGGGTCCCGCCGACGATTCCCGAATATATTTGTTCAATTTATGCCGCTTGCGTTTCGAAGAGGAGGACATTAGAGGCTTTAACTGCACTTTACCGTCTTTGCTCATGTCTCCCTCAAAAGTACGCGCCGGGCCTTGGGTCTGGTGCGACGCACCGCTGCTAGCGTCCGTCTTCCTCTTGGTCCCATGGTTTCGCTCCGACCCAGGCATACCTTACGCCGGCGGTGCCTCCTCTACCGTGATCCGGGCAGTTCATTAACGGGAAACCAGGCAGCTACCCCCAAATGTTAAAACAAAATGTTACTAAGCAGAATCAGGACAAGAATAAACACAAAAACTGTCAAGGCCGCTCACATATCGAGTCCTCCTTTAGCGCCAATTCACTCCATTGGATCGTCGGCGGAGTTTGTCAGAACAGAAAAATAAAAAGTTGTCTTCCTGTGCCGTGAAGGTTGATCTTGAAGTTAGTCGGTGAATGAAGAAGGTCCGAACCGAACGTTGGGAGTATTGGAGCGTCGCCACCGTCTCAACGTAGCTAGCTAGCACCACTAGCTAATGCTCGGCAGCTAGCGAGCAGCCTGGTGGAAAAAGGAAAAAAGTCCCCTTGTGAAAGCTGTCCTTGTCCGGTGCCAAGTTCAGTAAAGGTGGTTGTTCCTCAGAGGAACGAGCTTAGCGCTCAGAAACAAGCAGACGTCTTGAGTAAAAGACGCTCGTTTCTCCAACAAAATGAAAACTTGACCCGGTTCGTGCTGTTTACATGTTCCTTTTAATGTAAGTTTGTATCGCCCTATAAAACTCAACAATAAGAAATCATAGTATTTTCGTGTGCAGTAGATGTTCCAGTTTATTATCAATGGCTCTGGAAATCAACCAAGCCTATATTTAGGGCGATGTTAGTGGATTTGATTGCATCCACAGCCCTAGCTTAAAGAGACTACAATCGCCATTATGGCTCCTGTGACTGGCAACTTCTGAGTTCAGCCCGGAAAAGGGAGCGCTGTCGATCTTGGACGTAACCTAGCAACGTCCAATCACGTGAAAGAGCCCACCCACTGTTCTCGCGATGGCCGCGACCGAGACGCAAAAAACGACGAAGTTCGCTAAATTGTTCGATATTTGTTCTGTTCTCAAGGATTTAAGTTGTCACGTTCTGAAAAATAATAAAAAAATAAAGCACACACATTTTAATTTATTATATTGTTATAGTTTATTGTGTGGTATATTTAATTCAACTATGTGCATTCACGAACATATACTTTTCAGCCATATTATTATGACCATCAACAGGTAAAGTGAAAAATATTGATTTAATTGATGCTATTATACATGAAGATAAATCAAGCTCAAAGTAGTAACACATGACTGTATGTGTACAAGTTTTACAAATGCATGCTACAAGATTTGCAAATGCATAAACAGTTTTTAAATGTACAAATTTCAGTTTGCACAAGTATTTCCAACTGAATAACCTAACCCCTTTTAGTGTTTATTTCTGCTGTACAGTCCATGAAATTAACATTTTCTTCTTGTGGACAAATTACAGGAAAAATATATTTTCCGGTATTTAGGGCAAAAATGGCACTTGATATCAAAGATATTAAATAAATATTTTGTACACACATGGGTTACCATAAAAATGACTTGTGTTCACCCCTGAAATAATCCATAATCAGAACTGAACCTCTAACCAGTGAAGGAGGGTGGGTTAATCATTGTTTTTACATATTAAGAATGGCTTTGTGTGTAAGGCTAACCCAGGGAACACATTCAGCCAGTGGGGGCAGTGTGGTATTTTGAGCAAATCTCTATTAGGGCACATTGGCTCCTGCCATTTATACAGTATTTTTTTTTTTTTTAAATGGTCTCATAAGCCCATGTGAAGATATCCTCTTATGAAAACTGTATTTTTTTTTAGCCTCTCTCAGCAATATAAAACATTCTGTCAGACTTGAAAAAAATGGTTCAACAAAAATATTGGCAACACAAAAACATTGACATTTGGCTTGAACCATAACATAGAAAAAGTTTGAATATTAAACATATAAATATTTTAATTGTTTCATATAGTATAATAAATAAAGCTAAAAACTGAGACATTTCACTTAAATAACCATCCATAAAATGAGTTGTTTTAAGGTTAACAATAAAGATGGGTGTAGCACTACAGTACTGTACTTGGTTTTAGATTCGTTCAGCAGCTGAGTCTGATCTTCGGAGAAAAGTCATACATAATGCCACAGGGATATTTAAATTTAAAAAGAAAATGCTGAATAGAATGGCATCTTGTAAAGGATTTGTTGTTGCTTTTGTTAAAATAAGTTTGATAGGTTTCTGCTTAAAGCACACACATAAAAAATTGTTGCTTTATAGAAAACTGGAAAATAACTGTTTAGAGAAAGTGCAGTCTTTTGGCAAAAATAGAGTTTAAGAATACTGTAGTGTAGTCAATTAAATATCACTATTCATTATTTTATTTGACTGAATGGACATTAAATGTAGTCTACCATATAAGGGTAAAATATAGATTTGAGATTTTCTTTCAATTTTGAAGGCCAGTATTTTCACCAATTTTTCTATTAAGACATGTAATATATAGTTCTAAATCAAATAGTCTTATTTATCTTTTTCTGTCTTTTTAACAAAAAAAATTCATTCTCTATTCTATTCTCAATTTTCTACATTTGCCTTATAATCTGTCTGTTTTGCTACTTTGACCTCTTTGTTTTAACTTGTTAAAAAAATATATACTGTATATACAGTATGTATACTGTATATGTATACCTCTCTTATGTTTGTCTACTGTTGATTGTCCAAGCGAAATCTACTGTTGCTGTTGTCATAATTCTTAGTTTGCAGCCAGGTCTCTTTTGTAAATGAGTCCTCGAGGCACAATGGGATTAACCTGCCTAAATAAAGGTTGAATGAATTTTGCTAAAGATGGTGCTTGTCTATGACATTAACATTTATTGTTTAACTTCAAATAGTTCATTCTACAGTAAGAGGTGAGTGATGTCGTTAACAAGAAAAATAAAATCAACTGACAATGAATTTAGCTTTATGCAAAAGCCTGTCCCACATCTAAATGTGTCCCTGCAGACATTAATAAAACTGTTGTCAAACATGTGTTCCCCCGCATGAATGTGACGAGCTGCCGTTCTGAACGCTGATTGGATCCGATTGCCTACGGGGCGTGTCCCAAACGACAAAAGCGGAAGTGGCTTTTCGTACTGCAATAACAAAGTTTAAATGTATGCAAATATTACAAAATGATGCATTTGAATGGTTTTTGTGTGTCACAGCAGGCCAACGCAGATTCTGTGGGTTGACAGTGTTGCTGTCACTTCACTGACACAAAAAAATTTAACCAAAAAACAAACCTGGCTTTATTATTTTGAGGGGTAAAAGTGTAAATATATTATAGTATACAGTAGTTTAAAGTGTCTCTGTTCTCGTGAGTGACAAACTCTTTCGTTAACATATAATGTGTGTGCATGTCCCCCTGAAGCCAGTTAGGCCAGGTATTTGTGCTACGTGTGCGCATTAAAAGGTTGACACCCCGCACAGCTCATTCGAGCTCAAACTCCGGGCGAATAAGCAAGAAGGAGCTGTTCCCCATGGACGAGAAACGACATTATATTTAGTGTTTTCAAGTGGTGAAGGCGCAGCTCCCGTTCCTGTCGGGGCTTTTGTGTGGATGGATCTTGGGGGAGGAGGAGAGGACGAGCAGATAAGAAGTGAGCTGGCTTATTGGCCGGGCTGCTCCCACTAAACCCTTATTTTTCCACGGACGAGGGGTCTTTGTGTTCGCGTCGAGGCTCGTGAAACGTCGACAGCGCACGCCAGAAGTGACCGAGGGGACATGATCATCGTGAGAAGGCTCCGTTTTTGCTTTTTGCTGCGTCTACACCGAATCCATTGAGTCGGTAGAACCGGAGTCCGACATGGGGAAGGAGGTAAACGGTGTGTCTCGGAGCCGGTTCGAGGTGAGCTAACCGTGTTCTTTTTTTTTAATTACCTGACAGTCACGGAAACGTTAGCGTGCGTGTTCGTTGCTAAAGCTTCCGCGGTCGGTGTCGTGGATTAGGTCGGAAAACACGGTTGTTTTTGTTCGGACAACACGCAGCCGAGGCCTGGCAGGTCGTGTCGCCGGGGACGCACGTCGATGTGTCCCGTCTGACGTTCCGCGCTGTCTCGGGTGAAGCTAAATGCGGTTATCTTGTTTGTTTGTTTTTTTTCCCCAATTCGTGCTAAAATAAAAACGTTTGCCGTTTTCCCCTGCGCCGTCAAAACAAAGACTGCGAGGCCACGGCGCACGCCAAAACACACACTTTTAGCTGTTACTGGGAAAGGGACGCTCGTTGAATGAGCCTTTGAGGTGTTTTGTTGTTGCAGCCATGTGTTAAATTGGAAATAATGTGCGTTTCCCCCTTTCTTTCCTTTCTTCTTTCAGAGGGGGGCCTCTGCTTGCGAGTACCACACTCACAAGCAAACAAAAATAACAAACTGCTCGAGTTTAACCCCCAGAATAACCCAAATTCATAACGGGATTATCAAATAAACCGACCAAAAGGGGACCTTTTTGATCGGAAGTGTAAAATAAACTTTGTTAGAGCTGCGCACGCGTAGATGGAGTTGTGGACGAGACGTTCGTAATGCACGAATATTTTATCCGGCCGGTGACATTAGCTTGTGTAGCCCGAGCAGTTGATGTTGTTTAATCCCCAGCTAGCGTGGGATTTATGTGTATGTGTTTTTTTGTATTTTTAACGGAGCAACAGCTGACTGAAAATCTCAGCCGTTACCTTCTGGCCCGACAGCTGCGGCGAGTCTGCTAAAGCTAGCTGAATTCCAGAGAGCAGGAAACCGGAACCAGTTTTATACGGCCTTCAAAATAAAAGCTCCCAACTGTGATCAATGTAAAGTCTTTCAGCGATGCCCGTCGCTTTTAAAGACGTTTTCTGAACTTGTACTGTACTTAAGAGATTAATCTAATGTCCACAACATCTTATAACGTTTTTTACTAGTCTTCTCACTTATCTATTCCTCAAAATCTACTAAACAGATTAAAAACAGTTCTTGATTTAAAAAAAAAAGTTTTACTTTGAAATGTGTTAGCGGAAGTTTGTTAAACCGATGGCAAATAATTCAAAACCATAACAACAGTTTTAGCTTATTTACGTATTTCCTCAAATATGGGGCACAGACAGGAATCAAAAATTCAGCTGAATAATTCCTAGACATGAGCTACAAATGTCTCATTCCTCAAGTTAAGCTACTCCTGAACCAGAGCCATCAGAAGCGTCTTACCTGTTTCTTCCTTTTCGGGTCACATGGTCACTGGTGCCCATGTCCAGCAGTCACTGTGAGGGGTGGGGTACATCCTGGACAGGTCTCCAGACCATCACAGAGACACATGGAGACAAAAGAGACAAACAACCATTCACTCTCTCACTCACACCTGGAGACAATTTAGTCACCATCAGTCTAACATGCATGTTTTTGGTCTGTGGGAGGAAACTGGAGTACCTGGAGAAAACCCATGCATGGAGAGAACATGCCAGAAAGGCCTCCAGCCTGGATTCGATCTGGTAACCCTCTCGCTAAGAGGCAACAGCTCTGCCAACTGATCCACCGTGCCGCCCGTTTTTCCTTATTTGTTAGCCATAATCATGAAAATGACAAGAAACTGTGAAATACTTCAAACCTTTATGTTGCATACGAGTTTCACTTTCTGAAATGACTGATGAAAAAAAAAGAACTTTTTCACAATATTCTAATTTTTAGATGCATCTGTACGTTTTATTTTCATCTTCATCTGGAAGTTGCAGCATAAAGAGGTTTTATTTTATTTTTTCCCAGCCTTCTGGCGGGCTTGCATCACCGATTATAGTTGACCAGTGACCAAAACATAATGCCTAAATTCGTGCAGAATCTGGTCCATTTTCTGTTGGATTTACAGAAAGGGGACTCTATGCCTGTTACACGTGCACGTCTGCCTCCCTGGAAGTGGCCCTGGATTATTTGGGCGGAGAGCAGAGTTCTGACCCGGTCGGTTTTGCCCCAAATCCACAAACAGCGGCTGTCTGTGCCTCCTTTCTCCCTGAAAAGTTGACACGTCTTCCCTGGCAGGCAGCCTGTGTGTGGACATAGTGTGTGTGTTTTTATCAAGGAAAAGCTTCGACCCAAGGCTCACTGGCTCTTTAAAGGTCCACAGATTCTTTTCAGCACACAAACATTCATGTCCGTTTGCTTTTTGAGCTGATGAAGGATTTTTTTAAGAGTCATGCAGAAACTGATGCCATTGTGTGGTTTTGGATAAACACCCATAATTAAAATTGTGCTATAAGTTATTCCTTTTGTTTAGAGACAATGAATAAACACATGATTTATTTTTGATTCATGAATGGGCGATATGTTCAATGGAGGAGGAGTTCCAAATGTCTTGTCACGGGTTGTAAATTATGTTGCACTTTTATTTGCACACTGAAGCCCTGGTTCAGATTTATTTTTCCAAGTCTGTGGTGGGGAAAATGGATGGAGTCAGATGTTGCTTCATCTGAGGATGCTCCCAAACGTTATTATCTTGTCTAGTAGAGATTGATGACTTCCCACAAAATATAGGTAAACGTCACTTTTGGGTAAATGGGTGTGCGCGTCTGCATCTGTAATAAACCTTAATTTATCTTTTTGTATATTGAGCTCTTTGTTTTCCTGCAGATTATAGATTAAAATTTATGCTTGCACAGCTAGCAGTTTTTTTATTTATTTTTGTGGAAATCTGTTAGCTGCTTGCAGAAACTTGTGACAACAGAAACGCTGCAGCTGACTTCGATGTGTAGACTGTCAGTATTTGCTGATGTGGCGCAAACTCGATAGCGTAAGTCACTCAGATGTTAGAAAATATGCATGTGTAGAAGATAAGAAAGCAAAGGCCATCCCATCTTATGTTCTCAGGACAATGTCCAGCTGAGCTGACTTTTGCTGCTTTATCTTGAAAGAATTGCCATAGAATCCATCTGAGATAATGAGATCGCCATGATTTGTTCGTGTCTGTGTGGATGGAAGGGGCCCACGTCACTGTGAGACGGGCTGCCAGGACTGATGTTCTCCTCTGCTTCGTTTCAGATGTTCACAAACAGTGATGAGGCGGTCATCAATAAGAAGCTGCCAAAGGAGCTGCTGCTACGGTGAGTGGCATCTCCGAAGCCTTCGGTCAGCTTTGCTGCGGGTTTTTTAAGGGCATGTTGCATTTTTTACACTCCACAAGTCATACACAAAACACCAGAAGCCCTGCACTATCCCCCCCCCCCCCCCCCCCACACACACACACACACAGTCACATTTACACAGAGTGCGTCTCTGGATCATGTCAAGCATGCTCACTAGGACACCCATTTACACTGCTCCCCGAATGCTAAACGTATTTAGAAGCAGATCCACGTGGCTATAAAATATTTAAATGAATTTCAGGAAAAAAAAGAAAAAAAAACTTGGAGCTTCTTAGGAAATAGAAAATAACCATTACTCAAGCCTCAGCGATGCCAGACACACTGCCTGTCCTGCGTCTACCCCGGCCAGGCCTGCAGACGATGCTGCGACTCACTCCACGTCCTCCGGCTCTGCGGCAAAGAACGTCGCACTGTTTTCATGTGCATGTGATGCAAAACTGTCATGCATATAATCATATGTCCACCTCTGCTTGCATTCTACATGTCTTACTGCAGCGTTCACGTTTAAATGGTAAATGGAGCTTACTTATATAGCGCTTTCCAGCCCCCTATGAGGAGCCCCAAAGCGCTTTACAGCACCAGCCATCCACCCATTCATACACCGGTAGCGGTGGCTGCCATGCAAGGCGCCAGCCAGTCCTACCGGGAG
>JARVLU010000380.1:29583206-29598785 GCA_031762415.1 Simpsonichthys santanae
TATATGTACACTGGTTATATGTACACTGGTTATATGTACACTAGTTATATGTACAGTGTTTGACTTTGAAAACTGCATGTTTCAAAAGGACATAATAAGTTTTAGGTATTTTTCAGCTTTTTAACTTAGCAGGTCCAGGATATTCAGAAGAGTACCTGATGGGGATGTCTCCTGAGGACATGTCAGGCTGAAGGACACAAAGAAAAGTAGTAAATGGACTGTACTTAGATAGCACTTTCTATCTAATCAAGCTCTGTGCCTTATTTACCTCCAACACACACATTCATACAGCACTCTACTAGATCTATACAAAAATCATCTGAATCTGTAGAGACTAATCAGAGCTTTAGATCACATTCATGCACTGATGGGACACACATCAGAGACAATGAGGGTTCAGTGTCTTGCCCAGGGACAATTCAACATGTGATGGCTGGTGGAACTGAACCCCCAACTGTCCCATTGGACGACTGCTCTAACCACTCAGACACAGCTGCCCCCAAATTGAGGTCTAGATTTAAATCTCCTTCTATTAAAAATTACTTGTTTGTTTTTTTATTATTTACCAGCTCAGGGTAAACATGTATAAGATTAATTTATGTTGACAAATAAAAGTTCAAAATAAGATTATTTTCTATCTTGTGCTATACTGTATTGTTAAATGGCATGCTCAGTATGTGTTGGGGATCAGTCTCAAGCCTTAAACTAAGGGACACTTCAATCATTTGAGGGAACTATACTTTTAAACAATATAAAACCTAGAAAGCATAGTAGTTATATGGCAGTGCCATCTTGGATTTTGACGTAGCAATCAAAATTGTGATAGTGATCTTTCTTAAGCCTAGAGCCACAGACTCAAACTGGAGTTAGTACTTTAGTTTTCAAGTCATCATGCTCACAACATGTACAAATGGATGGATCGATGGAGGGTAGTTCCAATTTCCCCTCCACGACGGGGGACAAAATACCACCACCACCACCAACAACAACAACAAAAACAACAACAACAACAACAACAACAACAACATAGATTAATTAGGCCATAAACAAAGAACTTGGATGAGACCAATCTGAGCTTCTCTTTTAATCAAAGCATTTTTTAAAGCAGTGACTTGCATTATTTTAAATGAATTTGCCTGCAGCATCATTATTCAGTCCTGTGATGGACTTCAGATCTCCACAGAGAGTACCCACTTCCCGCTTGTTAAAGTAGGGAGATGGGCATGAGCTCCCCATGACCCTGAACAAGATCAAGAGGGTAGAGAAGATACATGGATATTATTACTCTTCTCTTAATGTGAGCATTCATTGCTGATGCAGAAATAACTGCTGCAACAATGAAAGAACAATAACAGAGGTCTAACCAGGTTGAGTCAGGTCCTCTGGACGGATTCTTTTTGTTGAAACATTTCGTCTGTTGTCCAAAAGACTTCTTCAGTCTGAGAACCTGCAGCAAACTCAGTCTTATAAATAGTACCTTCTCAACAGAAGTCTTCCTCCTGGTCAGCTCCAATGATTTTTCCACTTGAACATCATCCACAGTAGGGAAGGCAATTTAAAACTGAAACGCTTCAAATATGCTGGTAATGATGCTTGTTTTTAACTGACTTGTCAACAAACCCACCCCACCACCACCCTCCATGTTGTTCCCCTCATTTCCAAAGTTAAGATCAACTTGCAGCAATTCATTCTTCTCACCTGGTGTGGACATTTCATTGTTTTTACTCCAGCAGGGTGAAATAATACACCACAAGAAGTAGTTTCACATGAAGAGAAGGAACACTTCTTAACAAACACTAGGCTCAGCAGCTGTTTTATGAGTTAGGACCAGTGATAGTTCATGGTTTAGCCTAAAAGAATGACGTGTCCACATGGTTGGGATTTGCAGTGAATGAAAGTTTATCCACCTCAAGTATTTCAGGTGGAACACATCTAATGATGTAGAGGCTTTAGGTAGAGAAACGTGTGCTGCTAACTCTGCTAGCTGTGGTCCTTTACTCCTTCATCTTCACCATTTCAATGAACCAACATGAGGGCCATATTCATTCAACCTTTATTCAGACATCTGACAGCAAAGCTGAGCTCACCCCCTCCCCCCACCTCCGACCTTACATCCCTATTTATGATCCTTTCAAAAGAAACTCAGATGGCAGGAAAGGACAACCCGAGGTGTTTTTCCATTTAAAAAATGTTGGCAGTCATTAAGTGTTGTGCAAAATAAATAAATAAATAAATAAATAAATAAATCAGACTAGAAAAGCATTGTTAGGAAACTGTTTTGTGTGTAGACTGTATATAAAAATAGAAAACTCGTGAAAGTCACATACATTTTTCAAATTTGCCATATGCTGCAGCACCACACAGGTCTAGTAGTATTTTCTGCATATTGGATCATATTCAACATGTCTATGTGAATGAACCATTTGTAAAAATGATGCTGTATTTCTCAACCAGAAATGAGAGGAACAAGACATGCCCCCCACCCCCCCCACCACTCTATGTCGGGGGGAGTCTTTAGCCCTATTCTCACTGGATTAGTTTTACCTAAGGACCAGTGTAATGTCCCCAACATCTGCTTTTTATGTGGTGCATTTGCACGAGATAACCAGAGCCTGAGATTTAGCTGAAATTTACGAACATCTTCCAGATATGATGTTAACGCGCTGCGTTGTCACAACCGGTCCGGTGTGGTTTTACAAATCAGCACAAAGAAAACTAAAGAATGCACAATATAAAATTGTGTTAATCTACTTTGTACTTGTTGAGGAGGAGGCAGGTCAGTTTAAGAGGAAAAAAAAAAAGCCACGTTAAGATCAGATGGACAGCTGTCACCGGCCGTGCGCGCCAGTTGAAATGGACTTGCGACCTGTCCAGGGTGTCCCCCACCTCTCGCACAGTGATGGCTGGACTTGGGCACCAGTGACCCCCGCAACCCGAAAAGGAAGAAGTGGGTGAATATAATGGATGGATGGATGGATGGATGGATGGATGGATGGATGGATGGATGGATGGATGGATGGATGGATGGATGGATGGATGGGTTGATCACGCGTGTGTCCCTGCGCCTCCCGTCATCTGCGGTGAAGGAAGTAGCATCATAAAAGCTGCAGCGATAAAATAAAATAAAAAAGCTGAAGCGAACAGCGCGTTCATTTAAAATAGCCTTGTTCTATATTTTTCCAAATGATTTTAGTCAAATAAAAACAAACAAACAAACAAAACTGCCTCATTACGTATCAGTTCCAGCCCATTTCTCTCCAAATCACAGAGAGGTCTATTCGCATTGGATTAGTTTTATCACAGGACCTAAATATAGTAGGTAATTTGCAGGAGAAGTTTTACTTTACAAACGACTGACATGGCCGATTCACACGGGATTAACAACACAGACATCCATCCATTATCTTTTACCCGCTTCCTCCATTTTTGGGTCACGGGGTTTGCAGGTGCAAATGTCCAGCAATCACTGTGCGAGGGGCAGGGTACACCCTGGACGGGTCCCAAGTCCATCACAGGGCACAACACAGACATCATTATTACAGATATCATGTGGTCCCTAGGTAAAACTACTCCCGTGTTAATAGGGCTTTTGCCTCAGGACCATCATCCTCACGAGTGATGGTAGGATGGAGTGGGAGATGGAATGACCGATCAGTATCTCATCCTCAGTAATGAGGGAGTTGTTTCGGTCGGCCGCGGTGAAAAAAAGTTGAGTCGAAAGGCAAAGCTCTTGATTTACTGGTCTGTCTACATTCCAACCCTCACTTGTGGTCATTAAATTTGGCTCATGACTGAAAGAACCAGATCCTGGATACAAGCAGCCAAAAGGAGCTTCCTTTGTAGGGTGGCCAGACTCAGCCTGAGAGATTGGGTGAGGAGCTCCGTCACCCGGGGGGAGCTCGGAGTAGAGCCACTGCTTCTTCACATCAAAAGGAGTCAGTTGAGGTGGTTCATTTGATCAGGATGCCTCCTGGACCCCTCCCTTTAGAGGTGTTCAAAGAGATGGCCGCTTGTCCTGAGCCTGGTTCTGTTAAAGATTTCTTCCTCATGAGGGAGTTTTTTTCTTTCCACTGTCGCCTTCATGTTTGCTCAAGATGAGAGTCTGTGATGGAGTTAAACTCAAAGCAGTCTGCTCCTCAGATAAATGTTAATTATTATTTTATACATGAATGTTTCTGTTCAGTGCCCTGCGATGATTCTGTCGTGACTTGGCACTGGATAAATAAACTGAACTGTATTTCAGGCACGTTCCACTGGTAAGAAGCCCTGGAGCAAACCTGGAACTCACTGGATTGATTTTGCATCTTCGCTGGCCTGGGAGCACCTCAGGGTCCCCCAGGAGGAGCTGGACAGTTTTGCTGGGGAGGGGAGGTCTGGGTTTCTCATCTGGACTTGTTGTCTCTGTGGCCCAACTATGAAAAAAAATTTGACACTGTATTTATGGCAATACATCTTTTATTTTTATTTTTTATGAACGGCAAATAAAAATACTGTTTTGGAAAAACAGCTTTTCTGTGTGGATGGGGCCTAAACTTGCCCGATTCAACTATTATTATTATTAGACCTTTATTTATACAGGTTAGTTCCCACTGAGCCTCGAAGACTCATTTACAAGAGAGACCTGTTACATACAAAATACAGGCAGATGAGAAAAAGAGAACAAGAGGATGGAGGGAGACAGAAAAAAATCACGTCTCACCATTTCCTGGCCGGGAAATAGTATAAAAGATAAAAATAATTAAAAAAAAGACCTCACAACATAATAACATCATAATACATTTGTGCATAGAGGTCGACAACGCTGGTGAGTTGTTCATAAACGCTCCAGAATGTTCCAAAGTTCTGATAAGATGGTGCAGTGTCTATCAGCATCGTGGTTCTGATAAGGCCACAGAGCTTCAAGTTTACGTGTCCTCCAGGAGCAATTTGAGATAAGTTGGTCTGTCCAAGTCCAGCGGGGAGGACAAATTCAGATAAACAACAATTGTTTGGGCCGCCAGACTTCAAGTTCTGCTGGTTCACTCAGTGGTGGCTCCAAACAGCCAGAATTAGTGGACATTCTGCTCCATTTTAGCTTTCTCCAAGATTGAATCCTTCATGCTGGCGAGTTCCAGGAGCTGCAAGTGGCCCATGATGCTCAGGATCACGTCCAGTTTGTGGTTGAGCTCATAAACATATGAGTTTGAGAGATCGAGGAACAGATGGTTATAAAACCAGAATATTTTTAACAGAGAGGCAGAATAAAAAGACATTTCTTCAACGTTTTGTTCAGTAGTGAATTATTTATGATGCTCGATGTCTTTTATCACAAAGAAGAACCGACCGCAGTGAACACGAGTCTGTTCAGCGCTGCAACAGTCCACAGCATCCCGTGCATTCATCAGCGTAATCTAATGACGTCAAATTTCACAAATGGAGTCATGCAGGAAGCATGCGGAGCGTGCACATGCAGTCGCGCTCTTTTGCTTCTCCGCCTCGGCCTCCGTGCGTAGCTCACGCAGAGCCTCGCGCTCCTGAACAGACGAACTGTCTTCATGTCTCGTCGCCAGACGCGGCGAGCTGTAAACAACGTCCCTGGAAAGTGATTGTGTTTGGGACGAGCGCGGACAGGCAGGCTGACGAGTACGTCCACGCCGAGCCGGTGGTCCGCTGATTATTTGTCCTCCTGTCTGTCTGTGCTGAGATGTTACTCCTCTGTAACATCAGCATGTCCTCGCACACGTCGGAGCAACAAACGGCTGCCTGGCATCGTGACAGGGACACGGAGCTGCAGGCAAACGTCTGAAAACAGACATTCATCCAGACATTCATCCAGACAACTAACGGCAGGCGGTCGCGTCTTACAAGATGCATGCTTCTGGGTGTTTGCAACTTAAATTATCAGCATTGATAAACAAAGAGTCACTGGGAAGACGAGCAGGAGCCAATCGGATCAGGAGCCCGTCGCTGTAAGAACACGATAAGACTCTGTGAGGTCTTGTGTCATTGATTTATTGGGGCACGGCAGCCCCAGTGACCACCACCAAAGAAACCTTATTTACCCTCAGCGGGGTGGTGGTGGTGGTGGTGGTGGTGGTGGTGGTGGCCACAAAGCACAAAGGCTTATCGTTTCTTCAGGGGTCGCAGGCACAGCTGAAACACGTTCTGTCTGACGGAGGTGGACTTCACTTTTCACACGTTGCTTCCTTGTGAGGCAATATTGCATTTCATGCGTCACCCCTCCCCCGTGGTGCCAGGTTGTTGCTTGTTCTGTCCTGGGGGGGGCATTGAACATTTATTACCTCTTGCTTATCTTGTGTCTCTTCTTTGTCCTCTCTGTCTCCGTCAACGTGTGCAGCTCCAGAGACTAAAGCGCTCCCTGTCCTTCAAGACCATGATGCGCAGTAAGAGCGTGGAGAACTTCTTCCAGCGCTCCTTCAGCGACGCTCGCCTGCCCCCAGACTTCATCGCCGACCCGCCGCCTCCGTCTCCCCCTCTGCCACCCGGCTCCCCTCTCGTGGGCGAGCGCTCGCCCTCCATTTCGCCGTCCCTCAGCCCCAACCTGTCCATCTCCTCCTCCCACTCCCCGTCGCTCAGCCTTTCCCCGGCGCTGCCCGCCAAGCCAGCCCGAACCCAGATCAACCACTGCTTCCAGGACCACGTCTTTCGAAAGCCCACCAGCTGCCAGCACTGCAAGCACATGATCGTGGGTAAGGAGCCCAGGAACCACAGAGACGCACGCTTTCACTCCTCTTCTTCACAAACTAACCGCTGCTTTAAAGAAATTCTAACCTGCTGAAAACAAAAGTGTCACCAGAACTTCTTCTTACTGACTAAATGTGGTCCAGTGTTTTTCCAAGTAGATAATAATATTAAAAATGATGTTAGCAGGTCCCACAGCTCTCAAGCCTGATGTGAAGAGGTTAGTAACTGAGGAATAAATCTAATTTCTCTTGTAAGGGTTGATACACAGCGTTTGCTGTTAATTAGCACAAACTGTCATTTGAATTGATACAAACGATGAGTCAAGACGTTCTGGTTTATAGTTTTAAAAGCTAGAATTGTTTCAGCTTTAGGTTTGATCACTAAAAAGTTACGTCAGATCATCTGAACGGATTCTTCTTGGGTGAAACGTTTCGCCTTTCATCCCAAAGACTTCATCAGTCTGAGGTCGACCACAAACGCACTCGTATAAATGGCACCTTTATAGAAGTGGATCAAGCCAGTCTGCTGATGGGGACGTCCAGAAACTGGCTGGAGGATGTTCAGCACAACAATCAAATTCTTGCAAAATTTTAATCCGTGCTGGTGACGATTCTCAGTCATCCAGAACATGACCAGTTCAAAAACGTTCAAGACTAAAACAACTGGACTTTATTTGTAACAGAAGACGTTTCACTTCTTATCTGAGGAGCTTCCTCAGTTTAAAGAGCAGAGAGTGTGGGGTTCAGGTTTTACAGGCTGACATGAGACACATGTGCACATTGACACCTTGAGAAATCTTCTCGGATGAGAAGCGAAACGTCTTCTGTTACAAATAAAGTCCAGTTGTTTTTGTTTTGAACGTTTTCAAAATTTAAACAATGTTTCTAAACTCTAAACGCTCAAAAAGAGCACAGAATGTCATGATTCAAAAAAGAACCAGTGGGACATAAACGGTTTTAAGAGTGAGGTGGGATGAAGTTCTGCATCAAGTTCATTTTAGAGAAGCCGTCAGACGTATGAAGCCTCAGGAGGACTCAGTTTCTCTCACATTAACCAGTAAACGACTACTTTAGTTGTTCTGCTGTAGTTTGTAGGTGATGATTGGATCTTTGAAACTTCTGATTGTAGCATTTAATAGAACCGGACACTCCATCAGACAGTAATAAAAGTGTGATGATCCAAGTGTCCAGCTATTTGTTTGAAGTTGGACTTTACTTCATCGGTGCAGCTTTAGTGCGGCGTTGTGAGCGTTTTACCCACAGTCTGCTGCGTCTGCACGCGAGCTACTAGCTGCTAGTATTTCTGCTAAATCTGCTTCCTGTCAGCGTGACTGATTACAGCCTCCGACCTGCTCCTTGTGTTTGCGTGTGCGCTGTTAGTTTGCATGCACTGTGGGGTTTATTTATGTGATGCATCACCTCGCTCTTGTTGGACTCATCAGCAGCCCCTCAAATAAAGTCTGGCCTCATTCTTCCCGTTACGCTGATTAAGTCTAATCAATTTTCGTCTTTAAAAGAAATACTGCCTTTTCTTTAAGCCGTCTGATTTTTCTGCCCTGATACACAAGTGGCTTGTTGATGTTCCTCCTCAATCTGGAACAAATTCAGAAATCAGTGAGGTTTGGAGGATAACGAGGGTCTCGGACTCGTCGTCATTAACAGCAGAGTAAACGGCAGTTGTCTCGTCACAAAACAAATGAGGAGAAAACATCTGGATGCAAAGGAGGACTTTAATTTAAAAACACAGAAAACTTGATGGATCACTGCCAAATCGATCATGATGGAAATACTGTCTCTCCAGCTGGTTTTCAATATAACGACTCAAAAAAATAAAAATAAAAGCATTTCCAGACGAGGAGCTGTTTAAGTCTGAAAAAGGTCAATCTGGAAAGAAAAAAGCAGGACAGATCTTGATTACCTGATAAGACAGAAGCGTGTTTCTGGGATCTGTCGGTCATTGTGTTTTTCCTTTTGTCTTTATTATTTGTAACCATGAGCCTGTGTTCGCTGCCCTCATCATGTCTGTCCCTCTCTGTCCCTTCCTGCAGGAAACTCCAAACAAGCTCTGCGCTGTAAAACCTGCAAGATGGCTGCTCACCTGTGGTGCACCTCAGAACTATCACAGCAGCCGTGTCACGGAAAGGTGCGTGCACCAAATACGTCATTTTCTTGCTTATAATGTTGACTTCATTTAAAGTAAATCTAAAATTCAGAAGCGCTTTTTGTAACCTTTGGAACAAACCTGAAGCCGTGTTTTTCCCTGTTTGCTGCTGTTTAAATTAAACTTGCAAACTCACCGTTAACAAACAAACAAAATATTTCAGGAAATCTGGAAAAAGAAAAGCGTGACCGTACCGTGTTTTCCGCCGTACACGTCGCACCGCCCTATAAGTTGCATCAGTCGAAATATGTCTAATAAAGTGGAAAAAAAACACAAATAAGTCACTTTGACGTGTACGTTGCATTTATTACACATCATCGCTGACAACACGGAAACGTGGGCCGGTGTTGTGCCAAAAACTGATTGGCTGCCAAATGGCCGGAGCGTGCACAGGAGGACTTTAGCAAGAATTTAACAAGATTAACACTTAAAAACAATTATTTGTTTGCTCGACATTATATCAAAGTTGTGTCTGAGTCTAACTTTTCTTTAATAAACGCACTTTGACGGTCAAATCAGTTGCATTTCAAAGCCAATTCGCAGAATCAGAAGTAGAGGGACGCCTTGCTGTGCCTTTCTACAAAACTTAAGATAACCACTTAAAAACAATTGTTTGTTTGCTCAAAATTATAGTAAAGCTGCATCTCAGTTTAACTTTTTCCTTAATAAAAGGACTTTAACGGTCAAATCAGATGCGTTTCAAAAGTATTTGCTGCTTCGATGCTCCGGGAGTATGCAGAGGGAGGAAATCAGGAAGGAGGAACGCTGTGCATTTCTTCAAAATTTAACAAGATAAGCACCTAAAACAATTGTTTGTTTGATGGAACTCATAGCAAAGGTGTGTCTCAGTTTAACTTTTACTTGATAAATGCACTTCACTGGTCAAATTAGCTGCATTTTGCAGGGTGGTGCAGTGAAATGAAGCTGATTTGACGGTTGCTTCATGAAGGTGGCAGGTTATGGCAACACCTATCACATGATGCTCGAGTGCCATTTAGTGGCTGAAAATGGTAGTGTTCAATATTTGCCATGTCAGAATGAATGACAATGGTCAGATCTGAGTCAAAAATTGGTTTATAAATATAAAAAAAAAAAATCCATAAATAAACTGCTTTGGTGTATAAGTCGCAGGGTATGCAAATTAGGCAAAAAGGTGGGACTAATAGGTCAGAAAATACGGTACATGTGAAGTCACGCTGACCAAAAAATGTTTCCATTCTTGTATGACTGTGACATTTAGTTGTTTCTCTGAACATCATGATCACACTGATCAGTTTCTTTACCACTTTAGATGATGTAAATCATACGGATGTTTTTTTAGTGAGGTGATTGGTCTTAGCCTCAAAAATCTCCAGAGACTCTGTTTCCAACCCTAACGTCGCTTTAGATGCCATCTACTGCTACTGTAAGGAAACTTGGCATCATTTTTGGGTTGTTCTTACACTAAATTACTCTCAAGATTTACTTTTTTTTTTTTCATCTTTGACATCTAATATCAGGAACTACTGAGAAACTGGTTTCTGCCTTTGTGACATAAAGGCTTGGCTCTTGCATCGCCTTAAAATCTTCCTCCATGTCACGTCGGCTGCTTGTAAAGTTCAGAATTTATTTTAAGATCCTTCTAAATGCATAAAAACCATATCGTCCTGACACCGTTGTATTAAAAAAAAACTCCTTGTCACTTATTATCTTACAAAAACTCCCTGATCTCAGGTTTACTCCTTTCGTGAATCTCTAAAACAAGACAGGGAGGCGGAGCTTCTAGTTTTTGTTCTTGTTGGTCATTTTTGTCATTCAGTGTTTTGAATAAAGAGCAAGCAGTGATCTGAGTTCAACAGGAGCCACATTCTTCTTCCAATGAGACGTGCGCTTTAAGAATCAGCTGATTCTCTGGCTGGGACTTTGTGCAATGTTTGGCCAACATTTGGAGCTGCAAGTCAAAGCTCTGTGTACCAATCGGTCTACATTCCTCCCCTCACCTCTGGTCACGAACTCTGGGTAGTGACCAAAAGAATGAGATTGTGAAAACAGGAGGTTGACATGAGTTTCTTCTGCAGGGCAGCTGGACTCTCCCTTAGAGATAAGGTGAGAAGTTCAGTTATCAGGAGAGACTTGGAGTAGAACCACTGCTCCTCCACATCCAGAGGAGCCAGTTGAGCTGGTTCAGACATCTGGTAAGGATGCTCCCTGGGCGCCTCCCTACGAAGGTTTTATGGACAAGTCCCAAATGGGAGGAGACCCCAAATAAGAACCAGGACACATCGGAGAGACTATGTCTCTTGGTCGGCCTGGGAATGATTGGAGTGCTCCCAGAAGAGAGGTGGCTGTAGAAAGAGATGTCTGGTCCTCCCCCATGACCAGACTCCAGAACAAGTGGAAACAAATGGATGGATATCAAGATTTTGACATAAGACTGTTTCTGCTGGAGGAATAGACTAAACTTAATTAGTTTATATTGATTATCTTCTAAATTCAGTTTCTAAAACATTTACCTTCATCTGCCCATTTGCTTTTTGTTATTTTGCAGATTGTCTTGTGAAAGTGTTCCACTGGTAGGAACACATTCCACCAACAGAGATGGATATAAAACCAAAACAGTTTAAAAAGTAACTATTCGTGTCACTTTCATATTCTTTTCCTCCTCGAGGAAAATCCATGGGCAAATATAAAAAAACTTCACAGGAATCGGAGTCGTTTCCCAAAGACGCTGATCTGAACGTCTCCAGTTGGTGTTATCTGTTCATCCTCTGGTGCAGAGCAGAGGACATCAGCATGCAGCTCCAGATGAGACCTTCTGAGAGCAACTTGGAGCATTTTTAAGAGCCCGTTGTTGACGACAGCTCAGTACAGTTTGACAGCTTTGCACCAACAGAGAGGGAGATGCGAGGAACTGAAAAGGGCATTGAAAGGTGAAATAAATCAGCTCAGATTTCCTGCAGTCCCAGGAAGCTCCTGGTACGTTTGACTCCCTTCTTCTGCTTTGCAAAGAGCAGTGAAGACAGATACAAATCGATAATGGCTGAAACACTTAACTGTGCTTAATTCAGGGAAACTAATCATTTGACCATGCCTGGATCAATTCAGTTCAGTTCAATAACACTTTATTAATCCCAATGGGAAATGAAATGTTGTAACTTGTTTCATTAAGAGACGTTATAGATACTGACGGCTGTAGGCAGAATTGATCTCTTGTAAAAGTCCATCCCACAGTGGATTAAAAAAAAAAACTGGCTGCAGATGCCGTCTGATCTGTCCACCCAGACTGGGCTGGCCTCTTGGTTCCCCGGGCTGCAGAACTCCTCCCAGAGCGATGGCCACTCCTCCCAGCAGCTTGCTGAGCTCCTCGTCTCCGCGGACGCTGGCTGCAGATGCCGGGGGACGAACCCGTCCTTCTGCTGTCACAAGCCCCGTGTTTCTTGCCAGTTCCAGGATCACCTTAGGAGATCTTAGGATCACAGTGGTCAGGCACTCGAGCATTTCCGGCAGGTAGACGGGAATGCATCCACAGAGCCTCCTTTTCAACTCATTTGACATTTGCTGCTGTAGTTGCGACATTATTTGAGCTTTTGAGATGTTAATCAGTTGTCCTGGTTGTAAAAAAAAAATATATATACCTTGATCAGTACCTGAGCCACGTGTTGAGTGAATTCTCTATTCAACAACGACAATGGCAGATCCCAGTTTGTTCCCAGTGGCAGGAAATGAGCTCTTCTCCTGCTCTCAATGCACTCGCGTGTCGCCTTTTGACTCGATACTGATTCAGTAATTTTCATCCGACTCCATTAAGGTCCTAAAATCACAGCACAGTCAGCTCCATTTTCCAATGGGCCGAGTCTATACACTGGAAGTAATGGAAGCTGAGAACGTCATTCTGCTTTCTGCTCTCCTCCATTAGTCTGGAGCGTTCAAGCGAAACTTCAGCTCGCCGATGCTCGTCCATGACCAACTGGCTGTCGTCAAGGAAGTTCAGCCAAGCCAAGGTGAGCTCTCTCTGTGTGTGCGTGTGCCCTGGTTTGTTTACGTCCGTGCACTTTTGCTCTGTGACGTAGCTCTGTCTAGTTATTTGGTGTATTTTTAGATTTTGAGTGCTTGTGTTTGTACCGTAACAAAACCAGAACTGCCTCCCTCCATGTCCGACAACCAAGGAGCATGAAGCGAGAAAAAAATAAAACCGATAAAAAGGAGGAACAATTTCAGCTCCTGTTGGAGCACGGTGGACGGTCTGCACCCAGAAAGTATGTGAATAAATATTTATAAGCTGTGATGTTTGTGTATTTTAATCTCTGTTTATAATTTGCAGCGGAGAAGTTTAATGTCAGGTCCTGCTATTTGCATGTTTAAAAGCTTCATAAACACTGAGATGCTGCCTAATTTATGACTAGCAGGAGCTCCAAGCTGCTCTCCTGAGAGGCAGTTTTATTTCACTGAAAATCGTTCTAATTAAGCTCAGAACATGACGACTTTTAACATTTGTCCTGCAGTTTTATTCTTTAAAGGTTTTGAGCAAAGTTCATCTTTGTCTTTTATTTAAAGTAAGGTGTTGAGATTTTGATGTTTGAAGGAAAGTTTCATCTGTGTATGGTTTAAAAAAACAAGATCTGTTAAATTTTATTTTGAAGGGGGTGCACAAACATTGAGCAGTTATTAACACATTTGCAGGATTCTGTTCCAGATGCAAAACTTCCTCACAAAAAAATTACCAATTTACCGCTGCTAATCCCTGCTCAGATAACTGATGCTAATCCTAACTTCAGGCTAATCACTTGAACTTGTTTACTTTCAGCTGCAGCATTTTATTTTATTTTTTATTTTGACTCACAAATTCAAGATGTCAATTCTGAATAAAGAGGTGTTGAATGATCTGCATTTTTCAGGTTAAATGCATCTAAATGATATTTAAACATTTTATACATGGCTTGGTTGAACTCAGATTACAGTACATTTAATCAAAAAGGGGTGGTTTATCAGTAATTTATCAGACATTTGACACAGTTTTTGTGGGATTCTTGAGTGAGAAAATATTTTAAAGTTGATAGAAGCAACTTGATCGTGCAGTATTTTCTCAAAATAAGTGTCAATCTTGTTTATCTTCTACTTTCATGATTTGATTTGAGCTGATGTCTGTTGTATTTTTGACAGAGCGCACTGTCAACAAGATGACATAAATCTATTGTGAGCACCAATCCACAGAGGGGTCTGGGACCTCAGCCAAAAAAAATGTCAGATAATGAATTTACATCATTTGCAGAGTGGAAGGCATGAAGAGGCATGTTTAACCATCTTTAGCCTTTTATTTTATTTTATTTTTGGCTGAGATCTGACGATTTCATTCGTTCTGACATGAAAAATATAGAACACTACCATTTTCAGCCACTAGAGGGCCCTCGACTACTGTGGCAAGCCAAGTGTCTCATTAATAGGTAAAAGTGGCTATTAATGAAACACTTGGCTTGCCATACAACCACCTTCATCTCACTCCGCAACTCCTGGAGCAAACATCAAATCAGCTGCATTTCGCTGTGCCGCCCAGACGAAATGCAGCTGATTTGACCATTAAAGTGCATTTATTAAGGAAAAGTTCAACTGAGACACATTTGGCAGCCAATCGATTTTTGTCACAGCGCCGGCCCGTGTTTCTGAGTGGTCAGCGGTGACAGAATAGATGCGACTTATACGGCGAAGCGACATGTTTTTTTTTTTCACTTTGTTAAACATATTTGGACTGATGTGATTTATACGGAGGGGTAACGTGTAATACTTTATGGGCCAGATGGAATGAGCTTGTGGACTCACTACAGCCCATGGACCATCAGTTGATTTCACAATGTAATACTTAAATAATTTATTTTCTTTACCGCTCATACACTGATATTATGCTTCTTTCATTAGGTAAGAGTGCAAGAGAAAAGTACAGGACAGCTGATGTTCTAAACTGTCATGAATTTTTATTGTGGTGATATTTAATTGGTGAACATCATGTACGCAGAATTTATTTTTCTGTTCAGACAAGAACAAGTTGGGGTCAAGGAGACACTTGCAGAAAGCAGAAAAATAAATGAATAAATCAGACTAAAAACAAATCTATGAAGGCAAAGCTGAATTCATTACAAAAACATTCTGAGTCCTGAAAACATCCTGAAGGTCTGGAGCACAACAGGAAGTAGGGTTATTATTTGATTTAGTATTTATAAACATTATGGCTTTATAAACCCTTCCTACACTCTTGCAATGTCCTAAACTCTTAAACCCAAGTAATTTTAACAACATACAAATACTGTACAGAACAGTAGTCCCTCATTTATCATGTGGTTTAGGGAACCACACCCCCTATGATAAGTGAAAAGCAGTGAAGTAGTGACGGTAGTTCAAGTTTCACTCCCAATCTCCCTCCTTCTGTGTAAATGAACATTTTAAATTTAAATGCAGCACCGTAATATTTTAATTAAACAATCCATGCTGCATGGATTGTTTGATTAAAATATTACAGTATTTAAAAATAATTTGTAGAGAAGAGAAACGCAGCAGGACAGCAAAGGGTTAACTCTTCACAAAGCTGATGCAGCAGGAGAAATGTGGGCGTGGCAGAAAGCGGAGTGAGCTTCTCCCTGCACCTGTAGGCTGCTCGCAGGTGCAGCAGGTGCTAAATCATTTAAAATAATTTACTTTTAAACAAAGAATCATGCCTCAGCCATCGATCAGCCAATTGTGTCAGTTCCAGTCTTGCTTAATATATAT
>JARVLU010000380.1:29604255-29622380 GCA_031762415.1 Simpsonichthys santanae
ATATATATAGTGTGTATATATATATATACTGTATTATATATACAGTATATTATTATTTTTTTGTTGATGACTTCTGTTGGGACTTGGCGCTATAAACTGAACTGAAGTAAATTTCAAATGTGGCAATTCACTGAAAACTGCAGTTTAATAGTATCCTGATGCATGCTCAATAATCCAGGTAGAAAAATCTAAAAAAAAAAAAAAAAAAAAAGTTAAGTTTGGTCCTCTGGACATTCAAAAAACAAAACAAAGCAAATAAATAAATAACTTGTCCAGATTACATGATTTAACCTTTTTTGTTACATGAGACAATAATTTTTCAAGATCATTGTTGCAATCCACAATTCATACCACTTAGTGGCGGTAATGCAGCAATTTGTTCTTAGTCAAGCGCCAAAGAAAACCCAAGAAGAAGCGAAAACAGAAGACGCCATACTGGTGACGTGAGCAAACGTAATGACGTAACCTAAAGTTTTGTACCACGCTTGCCTTGGTGATCCTGTTGGCTTAAAGCTAGTGCACAAGCGGATACACATGTGGTGAGTTTATGAACAGGAGGAATATTACAGATTTGTCCAGCTGTTATCATAAAGTGTCCGTTATCAGGTTTTTCTGGTGTTTGCTTGAATCTGAAGCTGCAGCCAGCCGCTAAGATATTAGCGCGCTAGCATGTGTTGACAGAACCTCATAATCATTTATGGTTCCGCAGTTTTCGGCTGGTACACAGACCCGACAGAGATTAAAGCCATTCTTCCTTTCATTTATAATTAACTTCTGGTTATTTCGGCCCATTTTATAACCCAGTTGTAGTTCCCTTTGATATTTATTAAATTGGTACTGAGGAAGAAAAGAAAATTTGTTGTGTTCTATTAAGTTTTTGGTTAAAATATTCATACAAACTTTCCTGAAGCCATTCAGAAGAATCATAATTGTTGCTGTTGTCATCATCCTTAGTTTGTAGCCAGGTCTCTCTTGTAAATGAGTCCTCGAGGTTCAATGAGATTAACCTGCCTAAATAAAGGTTGAATGAATTTTTTACAAAAAAGATCATTTTAAAATGAAAGCCTTCAGTATCTAATTTTTATGAATTAATATGTATCTGTAGTAGTTTTTGACATCTTTCAACGAAAAACGGGTTTTCACGTAATCCAAACATCAACCAGGGAAGCTTTTATTTTGAAAAGCCTTGAATAAATCCAAAAAACATCTTCATTCATTCATTCAACTGTTATTTATTCAGTTTAGCCTCGTTGAGACACGGGGACTGGGGGACCTGGTCCAGACAGAACTTATGAGTACAGACAACAATAAACTATGGTACAGTTAAAATAAGAATAGTGTATAAAACAATAAGGATGCTGTAAAACAGTGTGAAATACTAAAAACAAGAACATAAGAGCTATAAACTTGGTCTCTGTAACTCAGGTGACCTGGCCTTTTTGTTGGTTCCACCTACAGAACACAGATAAATGGGTCGTCTCGTCCTTTTACTAAAGACGCTCCAGGTAGAAGTGACTAGAGATGTGACGTCCACAAACGATCTGGATTGTTTGAACGACTCTTTACAATGAACCATAACAGAGTTCCAGACATTAAAGAGCCGTTCCTAGTTGTAATTTTTCTTTCTCAGTCCCACAAACGATCACTCCTCCATCACATTTTTACTGTGATGAAGAAAAACAGGCAAAGGGGGAGGAGTGCAGCAGCTCAGGAGGTCATCACGTACGCAGACGATTATGATGATGTACAGCCGTATATGATGACGTTGCTCGTTCGACATTGAACGGCTCTATGAAACAAACTGTTCGTCGAAGGTCTGGTTCCCTTCAACGATCCATCCCATCTCTAGAAGTGACAAATCAGAAAGAGAAGAACTCCCTCGTGAATGGAGAGCAAAGTGTTTGTCAGGATATGTCACATTGAATCAGGGATAATATATTGGTGTGACTGTGAACCCAGAACTTGTAATTTACTTTACTAATACTTATCACCTTATCACTGTGTACATGAGAGTGATAAATGGATAAACAGCTGTCAACACTACGAATGCACTACCACATCTTTTGGACTCAGATTTGCAGACGTGTCAATCTCTATATTCTTAACCCATTTTGGAACACGTTCATCATGTTTGTTCATCTGCTCCAGAACCAGCTCCATGTAAACACAGTTAAATGTGAGTTCCATCAGACCAGGGTGTCCTTCCTGGGTTCAGTGTCCCTCCAGGCAGGTTAATGGACCCTGAAGAGGCAAAACGGTCTGAGTGGCTCATTCCCGCAGGGACAAGACGTTTTGGGGAGTTGGAACTTTTCTTTTCAAAAAGACATAACGCCGTCAAGTTTTACTGAAACTGGCCTAAAATTTGGTTTTACAAAACAAATTCTGAGTTCGAACAGATCAGGAAGGATCTTTTTTTATAAAGAGGGTTCCTTCAAGGAATGCTGGTTCAATTTCTAAACTTGTTCTTCTTAACGTTCAGCTTGAACACTGTACGTAGTGTGTACCCGGGTAAAACCCAGATCAACACTGCTGTCGAGAAACTGTTCCAGTAAACTGAATCCAGACCCATAGATCTTTTTCAGCACCTCTGAGTCGTGTGTGTGTGTGTGTGGGTGCATGTGTGTGTGTGAACAGATGGGTGAGCAGACACAATGGCAGCAGGCAGACTGAGTTTCAGAGACATTGTGGCTCTGGCCCCGATGGTCCGGGTGGGGACTCTGCCTATGAGACTTCTGGCTCTGGACTACGGAGCTGATGTGGTCTACTGTGAGGTGAGGACCACTGCTGTAAGCAGATTATCTGATGTCTTCTTCGGATTAGATCCAATTTGATAAGATAGAACTTTATTAATCCCTTGGGAAGATCCCTTCAGGGAAATTAGTTATTTTTTCATCTTTTCCCTCTTCAGGGTCTCCACATCGAGTCGTCCTCCATCTCTGTCCTCTTTATCCTCTGTCCTCACTCCATCTACCTCCATGTCCTCTCTAACTGCATCCAGATGTCTCCTCTTTGTCTTTTTCCTGGCAGCTGCATCTCCAACATCCTTCTACCAATATACCCACTGTGCCCGTGGTCCTGACCTGTTGTGTTAATGTTAAAGTTCTGTCTTTTGTTTCTTCCGCTGTCCGTCAGGAGCTGATTGACATCAAAATGGCCCAGTGTCAGCGAGTGGTGAATGGTAAGAAGCTGAAGGTACAACCCTTAACAAATAGTCTGTGATTTTTGGGGATGTTCAGCTCAGCAGTCTCCATTTATTTAAATTTTTTTTAGTCAGCATATTTAATTTAACATCTGGACACTCTGACTTGGAAGGAGCACAGGCAGATTAAGACCAGCGTTAAAATTATTTTTTGTCATGTCTATTTTTTTTTTTTTTTAAACACTCATGTATAACCGATGGTGAACTTGCTTCTCACCACTACTCACTACTTAATAGTATAATTTCCTCTAATGACTAACGATTAATCTAAGGTGGACAAGGCCTCCATTTACCACCCCCTGGCTCCTCCGTTGCGCCTGGTGTTTGATAACACCAGGACATCCTTGTAAAAGAGATTAATAATCTCAAATGGATTTCTTCCTGGTAAAATAACGGTTTAATAATAAAACCATTGCTCCCTCCACTCACCAGGATCCGTCACTCTGAGCCGCCTCTTACAAAAAAAAGTTCCTCTGTTCTACACACAGTGCAGCAAAACCCAATAAGGAACTAGTTCAACAGAACACAAAGAGACAAACATCTGTTTGTTTTATTATAGATGAACCAAGTTTCAAATTTTTTCTTTTATTTTATACATATGACTAAAATAAAATAATGTACCATTTATTTAGCCCTGGCCTTCACTGAATACCTTGAAGGTCCCACAAAAATACCTTGAAGGTCCCACAAAGTTTTCACTGTGTGTGTTTCTGACAGAGGTGCTGGAAACCGTAGATTTCGTAGCTCCAGATGATCGTGTGGTGTTCAGAACATGCGAGAGGGAGAAGGACAAAGTGGTCTTCCAGATGGTGAGACAAGGACCACGTTCATCTTTTTTAAACATCTGATCAACTCTAAACTCTGACACGTCCTTGGACTTCCTTGTGTTTCAGGGAACTGCTGACCCCGACAGAGCGCTGACAGTGGCCCGTCTTGTGTGAGTTCAGCAAACATTACGTGAAGGAGCTTCCCTTCAGGTTCAGCCCACCATAAAGACAGGACCACTGGGCTGTCTGGTTTAGTCACGCTCTGTTAAAATAACTGTATTGTCCCTGTGGGTCATTTATTCTCAGCAAGGGAACACATGACATTCTCATAAACAGAAACAACATCTTCTATCTCCATAAAAACACAGTAAGACGACAAGAAAAATAAAAGTATAGATGTGTTGAATATGAGATAAAACTTGAAGACACTCAAACAACAAAATAGACATCCACCACCTCCCTCTACATCTTAAAACACATTTGTTTTAATTTATTTTACGTTTTTGGTGTTAAAAAACACAAACGTTCCTTCAAAAAAAAAACTAAAAGCATTTCAATTATTTTTTTCAGACTTGTTTAAATCGGGTGTGTCCAATCCATTTGCATCTTGAGCAGGGAGGTCCAGACATCTCTTTCCACAGCCTCTTCCAGCTCTTCTGGGAGGACTCAAGGTGTTCACAGTCCATCAGAGAGATGTTGTCGCTCCATCATGTTCTGGGTCTTCCTCGGGGTCTCCTCCCAGTAAGCACCTCCCTAGGGAGGCGCCATGGGAGCATCCTTATCAGATGCCTGAACCACCTCAACTGACTCCTCTGGATGTGGAGGAGCAGTGGTTCTACTCTGAGTCTCTCCTGATAACTGAACTTCTCAGCCTGTCTCTAAGGGAGAGTCCAGCTCTGCAGAGGAAACTCATTTAAACCTCCTGTATCCATGATCTCATTCTTTCAGTCTCTACCAGAGTTCATGACCAGAGGTGAGGGGAGGAACGTAAACCGACCAGTAAACTGAGAGCTTTGTCTTACAGCTCAGCTCCCTCTTCACCACAACGGACCGGCAAAGAGTCCACAATACTGCAGACACTGCACCAGTCCATCTGTCAATCTCACGCTCCATTCTTCTCTCACTCATGAACAAAACTCTGAGATACATCAACTCCTCCAGCAGAACCTCACCCTCGACCTGAAGAGAACAATCCAAACTTTTCTGACTGATGACCATGAGCTCAGATTTGGAGGTGCTGGTTCTCATCCCAGCTGCTTCACATTCGCCTGTGAACCGCTCCAGTGAGAGCTGGAGATCACAACACAATGACTCCAACAGGACCACATCATCTGCAAAGAGCAGACATGGAATCCTGAACCACCAGACCGGACTCCCTCCACCCCCTGGCTGCACCAAGAAACTGTCCACAAACGTTAAGAACAGAATTGGTGACAACTGGCAGCCCTGGTGGAGTCCAGCTCCCACCCTGAAGGGGTCCGACTTACTGCCGACCACGAGAACCAAACTCACGCACCGGCTGTTTAGAGACTGAACAGCCTGTAACAACGGGCCCAGTCCCTTATGGATGGGAGTAAGATCAGTTCAGTTAAAATGAACATTTAAACTCAAACTGGGCTACATGAGAAGAGTTTAAAAAAAAAAAAAAAATCTCCCACCAGCGACCAACTCGCGGCAAATCTGACCAAAAATGATGTCATGTTTCTGACTACTGGTTCTGAAGGTATGGTGGGCTGGATGGTCTTCCAACAGCTCCAGACTGGGATTATTTTTTATGTCAACAAAAATCTATTTTGAGCTTTATTTCAAAAAGTCATTGATATAAGCCTTTATGGAGCGAACATATATTTCCCATGGTGCATTGCTTCACCTGACTGATCACACTGTTGTGTGTTTCATCCAGGGAGAAGGATGTAGCAGCCGTTGATGTAAACATGGGCTGTCCAAAAGAATACTCCACCAAGGTGAGTTCATGTGAAGAGGTTTCTACTGTAAACTGAACATCTGGTTGACCTTTGACCTGTGCTGTCCTACAGGGAGGGATGGGAGCTGCTCTGCTATCAGATCCAGACAAGATTGAATCTGTGAGAACTCCGACCTAAACATATTCACCCTCTTTTAAGTTGGTGATTTTAATAAATAGCTCTTTATTGGAGTGTATGTGAAACAAAGGACTGTTGGCTTTTATTTATTGTACAGATTTTTTTTTTAAATTTCATTTATTCTTTGGTAGATCCTAAAGAAGCTTGTGACGGGAGTTTCTCTACCAGTGACGTGTAAAATTCGAATTCTGCCTTCGGTAAGCTGTTAAAAGTTATTTTTATTTCATTGTGACTGTTTGTTGTAGTTCACATTTAGGTTTGGGATTCTTGCATTTGATTTCTTAATTTTGGTGTTGATTGTTTTCATGTTTTACCGTTCCAGTAGTTGGTAGACTTTTGTCATGCAAACTCAGCATAAAACTCATGTGACTGTTGTTGTTTAGGGATTTTAAAATAACACACAAAGATTATTTACCTTCACAGTTTTTTCATGCATAGGAAAATTGAAATATTTAACACATTTGTGAAACCTGTGCATTTTATGCATAGTATGGTTGAATTTACCATCAATTCATTGATTTAAAGCAGATTTTAATGATTGCAATATATATATATATATATATATATATACACACACACAGTATATACCAGTGTATGTATACTTTTTGATGAAAGATAAACCATTTTAACAAAATAAAAAAAATGAAAAAAACATCCAGAGGACTTGACTTTGGTGGAAGTTTGTAACAGAGTTAACTGTATATAAAAGTATGTGAAAACTAAAGTTGTGTTTTTCAGCTGCAGGAAACCGTCAGTCTGGTCCAGAGGATTGAGAAGACCGGTGTTGCTGCCATCGCTGTTCACGGCAGGTAGGACGCCTTTTGGAGCCAGTTTATTTTAAGAATAGTTTCATGAGGAACACAAAGTAGAAAACACTGGTTTATTTTACTCTTTTATGGAATATTTATTTTGCTCTATGTACATTGATCTATTTTTTTTAGCATTTACACCATTTTATAATGTAGCCTATTTTTGTTTGTTTCATTTTTATATAATTTATTGTATTTTCATTTTATGTGCTTTGTATATGATGGTCTATTGTTGTCTGTACCTCGTCTGCAGATCTTTGTTTGAATCAGGTCTCTCTTTAAATGAGTCCTCGAGGCTCAATGAGACTAACCTGTAGAAATAAAGATAGAATGAATATGGGAGCTGGTATCTGGGGCAGCTATGACTGAGTGGTTAGAGCAGTTGTCCTCCAATGGGAGAGTTGGGGGTTTGATTCCACCAGCTGTCACATGCTGAAGTGTCCCTGGGCAAGACACTGAACCCCTCATTGCCTCCGATGTGTGTCCCATCAGTGTCTGAATGTGATAAAGCTCTGATTAATCTTTTTATAGATCGACCTGCAGTATAGGGCTGTATGAATGGGTAAACGAGGTCACAGGTTGTTGTGTAAAGAGCTTAGAGTGTCTTAAGATAGAAAGACGTTATTTGAGTACAGTCCATTTGACACTGACCTTTGTCTGTGAGCTGGAGGTCAGTCAGCTGATTTGTCACGTCGAGTTTTGTTTCCGTTCGTCCTTCAGGGTAAAAGCGGGGACAGAGTCGGCTTTTTCCCCGCCAACTTTGTGCAAAGGGTTCGGCCAGGAGAGCGGGTGTGGCGCGTCATCCAGGGCGTTTCTGGCAACCGGGAGAGAGGTCACATGGCGGTGAGGGACGCCCAGGTAGGAACAACAGTCACGGCCCACTGCTGACTGTGTTCTGTCATGTATAAACCCAACATGCTTTCTTCTATGCTAAAAGTTTTCTACCGCTGCTGCTTCAAAGCGATTTGTTGGAAAATGTGAGCATTAAAAAAGTTATCCTGAACTATTTCAAACAGCACTGTAACAAAGAGGGGGGTTCCCACAGGACGGGGGAGGAGAGGCGAGAACGTGGACCAATGAAACCAACTGTGACCTGTTCGATAATTTCATTGGTCAGATTTTTTTAACCTCTATTTATACAGGTAGTCTGAGTCACGAGGACTCACCCCCCAAAAGAGATGTGTATTGGGCAGCTATGTGAGCACCCTGGTGTGACGAGGCTAAATGTTTTAGCTCCAGTAAGCTTGTTAGCCCGTCAAAAATATATATAAATAAAAATCCATAAATTAGCCGCAGCATTGTAGTCGCAGTGTTCAAAGTCTGAGAAAAAAGTAGCGGCTTATAGTCCAGAAATTACGGTAACACAAAAGAAAAGAGAAGAAATGAGGAAGACAGCTGTCAAGAATAAATCCTGAGGATCAAGCAGAACTGTAAAAACAGAGCTAAATTTTTACTAAACTTTGCTCGACCGGTAAATTTAACATTAGTCTTTTTTTCATGCACTTTGGCTGTTTCTCTTATTGGTAAACAAACACATACCACTTTTTGCTTATATGTTTTAATTTTAAGGACATGTTAGCCAAAATGTGCATCTGTTAGTTCTTCAGGATTTCTCTCTTTTGGTCTAATCTTCATAACTTTGCAGGGAGCACCTTTTACAGGAAATGTGCTTTTCCAGCTCTGTCACTGCAACAGTTCAGTTTTAACATGTAAATAAATCCTTAAAGGATTTTCTGTATATTTCTATTTAACAAAAACAGTCTCATTTTCTGTCTCCATCCTGTAGATTTGCGTGGGGAAGCGGGAAGATGGCGAGAAATTCCTGAAACTGAGCAGTGGAAAGAAGCGAGGCCTGGTCCCAGCTGACTCCATCGAGGAGATTTGATCCTCCTTCTACGTCTCCGCCCAGCTTCAGACCGTCAGCGCCAAACCCTGTTCCATCTCTGGAGGAAAGACAACCTCAACGTTTGAAGTCGACAGGAAAACGCAGACCTCTGCAAAACACTGAATCCAACATCTGATGAAACCAAGAGGTTTCCAGTCATCCTGCTTCTATGAAGGGACGGATTCTCTGACACGACGAGTCCTTGTTTAGACAACGGGAGGACAAGTGAGTGCGCTTGGGTCATATTTAGTCTTCTTCATCAAAAACACGTCTACAATCGTGGGAGGAGGCTGAATCCTGGGAACATCATGCTCGTGTCAGCGTCCCTTTCTTGCCTCTGCCCACTCAGCGTGTCTCATCTGCTCCTTTCAGGGGGGGTTGTACCTCGGGGACCCATATCAGCTTTGTCTCGAGAGAATCTTGCCAAGAACATCCACTGCCATCTATGGAAATCTATTCTGCCACTCAGAATGTGAGGAAAGCAATCCTCCTAAATGTCTGCATCAGACTTGAAGCTCCTCTGAAAGATGGCAGAAATGAAATGGGTTTTCAGAGAAACGTTTGAGGCTCTGCAGCTCTCACATGAGGCGCTTTGTTCTGAAAACACGCCACAAAAAGGCTTCAGCGTCTTTTAACTTCTACACGTTTCACTCTGATCATTTCAAATGTAAATTTACCCTGATAACTTTTAACTTGCCAGAACTGCTTGTAAAAACTTTATTTTTAGACGCTGCCTCGAAATAATTCTCCGTGTACGCTCGCCGATCACTTATAGCATCGATTGTCTCGTCTTATCCAGAGGTTTGAACTTGTTATGAGCTCCAAGCAAGAAATAATAATAAAAAAAAAAAGGTGGCAACTCGTGTGGATGCTCCAAACGGAAGAAGCTGTTCTCCTGTTTTCACGTGAAGGAGCTCGCTGTGCACACGTCTGTCTGCTGAGACCTGCTCGAGAGCCGCAGCGGGTGTTACAAGAGCAATTTACCAAGTTCACCGCAGCTCCAAGCAGCAGGACATGAACTGCAGCCAGCGTCTGAAAAACAACTCGACGAGGATCCTTCTGGCCGTGACGAGCACCAGAAGCTTCACTGATGCAGTGGGACGGATGAGGCGAGCGTTGGACCGACGTGAGTCAGCGTGCACCGAGGCAACGTTGTACCCACGGGTGCACGAGTTGTTCCTTGATCAAATGTCAGCCTGCCGTCGTCTCGTTTGGCCTCTCCTGTTATTGATGCGACTCGTCAGCTGTGACTTCAGCTTAACTCGTGTTTGCTTGTGCGCCACTTCACTTTGGATGGTTTAGGCGTTTATGGCTCAGTAATTCCTTCTATCTCGAACAAACGCTTGTGTTACAATCCAAGCACGCGCACGTTGCATGTGGAAGAAACAACTTGCATCATTTAATATGACAATAAAAGGAGGACTTTTTGAAATACTTCCATTTTATTCATAAAACCCCGCGAAGAACGCGTGTAAAACATGAATTAAAAACAATGCAATGATCTCAAAAAGTCACATTTTATTCACAAATGGAACGTTTTAACAAATCAACTGTGTGAACTACAAAGTAAGAAATTGTACCATTTTGGGGGACAAGGTACGTTTTAAATTTTATGTCAGAATCTCTAAAAAAAATGGGAAAGGGGCAAGAAAAGGCTGTAAAAGTAAGTCTGGAAACAGCTGGAGGACGATTTATTGTGAATTATGTTCATTTGCAACAAGTCAGTAAGAGGACTGAGTGTATAAAGAGCATTTTAGACAAGTCTGCAAAAACTGCATCTAAAAATATTCCAACAGTTCCAGAATAATGCTCCTCAGTGCCAAATTGGCACTACTTTAAAAATCCCATTAACGTTTGATAATTTCATCCAAACGTTTCAACAATCGGGAGAAATCTGTTTGTAAAAGACTGAAAAGACCAGACACCCTCAGGGGACGCTGAATTAAAGCAGGTCTGGTTCTGGATGTGGGTTCAGGAACACTTCCACAAATCACTGTCTGGAAATCTGTCATCCACTAATGCTGCTTAAAGCTCTATCATACAAAAAAGAAGCCCTACGTGAACATCAACCATGAATGTCGCCATCTTGAACTTGTTTAAAACAGACTGAGGGAAATTGGAGAACTGTTGTGTGATCAGACAAAACAGAATCTGAAACTCTTCATGGAAACCACATCCTCAGTATTAAAGGGGAGAGGCACCATCCAGCCTGTTATCAGCACACAGCACAATAGCTAGCCTCTCTGATTGTATGGGGGTGCATTAGTGCCTCTGGCATGGACAGACACAGAAGAAAAGCAGCATCAGTGCAGAAAAATATAAACAGGTTTTAGATGATTGTGTTCTCGCTTCCAGCAGGAAGTCCAGCAAAGTAAATGATGGACCATTGAACAGTAAGAAAACTAATTTAGACAAAAATGGGACAAAAATGGCAACAGTTGTTCTTCTCAGGTCTTAGACCTTTACAGACTGTTGTTAAAAAAAAGAGAGGATGCTTGGAAACACAACCCCATCCCATATTCTTTGAGATGCATCGCTGCCATAAAATCAAATTCTTCATTTAAACATTTTATGTTTACCTTGTTCCATTATAAGTAAAACTAGAGAAATTGCATTTCCTGCGACAATGCTTATTGCTGAAGAACTTACAGAAAAACAGCTGAAATTAACCTAAAAACATTCTGAAATGTGGCTGAAATGGAAGGACAAGCCTATTAACAGCACAGAAAAAACACTTATTTGCTGAATTATGTTTAAATAAGCTGAAATGAGCACAAAAATTAAGAAATTAGCTAAAAAAATAAAAATAAACAAAGTGGCTTAAAGGTAGCTAAAACAGCAGAAGGAAGCTAAAATTACCAGAAGGAAGTGGAGGGAGCACATTTTTTTGCTCGGTTGGACTGAAAAAAGTTGGTTATTGCAAAAAATGTGGAATTATCTGGAAAAGCTTGAATTAGCATAAAATGGCTAAATAGTAGCTGAAATAACTGAAAGGAGCATAAATAAGTTGAAAGGAGCATAACAAGCTGAAATGAGCAGAAATAATTTAATTTGGCTGAAAGTAGCAGAAATTAGGACAAAAAAATAGAATTTATCTGAAAACAGCTGAAATTAGCTAAAAGTGCTAAAGGTAGAACAAGCTTAAATTAGCAGAAGAAAACAAAAAGAACACATTTGCCCAAATAGGCTGAAGCAGAAATGAGCGCAAAGGAGTGGAAAAATCTGAAAAAAGCCGAAATTAGCAACAATAAAAAAAAAAAAAGCTGAAAAGTAGCTATAAAGGCAGAAAGAAGCTTAAATTACCAGAAGTAGAAAGTTTTGCTTAACGTGGCTGAAAATAAGTTTGTTAGTTCAAAAATGTGCAGTTAGCCAAACAAGCTAAAATTAGTATAAAACAGCTAAATAGTTGCTGAAGTAGCCGATAAAGCTCAAACTTGCAGAAATAGGCTGAAATTAGCAGAAAGAAATTAGAAGAAGCACAAAAGTTTTGTAGTTAGCTGAAAGAATTTTAAAGAATGGCAAAACAGCTGAACAATTAGCTGAAAGCTGAATTTTTTTTAAATCTGCACAAAGATGCTGAAAGAATCTGAAGCAGAACAAAATGTGAAATGAGCAGTAAAAGGTTGTAAACACATCTAAAGACTTGAAGGATGTAAAATGAGCTCAATACATTTTCTATGAGAAAAAAAATGACAGAAAAGACTAAATATTGAAAAAAAAAGCTAAAGTTACACCAACACCAAATGTCACAGCAGGATTGTTCTGAATGTTCTGATTTATGACTTGTTGAAATAGCACAAAAATTGTAAGATACTGACAAACGTATAGAAAAAAAATGGATCAGAATTGTGTGAATGCTTCATGAACATTTACACAATGAAAGTTTGTGAGAACTGTAAATCACTGCATTCTGTTTTTATTTATATTTTAAAGCGTCCCAGCTTGTTCAGAACTATGGTCGTAATTTTTTTAGAGAGCAGATTTGGGTAAAACACAGTTTTGTTAAGTTTTTATTTCACGTGAAAGCTCGTCCTTATTATGAAAAAAATAAAAGGTATAACTTTGTTTCATGTCATTAATTAAATTGAAATATAATTTTTAAATATCAATGGTTGTAGCTGTTGTATCAAACAACGATTTAAGTGCAACTTCACTGTAAAGCTCCTCAGATCCTGAGCGGCCTGTGTTGATTTGTAGATAATGATTTAATAAAACAAATGTTCATAGGGAAATATAACATCAGAGCAAAACTGGATGCATGTGAGCACAATGTGTCACGTCTCATCACACTTTTCAAAATGTAACGTTGATGTTTTCTGCCTCAGAGTCGACAGCTTACCTCAATAAAACGTCTTAAAACTTTGTAGCTAAATGAAATGTGTCTCAATAAAGATGCTTACTGACCATCGTTCATGTCGGCGAGACAGAAGGAGCAGCTTCTGGTGTTTTTCTGTTCCTGTTGCCAAATGAGGCCACGTCTGTGACTTGTTTTAGCAGCGTCCATGTATAATGCACCATCCTTCATCTGAGGACACCGCTGTGCACGGAGGAATGCCAAACTGAGGCTCATATATAAATAGCACAGAGTGGCACCGCTGGAGGGAATGTAATTAAGGCCTGCTTATCTTATCACACACAGCTACATAAATCAAAGGAACATATCACTTTATTTATTTTGCACCGAGCAGCAAGACGGCTAAAAGAAACCAATTAAGGGTTTTTATAATCCCTGAGAGCACGATGGAGCAGTCCAAACATTATAGGTCAGTCTATTAAAGTGCTTATTATTACACAGGAAAATGTTCACAAATAAACTGCATTTATGTGAGCATGAACTAATAATTATTAATAACTCTCATCAGATTAAACAGAAATTATCCTCAGCGGATTAAACAAAAACAAAACGAGGGTCAGTGTGCTAAAGTGAAATAGCTGTTGTGTCGATGCTGAATAGGGTTGACGCCAGAAGTTAATGAGACTCTGTTGGTTTTTATTAAAATCCATCCAGTGTTTTAAAGATATTTTGCTAACAGGCAGATGGAGATGAATCCAACAGTACAGCTTTAAAGAAAACTATTACACAATCTGTCAGGGCTCGGAGTATGTGTTGGGATCAGATCCTATACCGAGGCAGCCTTTATGTTTCTGAGCTGGTTAAATAAAAAGTTAATGTTATTTCTCCAGATGAATAAAATGTGTAAAGAAGAAACCTAATTTTTATTTTGCATTTTCTGTCACAATTTGAGGACAGTAGGATCCAGGGATGCAGACTGACACGAGTAGCTCGACTAAAGCTTAAGATTTATTCAAAAAATGAAACAAAAGAATGACGTGGCAGCAAAAGCTAAAAAACAAACTCGAGGAGACACAGAGGACATGAAGCGCACACTCTGCTCGACTGAGGAATTAAAAACTGACAGACTACATGGGCTAATGAATGGAGTGAAACACCTGGCCTGATGACAACTGGGGACAGGTGAGAGTGGGCGGGGCAGGAGCTGAAGGACCAGAATCAGCTGATAAGAAGGGGCAGATGAACCAAAGGAAACTGGGGGGAAAACGGAATAACTGGAAATGACAAAGAAAAACTAACAAACACACAAACAAGACAGGTCCCAGCATGTTCTTGGTGCTGATCTTACAATTTATTTATAAAGCACTTAAAACAGCAACAAGGCAAGCCAAAGTGCAAAAACAAAGAACACAGGAAAAATACCGTACTTGCTGCCGTAAACGTTGCACCGTCGTATAAGTCACATCAGTCCAAACATGTCTAATAAAGTGAAAAAACCCAGAAATAAGTCACTTTGTCAGATCTCAGCTAAAAATTGGGTTACAAATATGGAAAAAACAAACATTAGTCGCTTCTGTGTATAAGTCACATGACTTACAGATTTGTGCAAAAAGGTGTGACTTGTATGGTGGAAAAATACGGTACATAGATCCAAATAGCTAAAGATAAGAACTAAATGACTAACATTATAGAATTAAAATCAACTCACACAGCATCAAAAAGCCAGGTGAGTTTTTAAACGAGACTAAAAAACAAAAAGTGAGGGAGCCTGTTTAATTTAAATGAACCTGTTGATCTTATTCTTATCTCTTCGCCAGCATGCTTGATCAACTGATGCTGAGCTGGTGGCATCTCATAAAGGCCTGAAGAGGTTGTTTAGTTCTGAATAATCACACGGCTCGTGAAATATTTTGTGGATTTCACTCCTATTTTCTGTCTCTTTTTGTGAAGAATCAGCCGTCTGCTGCTGCTCAGCTGCTTTTTACATCTCAGATGACAAAGAGCTGAACTTTCCAGGTGTTTGATGATGTTTAGGTGTCGGTCTTTTCTCCACCCCACAAAGAACAATCAATACCGTCTTGATAGAAAGGATCTGTGGTAGATTTTTTTTTTTTGCACACCTCTATTAGCACTCGACAGAACTACCCATCTGCTGTGACTCAGAGCACAGCAAGTCCTCTTGAGCTGATGAAACTTTGCCAGTGTGGGAGAGTGTTGAACAGTCCCGTCGTTCTTTTTCATCTCCGAGAGTCACATTTAATCTCTCTCTGGCATCGTCTGCCTCTGTAGCGCTCCTGTCTTCCTTCCATTTTACAGCCGAGGAGCAATCAGCAGAGCCTTCCATTCAGCTCCTCTTCCATCAGTTTCCATGCTTCAGAAGAGTGGGTCACTTTGTCACAGTCCAGACCCTCTTTGTGTTTTTGTGGCAGGATGTGTGTTTTTTTCCAGTTCTTGTGTTTTTTCTGCACCATCGCTCACTTCTTCAGTTAGTTGTCTGCTTCCTCAGCCCTTCCTGCCACGCCCACTTCCACCTGCACATCACTCACCTGCCACAGCTGCAGCCATTCTCCTCACCGGCCCATTTAGTTTGTCTTCGCTCCATTTCTGTGCCACGTCCTCCTCAAGCGTTTTGTAAGTGCAGTTTGCTGCCACGTCAGGTTTTGAACATAAAACCAGTTTTACTTTGGTGCTCGTCGTTTCAGTTTGCATTCTGAGTACGAACCGAGAGTTTGTGTGTCTGTCTGTTAGCTAAATATTTCACAAACCATCGGATGAACTTTAATGAAACTTTCAGAAAGTAATCATAACAACATTTGTAGTCAGTCCAATAAATGACCTTAATCTACATAAAAATGGCTATGAGACTTTGCCAGCACAATGGATTAGTGGTTAGCAGCGTTGCCTCACTGCAAGAAGGTCCTTGGTTCAATCCCGTGTTTCGACAGTGTCATGATCTCCGCTCTCTGCCACCTGCCACGCCCATTCCTGCATCTGCTGCCCGCTCCATCCACACAAGATCTCTGCCAGATTATTGAACCTTTTTCAGTGTCAGATTTGCAGCTCTTTGTTCACGTCCATGCCTGAACCTCTTGTCTCGACCTCCCGCCTGTTTACTGGATCCGGCGCCCTGCCTGCACCACATCTGGCTTATTCTGCTTTAACTGGTAACTTATTATCTTGTGATTTTGGATCAAGGATTCCCTCTGGATTCGTTCTTGGACCTCTGCCTCCCAGTGTTTAACCCCTGCTTCTCTTTTCAGACCACAATTAAAGTTTGCCCTGCTGTCGGATCAACTCACAGCATCAAAGACCTCCATCTCCAGCTGTTCACCCACAGTGACGTTAACACCATCACTGACACTGTCTCTTCAAGCTCTGACAGATGGCGCGACACCTCGCCTCACCTGCCTGAGAAGGTTAGTGGCCGTTTTCTGCCTTTGAGCACCTGAATCCTATCGTTTCTTGATGTTTGGCTGAACTCAAATCCAAAATCAGGTTCTTGTCATACAGTCCAAAAATGTGCACGTTAAGTAGTCGATCTGTGATCTCAGTGGGACTGTCTTGGTTAAATAAAGGTTAAAAAATAAATATCTAAATAAGCTTATAGATATTGAGTTAAAATAAGTTGTGGTTGAAGTTGAAAGTTGTTGCTCTGGGTGCGACTTCATGAAACTGTCTGAGATTATCATCAGTCGTTGTTCAGCAAAATATTATCTAAATCCCTGGTTTGACAGACGACAGGCAAGATTCATTGTTTCTTTAAATACTGGGAGTTTGATTTTAGAAGGTTTATGTCTCCTCTGGAATCAGAGACCAACGTGAGGCGGCTTCTCACAGTAAAATAACCTGTTGATAACGACTCGTTTCTCTTGGCCACGAGGCTTTTGTCTGAGATTTGGGGAATAATTGGAGGCTGATGAAAATCTTTTGTGAAGTTCGGTTAGAAATCATATCAGCTGACTCAACGCTGACCCTGCAGGCGTTGTTTGTGCTCCTGTGCAATAACTGTCCACCATCATTATTCAGAGTCTCTGCTGTTTTTATTGCGTCCCCTGACCTTTGGAGGTGTCTCTAATCCCCCACCTCCCTAAGCAAGTGTCAGGACCAACAGCCTCAGTACGTGTGGTCCAGGTGGGCAACAAGACGTAGCTTCAACATCAACAGACCGATGAAGAGGACAGAAAGAGACGAAGGCAGAGGAGACACCATGCTGTTCACGTTGTTGCACCCTTTTCCTTCTGGACAAATAATTAATAAAACTAAAATCATTATTTAATTTTAAAAGTTCAGGAAGATGTCACAAACACTTGCCAAATTAAAAGCCCTGCATTCCTTGAATGAACACGCACTGGAAATGACTCTCAGCTACTACCACGTTACATGTGACCATAAAATCAGTTAAATTAAATTAAATGAAATTAGGTGGTAACCGTCTCAAATTGAATTGACTCCAAATGCTCATCGTTTAGAGGCTCGTCTGATGGTTGTTTTCTGAAAGATACATGAAAAGTTCTCTGGCGCCTAATGGGATCATTTGCTAACAGACGTTAGCATTAACTCTCAGAGTAAATGTTAGAATATTCAGTAAAATCCTCCTCTAATGGGGAGCACTTGGAATATGTGTTGCAAATGACTCTCAGCTACTACCAGAATCTAATTTTGGCTAATTATTTACATTTTCACAGGAGTTATTTGTGAATGTTAAAGTTAATAAATCAATTAATTTCAATGTTACTCACTACCTGTGCAATGACCTGTCACACAACCTGTGTAGTTTATGTTTGTTATGTACAATATATATCAATTCAGGTTTTTTTTTTTTTCAACTCAATTCAGTTTTATTTATATAGTAGGTCACAACAGAAGTCATCTCAGGACACTGCACAGAAACATTCATATATATAAAAAGTAAGTTAATATTATTTATCCGAGGAGCAGACTGCCTTGTAGACTAAGTAACTGATTGGATTCACTGGGTTTCATAAACAAATATAACTGTGTATCATCAGCATAACAATGAAAATTTATCCCATGCTGTTTAATAACTTTACTTAATGGAAGCATATAAA
>JARVLU010000380.1:29671048-29681576 GCA_031762415.1 Simpsonichthys santanae
ATCCAGACAAAAGGAGCAACAACTAAGTATTGATGCTGCACATGCTCATACTTTTCATGTTCATACTTTTCAGTTGGACAACATTTCTAAAAATCAAAGTTTTTTATTGGTCTTAAGTAATATTCTAATTTCCTGAGATACTGAATTTGGGGTTTTCATTAGTTGTCCGTTATAATCATCAACATTAAAAGAAATAAACATTTGAAATACATCGGTCTGTGTGTAATGAATGAACATCATGTAAAAGTTTCACTTTTTGAATTGAATTACTGAAACAAATGAACTCTTTCATCATATTCTAATTCCATGGCCAGCGCCTGTAAGCCACGCTGTTTTCCCTCCTGCAGAGGCTCGGTGCCGAAGAGCGCTTGAGACACATTTATCCATGAGAGCATATGTGTGTTAAACGCGTGTGTGTGGTGTTACTGAATGTCTTCCAGGCGCTGCATTTTTTTTAAGTGCCTTCTTTACTTTCTTGCAGTCTGCCAATGACACACAGAGCAATTAAGCTGCTGCTCTTTTAGGGCCAAAAAAACCACCCTGAGCACGAGGGTGTCCAGCTGAAAGAGCAGGAGAGGGGGAATGAGAACAAAGTAATGCAACTCTCTCTCCTTTGGTTATTTATTTTTTATTTTTTTATGTAACTGTTGTCCCCCCTCCTCCCTTTGACCTCCCCAACCACATGCCTGTTCTTCCATCTCCACCCAACGTGATGGTTTCCTCCTCCCCATCTTCATCTCTCTGTCTGCAGGTATCTTCCCATCTGCCTCTTTCTTTCTCTACTTGATGTTGTTGATGTACTGTGCTGATGCTGTCTCCTGACGTGTGTTTTTAGTGGTGTTGTTTTGTTTCTGCCCTTCCTCCTCCTCCTCCGCACCCTTCCTCCTCCCCTCCTTCCTCTGCGCAGGTCCCAGTGGCACCAATATCATAATAGGGTCCATCGCAGGTGCTATTCTCCTGGCAGCTATAGTCCTAGGGGGAACAGGATGGGGATTTAAGTAAGAGTTCTGGCATGCCTTTGTGTACCTGTCTGCTTCTACCTGAAGGACCCCCGTCCACCCCTCCCACTATCACCCCCCAACTCCTGAATTATTGCTCAGTCTTTGGGAGGGGAACGGGGAGTCGAGTCTGAGACGCTCTAATGCTTGACTGCTTTAGGCTTTGAGATCTAACTGTAGCAGAGGTTGTTTTTGTTTTCTAATCTTTCTTCAACTCTGAGCTCCATCCTGCACCTTGGCCCTACAGTCCGCCCCCACCCCCCCCACCTCCTTCCTCCCCCCGCTACCAGCTCAGCTTGTTGTAGTTCTGACAGGACAGGGCCGAGTTATTTCTCTGCCAGGATCCGCTGCACTGCAGCACTTCTCTCCAGTTTGCTAGAACTGACCTGATTCACATCACTGGTGCCACGTCCAAAAGTTTCCCCTGCTTTTATTTTTAAATTTTGATTCAGTGCTGTGCAACAGTTTTACATTGCACCTAATTTCTTTCTAAATTTCCTCAGAGGTGCCAGATTTTCTTGCAAATCTTTAAAGTGGTATTGATAAGTAGTTGTGCAGGTTTTCTGAAATATTTTAATATAGATTTAGCTGCTTTTAACTCATTTTCAGTGAATTATTTGTACCCAACTATCACATATTGTGCATTGTGAGCTTAAATAAAACCGTCTTGGGGGTCAGCACCTCTACCTTGTATTCCTGAGGCTGCAGGTTCGAGCCCAGTTTGCGTCAGGGAGAGCGTCCAGAGTAAAGCGATTATCAAAATAGTTTTGTGCAAAGTGTGCTCACTATGTCGACCCCTGAAGAAGGGGACAACCAAAATGTTGAGAACGTCTCAAAGAAAAATACAGTCCAGCAAACATCGTCCTTCGTTTCATCATTTATTGTATAAGCTTTCAGCTAATATCTTTTTTTTTGTGCCCAAATCTGTGCATTTTTCATAGATTCGGTTAAAATAACAAGTACAAGTTGTGTCTTTGTGACGGCTGCTGGTGACAGAGTCTAAAAATCCCACTTAAAACAGGTTCTTTACTAAGCTGTCTGTTATTAGTTAACACAGCGCTGGTTTATCTTTGAGGAGGGATCTCTGTGACTGTTTCAGACCAGTCGACAATTGAAAATTATCAAATATAAGCAGATTTTCTGTTGTGGTCTCACTAAATTCAGAATCTTTCCAATGAAATTATCACGCTGCATTTTAAGACAAATGTTAAAAATTGGGGACGTTTTTTTAATGTGCATGGATTGCAGATCGTGCACAATGTTTTGTTGTCCATCTTCGCCCACGTCATATCTCAGCTGGCTTTGTACTCACTTTGACAGCCGCCCCCACATTTATAATTTATTCTGCTGGAGAGAAAATGAAAAGTAGGCAGATTTGGGTCAGTTTTTAGACCTGGACTTTGGCCTCCACTGTTTTCTGTCAGAGAGCTCTCGTCTTGTCACACAGCTCTAACACCGATAGCTTGGAAACAAAATGTAGATTTGGTTTGAGCATATTTAGAGAGAAAAACTGTTGCACTTTTTCCCAAACTGACACAGCTCCTGTTTTCTGTGACTCACACCAAAAGTTTGAGAATCCACAAGAAAGTCGGGAGACATTCTGGAGACTTCTTCGACTACTTGAAGATCTGTAAGAGACAATAAGGAAGACTAGGAACTAAACAGAAAATGAGCAGAAAAAGAAGCCAACTTGAAAAATAAAAACAAAGAGGAATTGCATTTCCTGTGAAAATGCAGTGTGATGCTGAAGAACAGCTGAAATTACGGTAGCTAAAAACCTACTGAAATGTACCTGAAACAGAAGAACAAGCTTACGTTAGCAGAAGAACGTAGAAAGAACACATATTTGCCGAATTTAGTTTAAATAAACAGAAATTTGCACAAACATTTGTAAATTAGATTTAAAACAATAAAAAGGCCGAAATGAGCAAGAAATAGCTGAGAAGTACCTGAAGCGGCAGAGCAAACCTTCAATTATGGAAATTAATCGGAGAGAGTGCAATAGTGCCCGAGGCTGAAATAAGCAAGAATGTGCACAAAAAGAGGAAATAAATTGGAAAAATAAAAGCAGAAATTTGCAAAAATATCTGAATAGTAGCTAAAAAGCAGAAAGCAGCTTAAATTACCAAAAGGAAGTGGATAGAGCACAATTTGCCCAATTAGGCTGAAAAAAGCAGAATTGAGCACAACAATTGTAAATGATCTGAAAAAGCTGAAATTAACAACATAAATAAATAAATAAATAAAACAGCTGAATGTTAGCTAAAAAGGCAGAAAGAAGCTTAAATTACCAGAAGGGAGTAGAGAGAGCACAATTTTTGCTAAATTGGGCAGGAAAAAGTTGAAATGGGTGTTAAAAAAAAAAGTGGAATTAGATGAAAATCTAAAATTAGCATAAAACAGCTAAATAGTAGCTGAAATTAAAATAGCTGAAACTTACAGACGAAAGCTGAAAGAAGCATAGCGAGCTGAAATTAGCAGAAAGAAGTCAAAAGAAGCACAAAAATGTTGTAGTTAACAGAATAAAGTTGAAATGGCGCACAAAACTGCTTAAAGTAGCTGAATTTTTTTTATTTTTAGTTTATTTTTTGCACAAGGAAGCTGAATGAACCTGAACTGGAACAAAATGTGAAAGGAGCAGTAAAAGGTTGTGAACATATCTAAAGATATGAGGGATGTAAAATGAGCTCAATTCATTTTCTATGAGGGGGGGAAAATGGCAGAAAAGGCTAAATATTTTAAAAAGCTAAAATTGCACCAAAACCAAAAGTCGTATCAAGATTGTCCTGATTGAGCTGAACGTTTTGATGTGATTTGTTGAAATAGCACAAAAGTTGTGGAACGAGAAAGATGCCGAAAACATATGGAAGTATAGAATCTTTAATAAATATAAACGGGAAAAGAATAGTGTGAATGTGAATGCTTAATATCACACGCACCAAAAAACATACTTAAGAACCCCATGAGAACTGCTGAGCAACACTTTAAAATCTTATAAGAAAATCTGGCTGCTGGGACTCAAAAAGAAACGAGGTATGATTCAAGACTTTTCCACAGCGCTGCATGGATCTTGTTACAGTAGTCTAAATTAGGCACTCTTTACATTATTGTCATTTTTCCTCTTTAGGCATCATTCTAACCTGCAACCCCCTCACTGACATGCCACATTTCACCTCTGCATGCTTGCTTCTGTTCACTAATGAAGGTCTGACCTGAAAGGACTGCAGCGACTGGCTGATGAAACGTGCTGCTTATTGGAACGCTCTAGTTGTTGATTTGTTGCATCCAGCCAGTCCTTTTAGGGCCAGAGGTCTGTGCATGTGTGCATGATGAACTGCAGTTTTCTCTTAGTAGTTCAGTTTGATGATGGTTTCTTCAGTGTTTTATGTGACAACTACTGTAAGTCACATGCACACCCTGCTGATGCACGTGATTTTCTAACTGAAAAAAAAAAAAAAGCTTCTGGAAAGGACAAACGGGTGAAATAACTGATCAAAAAATGGACAGATTTGTCCTGAACTCTGCCTGTTGCTCATATCAAAATACGTTTATAAAAACCTGATCTTGCACAGCTGTTTTGTTCATGCTTGTTCGTTTGTTGCATTTTAAGCTAATGACGCGATAATCGTAGTAACTTTAATTCATTAGATGGTCTTTTCTTCTTTTTCTTGCGGACTTGACATGTTTTGACCTTTTTGTCTCCTCTTTTTACGCGCTCATTGGATGCAGGAACATTCGAAGAGGAAGGTAAAACCTTACGGTACCATCGATGAACCCAACGCATCCTGTGTCATACACCTCGTATAAAATTCTCTCAGACGAGAATGTTTTTGCCAAAGTCTGTGTGTTCACGTCTGTTTCCAAATTATCTCGTAAACCACATGATGAATTTTGATGAAAAGTGCTTATTAATGGTAGTATGCGATATGCATTCCCTCCATTAATTCTAGACCTGTAATGATTATTTGTTTTTCACTGGAAGTGCTTGTGCATTTTCCTGTAAATCATAATCACCTCATGTCATCTGTGCAGCCATCTTTACCTTCTCCAGGTAATAATCCCTCCATTCACCCTTCTGTTTCAGATCTGGAGGAGGATAAGATCTGTCTTTCTGTCTGTCTCCTGTCCACTCGTCTTCCTCCTCGCACTGTCGTTTCCACGTTGAAGGAGAGGGGAATTAAAAAAAGTCTTCCATTTCCGTCCTCAAATCTCTCCAAACCTCTTCAGACATTGTCATTTCCTCCACGCTCCTGTCTACTCCTTCCGTTTGTCCTCCTCTGAGAGCCCCGCCTTCTTTTTGGGGTCTGCGGCGGCTCCTCGCACCATACCAGCCGAATCGTTCTCGCACGGCTGCTGCCAGCGCGCAGCTGAGGATTGGGTCCAGGCTGCACCTAAAGTCAGAGTGTCTCTCCCTGTGGGAGGCACCAGGGTCTTCCTCCGGTCCAGGGACTCTGCAAATGCACTTTGGTGTCTTCTCATGATACAGAGCATATCAACGATGGACCAATTTGACAAGAGGCACGTTCTTCCAATGCTTGCCTGCACACAAACACACACACGAAAAAAAGCCAGACTAGCTACCATCAGGTAAATGCTGAACCAGTGCACAGACCGAAATAATGTGACAGAAGCTGAATTGTTAATTTTTTTAACGGAAATGGACCTGAGGTTCATTTCCTCCGAGGCCGGGCCTTAAAGGTGCATCTTTATAAGGACACTGGACAGTAATCAGTTATAATCTAGAACGGAAAAAGAAATCCAACAGTGGACTGTGAGTTTCCCAAAGAGAGACTAAGGAAGGACTGATTATCATCGACTCTGACTGCCATTTGTCCCTTACCTGTCTCCCCCCCACCCCCCCCCCCCCCCCGAGCTGGGTTTAAAGGTTTTGGGATCATTTTAAAAACCACTGAAGAAGCAGCAGAGACCGTAACTTAGTGTTTTAAACGTCCGACAAACATTCCACTGAGTCTGTCTCACCACTTCCAAAGCTTGTAGAAGGTTTACCGTGTGTCTGTTGCAGTGTGCATGTGTGTGTGTGTGTCAGAGATTTTTAAAGACTGAAGGGAACAGAATACGTGTTTACATTCATGTTGTCCACACCTGAACGCCCCCCCTCCTGCAGGGGCAGGTTTTTATCTCTTTTTACAACCTTTAAGGGGCACGGCTCCGTCAAAAGGCAGCACATCAATACCAGTTTTTATGTATCGAAAACAGAAAATGAGCACTTGTATGCACAAGTTTGTAAATACGTGGAAAAAACAACAACCCTGAATGTTAAAAGCAATGTATGGAGCTTTATTTAAAGCTAATATTTGTTTCTGCAAATGTAAAGCTATTTATTCATCTGTCCACGCAGTCTGCATCTGCAGACCTCCATGCATCGTTAAACGTGGCAAAACATCGTCGTCTTTCACGAAAAAGAACCTTTTGTATGTTTGTCAATCACCTCTGAGAGAACCTCGACCCCCAAAACATCAAAACGACCCCAGTAGTTAAAAGGTTCTCGTGTTTGGGGCTACTTGTACAAAACTTTATGAAGATGGTTTGGTTTGTACCAAGTTTGCACTTTGGAAAACTTATTAATAGAAAATGTACAGAGTTAAAAACAATCAAGGAAAAGAATAAAACCAATGAGATGTATCTTACACCATATTTTTAGACGGTCTTTTTGGAGTGAAACCATGGAAAAAGGATGTGATGCTTGTCAACGGATTGAAATGAATAAAATAAAAAATCACCACACCTCCCATCACACTGAATATCTGTTTGAAATTGATGATTAGTTATGCAGTAGTCCCTCGTTTATCGCGGGGATCCGTACCCTGATAGGTGAAAAACCGCAAAGTAAGAATAGTAGTACATGTAGTAAGTTGTGGTTTATTTTAGTATTTTAAATAGTGGTGTTTTAAAACCTTCCCACACTCTTGCTATGTTCTAAACAATGACTAAATGCTGTAAGAGAGCATGATTTCTGCCACCTGCTGTTCTTGGCCACGCCCACTTCTCCACTTCAGAGTGGAGATCAGCTGATCAGCTGCAGGAGGAAGCTTCTCCTGCAGCTGTGGGCTGCACACAGGTTAAATCATTTAATTTATTTAAATGAAAATTCTCTGCTAATCGTGCAGCTCATCCATCAATCAGCTAATTGTGTGTCATGTCCAATCTTATTTTGAAAAACCGCGATGGAGCGAGTTTGCGAAAAACGGAACTGCGAAGTAGCGAGGGACTACTGTAATAGGAAACTGTATTAAATTAAACTTCTTGAACAAAAATACAATTTCTACATCAGTTTTCCTCGTTTTTTCCTTCTATAATGTCCGTTAAAGCAGAATGCTGTATTGAACCCTATATTTACATGACGGTTACCTGAAAGAATTAAAACCACAACAATTTAGAGAATGTTGGCATAAATTATCCAAAACCTTAAAAGTTTTAAAGAATATTCAAACTATAAAAATCAGTTTAATGGTTAGCTCTGCTTTTAAAGAGAAGCAGTTCTTCAGTTCAAATCTCTGCACAGCTCAGGAAAATATTTGTTGCAACTTTTCCTGAAAACCCACTTCTTCTTTAATCTATAATTAACTGTGTATGATTGTCCACCTGTCTGTTAGTAAAATATGTCAGTAATGCTTTTAGACCTGATTCAAGATGGCCACCACAGCTAAACTTCCGTAAACACAAAAATGTCTATATTTTAGTCAACTTTACAGACACTGAGCTAAACTTTGGCGTGGTAGTAGCCGAGAGTCATCTCCAACATCGTATGCTGAGCTGTAACAGATCGCACCGCTCCTCTTTAAAACTTCGGCGGGCGATATGCATTCCTTCTATTATCTCTATGGAGGACCAGTAAAAAAAACCTGCTCCAATGCTTCAGAAGTAAATTTTAAGTTTTATTGTTTTGACATTTTAATTATTGTCAATTAAATGTACTGTCTAAGGAATTTGTAAGAATCTTTTCAGCTGATTCAAACACCATATTCTTAAATTTTTCCTAGTTTTTGTGAAGTCCTTTACGTTTCCCGTCATATTTTTAATCAAACCAAGACTTTAACGAGCTTCTTTTCTTCCAGCTGATAAAACAAACTGATCGTTTAGTAACTCCACCTCAGGTGTTCAGTCAGTTGATCGTTCAGAGACAAAAAGAACAAACAAATGTATTAAAATATTTTATTTAAAGCAACTTATCACAAAACCAAGTAGTAATTCAAATTAGTTTCTTTAAATAATAAAAACTGTAGAAAAGACACGCAGGTCAGTGATGGACAATAAAAGTTTTTCTAAAAGGCAGCCAAAGACCGAATGTGTCGACCTCTAATCTTGATCAATGTGATTGATCGGATGGTCCTTTGATTGCTCAGTTGTGCTTTTTGGGCTGATAGATCTTTGGTGTGTTTCCGGGGGGGCTGTGTAACCCCTCCGATCAGAGGTGACATCAGTCGGCCACCTCTCCAACGTCCCATTTTGTTTTGGGCTCCTGCCACCACTCAGCCAGGAAGGCCTCCTCGTAGTCCCCCATCCCCTCAAACTCGGCATCGGGATGGTCTGAGCGGACGCTGGCTGTGTCCTCTGGACTCACCACCCCCTGAAATGTCAAAGAAAAGACAGTCCTCTACAATCAAGCTGTTTTTTTTTTTGTCTTCATGCCTGTAAATCTGTCACTTTACTCTGTAATTTAGATATTTTCCTCTCAGGTCCAGGCAGTGTGTTGGGATGGGAGGGGCTGACCCGAGTTGAACGGTTGTGGCATCGTTTCAGTGGCCGACACCTCCCAGCCACATACCACACTCTGCTGGCGGAAAACCGACCCCACAACCTAACTTTTCTCCTTCGTTCTGGACTTTGCTTTTATTCTGAAAGTCTTCATTCATGCGCTCGTTGGTCCTGCCTGCTCATGCAGAGTTTAGATTTTATCTGCTGTGAGATGTCCGGCCCTGAAAACAACAGGGATGGCCTTTTGATTCTGCCAGCGTTTTATTTATAAAGAAACAATAAGTTAAGTTTAGACTTTTAATGTTTTTTGTAAATATAGCATCTGGAAAATCTTTACATCTGGATAAACAGTCAGTTCCAAAAGCTTTGTCCTTTTTTGAAAATAACTTTACAAGCAGAAAAATGCCGTTCGGTCAAGGAATCGTGCTAGAACAAACATTTATAGGCCCCGAGCGCGCGCTTACACTGAACTGTGATGTGGGTTTGCAGCTGCTGAAAACATTTCAAAAATTCTCTACTAGTTTATGACGGCTTCAAGAATATTTAAACATTTGTAATAAAAGGAAACTCCCCACATTCAGCTCTGAACATTCTTCAGTTCTATTTATTTTGTTACCGTATTTTCCGCCGTACACGTCACACCGCCCTATAAGTCGCATCAGTCCAACTATTGACTGTGAACGGCGGTTGCGGGAGCGTGCACGAGAGGACTTTAATAAGAATTTAACCAGAGTAACACTTAAAAACTATTTGTTTGCTCGACATTATAGCAAAGTGTGTCTCAGTCTAACTTTTCCTTAATAAATGCACTTTAATGGTCAAATCAGCTGCATTTCAAAAGCCGATATGCAGAAGTAGGAACACGCAGAGGGATGAGTCGCTGCGCTTTTCATAAAATTTGACAAGATAAACGCCTAAAAACAATTGTTTGCTTGACTTTAAAGGAAAGTTGTGTCTCAGTTGAACTTTTACTAAATAAAAGGACTTTAATGGTCAAATCAGCTGCATTTCTAAAGTATTCACTGCCTCGGTGCTCCGGGAGCGTGCAGACAGAGAGGAAATCAGGAAGGAAGAAAGCTGTGCATTTCTTCTAAATTTAACCAGATAAGCACCTAAAAACAATTTTGTTTGTTCGACATTAAAACAAAGGTGTGTCTCAGTTGAACTTTTACTTAATAAACGCACTTCAATTGTCAAATAAGCTGCATGTCACTGGGGCGGTGAAGTGAAACGAAGCTAATTTGACGTTTGCTCCAGGCGAGCTGGACAAAGTTGTCAAGTCTATGGCAAGCCAATTGTGTCATTAATACCCACTTTTCCCTATTACATGACACAACTGCATGCAATACTGCTTGAGTGCCATCTAGTGGCTGAAAATGGTAGTGCTCAATATTTTCAGTCAAAATGAATGAAAACGGTAATTTCTTAGCCAAAAATTGGTTTATAAATATGGAAAAATAATCTAAAAATACTGTAAATTGCTTTGGTTTATAAGTCTTAGGGCATTTAAATTATGGTATGCAAAAACTGCGACTTATAGGTGAAAAATATGGTAGATACAGGCAAATTAACAATAAAACCATACTTTAATGCAGCTGTAAGGAATTGAAGACCTTCCCTTTAAAAAAAAAAGATCAGTCTGTAGCAAACCAATAAGAAGTTTTGCATAATGCTAAACTAAATATGGTATATCTTCTAAAATAAAGGACTGCTCTGGAATAATTGCTCGTGTTTTCACTCTGCTGCTCAAAAAACAACATGTAGTTTGTAACAAACGTTTTCCACACAGCTGAGAAACGTACCTCGTCTTCTGT
>JARVLU010000380.1:29696940-29708814 GCA_031762415.1 Simpsonichthys santanae
TTTGAACATAAAAAGTTTAACACTTATAATAAAGAGTCTTTTTGTTTAATTCTTTCGACGAGTAATCAAACTGCTTTTTTTTTTTTTTTTTTTTTTGTCCGTTTCATCAAAACTGAGGTTTAGGTCATTCTTTAAAAATCCCACAAAGCTTCTTGTGTTGCACAAGACAATAAGTGAAATGCAGTTTAGGGCTCAGGTTAAGTAGATGTTTTAATGTACACGCGAGGCTTTAAATCAAACCGAGACGTTTAACAGTCATTAAATCTGTAATAAAACCAAAACTCTGGCGTAACTCAACAGATGAAAAACATTTAGAACAACAAACATGTTCTGTGCTCGACTGAACCAGTTTAGTCACTGGGTTTTGGCTCATCCGACACACACACACACACACACACACATCCAGGTGTGTGAAGGTTTCAGAACGTAACTCTTTAGTAAAAATCCCACAGGCCCAGCTGAAGACGGACGGCTCAGCTGTGGCCTCTGGGCGTCCTGGGACAGAACTCACTTGTTACCAGTGAGATAATGAACGATGGCGTTGGGGACCTCCAGCGTTTCATCTTTTATCAACACGATGTCAAACAAGTCCAGGTAGGACTGTTTTCTCTCCTCCACCTAAAACAAAAAGGAAACCTCGTTGCTGAATGATGTCATGAAACCACCGTGACCAACACGACGGTCTTCAACAAACCTTGTCGTTAAGGAACCCGATCTTGAGGATGCTCTGCATGTCCTGGACTCCATCAGCCATGTTCAGATCCCCGAGAGAGTCTCCGAGCAGCAGCACGTTGGGTCGTGTCCGTAGCTCCTGGAAGTGGCCCGTGTTCAGCAGCGCGCCTTCCCTTTTGTTGTAGACGTGAATCAGCTCTCCCTGGAACCCCCTCAACGCCCCCTGTCCAAACAGATGAAACCTAATGATGTTCTGAATCCATGCTTTTAAGAGGAAATCCAAACACGTGCGTGACGACTCACAGACTCGTCAAAGTCCATGTAGTTGGAGAAGATCTTGACGTTGGAGTGGTAGACGTTAAATTGCCGAATCACCTCTTCCAGGATGTCTCCGATTCCAGCGGAGAAGATGAGCAGAGGGACGCCGTGCTTGTGCAGGTGGTCAAAGAAGAGCTCGTAGCCGTCCCTGTTCAAGCATCCAAACACAAAGTCTCTGCGTCACAAACTGCTCTCGTCATCAAACACAGGCTGTGAGAAGTTCTGACCTCAGCCTGGCTTCAGACCCACGCACCGCCTCAGCCAGCTGGTCCTTTCTGATTCTCTGCTCCACCAGGAGGTCGTGAGCTTTGGTCCACCTGTGATTTACACACACCGGTGAGAATATTGTCCTCAAAGCAACACCGGAACAACCCGGAGTGTTTCACGGTAAATATCAGCGATAAACACCCACCACTCCACCATTAAAGGAAGCTTCTCTTCTACAGACAGCGACGAGTCGATCTCTATGGGATAATACGTCTTGAGGAGTCCATCCAGCTGAGAGAGACGGGAGATAATTAACTGAGCAGAGAGCACTGAGATAAACCTGGACGGTCACCGTTACGTGAAAAAACATTTTACCCCCCAGATACAAAAAACTGAATTATAAAGTATTGAAAAGTTTTTTTTACAACAGCAAAGAACAACTTCTCTTCACAGTCTGTTTGCATTTCTCATTTCAACCACTAGATGGCAGACTAACGCAAGAGTCAACCCCTGATGCATGCTCAAGAGTCAAACCTAAACTCGCAAAAGAAAATAAAAATATATTTTAGCAACAATTTTAATCATAGAAGAAAACTTTTTTTTGTTGTAAAACTGTCTTGAAGCTTAAAGTCTTGTTTGTGCTTTTGCACATAATTAGTTATTCTCATTATCATTATATTATCGTTATCATTTTATCCTTTTTCTATTCTTGTATCTGATGAAACTGTTTTTTTATTGTTCTTTTAAAATGAATAAATAAACATCAAATCAAATCAAAATCGTTGCAGTTAACGTGGACCAACAGTCTTCAAGGACTTGCAGTTGAAATAATTTGATAAAAAAATGACAAAGCCATCTGTCAAACATTGTTCAGTGACTTATCAGAGATGCATATGAACTTTGAGTATTACGTCTAATGATATGAATTGCTGTGCTAATTACTAAATAAAAATAGTTCAACCAGTAAATCATTTTCTGCTCAAAACCATCGTTCCTACCTTTTCTCTGCATTCATCTGAGATGGCTTTGCTGTTGTCAAGAATATCTGCAAACAGAATAAGCATTGCAAAAGGTTAAAGTCAAACAAACGAATACAGTTACTAGTAATGTTTGCAATTTTTATTAGTTTAACCAGTTACTGTAAAACCTTTATAGTGTTAAATGTTTAGCACTGTATGATGATGAGGTCTTCTTGGTCTCCAAACCTCAAGTAAACAGGTTCTGGGAGCATTTCTGTTCCTTACTAAAATACTCTTGTGTGTTAGTTTTATAAATAAATGGAGTTAGGTGAGATGTAGTGGTCGTCTTGTTGATATGTGAGGAAAATTAATCCTAACAGTGAACAAATAAAACTGATTTCCTTAAATAGAAAGTATCTTCTCATTAAATAATTTCCTGTGGAGAATGTGTCTAAAATCGTAAGCGTTAAACAAATCAAAATAAAAATCAGTTCCAGAATTGTAGTAGGGATAAAATTTTGGAATTGCTCATGGTTTTTAAAGAAAACCTCATCTGCAAATCAAAAGTCTTGAAATGACGTGACAATGGAAACAAACAAGGACATCGGTGTTAATTAAATGTGACAAGACAGAAGCAGCTGGATGAATTTAAAAGCATTTAATTAATCAAATTAAATGCTGAAGCTGAAATTATTCATACAGGTGAACTTACTGTGGCAGGTTGGACATCGCTTTCCGTTGTAAGAAAACCTTGTTAGGGTCATGTCAAAATCTGAGATCACCTGAATGAAACAAGAAAATGAACTTAGACTGATGACTTCTTGTGTGAGAATTATTGTGTTTACGATTTTCAAGGAAGACACCTGCAAGGTGTTCGTGCCAGCCTCTAAGATGGACTGGAGGATCTCCTGGACCCTCTGGGGATCCTTCATACACACGGACGGGTTGGACAGTTCCGGAATCTGTAAAATAAATGAAATAAATAAAACTGAAGTTTTGAACTCAGCAAACCAGACTGACAAATGTAACACTGTCCTTTAGTAAGGAGTCTAATCCATTACAACATACCGTTGTTTAGCAGAAACATTTAAAATGTATAGTTTTAGCATTTCTATTCCTGTTTTCGTTACTTCCGGTGCTGTCAGTTAGCGTTAGCTTAAAAACATTTTAGCATGCTACCGGTGAACTAGCTAATTGCTTATGGTTAAACTTTAGGTGTTTGAAATGCGTCTAAAAGTCACCAGGAAAATGTTACCATTTTTTCTGAAAAAGTAGTGCTGGACTGTTGCGGAGTTCTTGGCGATAATCCTTTCACGAGTTGCCGGTTTTTTACAGCGCATCCGAGTCGGCAACGTAACACCACTGTTACGTTCAAAGATCCCAGAAGCGTCGGAATTTTTTTCAGCGGCTGCAGTTTCATGATTCAAAATAAGTTAGGTATAAACATTGTTAAATACAATAAGGTGATTAAAAAATATAAACGTTTATTGTTAACTAAATGAACAAATTTAAAAATATGACATTTTTGTGTTACACGCTTTTATTATTTACGAGCATGACTGATACTCGAAGGCAGCGTTGGCTTTACGTCACTTGAGGTGCGACGGTGTGGACTTTCCCCCCAAAAGTGTAAAGCATCGATTTTAGGTTCCTGCTGTTTATTTTTTAATATAATTTGTCAGTTTTTAAAGGTAACAGACCTTTCATGGAGATAGAAAAACCTTTATTTAACCAATAAATAGAACTCTTGGTATATGTACTTAAAACGTATCTAGGCCCCAAGAAAGAGCATCTTGAAACATTAATAAAAACACATTACAAATACTAAAAGTTATAAAATTAATAATGCAGTCATTTCAGCAGTTAAGATAAACAATACACACTCTAATAAATACATAAAAATTACACTTACCTACCTTTACCTGATTATCTAGAATATTTAGTCCTGGTTTAAATTCATTTGGTGAGACAAGCTCATTGAGATTCTGATAGTTTAAAAGTTGACTACAGGCGTAACAGCAATTTATTCTGAGTATATATTTTTAAATCACTACTTTTACTACAAAAACATGTGGTTGTGACTTGTATATGGAACTAGGTGCATTTAATAGCAGATTTTGCTGTATTGTATAATACATTGACATAGGTGTCCAATAAAGCAATAATATACAAGTGTGCTTCTTTTACAAAACATCTTTAATTGCAAGTGCTGACTTTATTATTTCTTACATCCAATATTAAGGACACAACGTCAGAATATCACATGCAAAGCAAATACGTAGCTTATTTCAGTTAATATTTGCATTTCTATTTATGTTGGTCATAAAGTGGAAATGAATATCATTTCTGTAACCTTAAGAAGCCCTGCAAAGACCGTTAGAATGTCAGTCACAACACATTCATAACAATCCCGATCAAATTTGCTCTTTTTTTTTCCATTTTCATTCCATCTCTTAAATCTCTTTGGTGGACAACATGAGACAACAAACCAAGATCACATCACCCATCAGGAAGTGAAGTACAATAAAACAGGGTTTTACAAGACGTTTATGCTTGAAGCGATTTGGCCCATAATAACATCGTGTTTGTTCAAAGTTCAAAACTTATTAGCTGAAAGTTTATTAAAACAAAAAATCCTGCATACAATCATTGTCTGATATGAAGGAAAACCCAAAGTGCAGTGGCAAAATATTGCCTCTTTAAGACTTTATAAACAATTATAGATGTTAAAAAGTGCAGCTCCAATTCAACTTTTGCGATTCTTTCCAGAACAATAACTGAACCCTGTGCAAACACAACTCAAGAACACCCCCCACATTCAGACATGTACACATTTTCTACATTTCACTTCTAATGAACAGGAATGCATTGATGCCTAGTCTTCAAAAGTGCAAAAGAGAGGAATGATTGAGCCATTGCTACACATTTGGTACTTAATGCAAAATATAATCTTTAAACATGACAAATTAAACATTGTCAAGTCTTTATTCTCTTCGGAAATCTAAAAAAAAAAAACGAAGAGCAAAAATGACCAAAAATCCATTACAGCTGTTCAGGAGACGGAGCAGACCAGTCTACAACAGGTTAATAAAATGTCTAGACTTCCTGCAATATTACAAACACCTAACTCACATTAGATGTAGAAGCTGTAAAGCAACACGCGGAGGCCAACAGCACGATCAGAAGTGACGTAAATTAAGACTTTTAAACGAGTTACACTTCCATGAGGGGATTGTCAGTTACAATGGAATGATGACGGAAACGGGTACTATTAATGAGGTCACGTCTTCTTTACCAGAACAAACAACGGAATGTAAAATATCAATATAAATGTATACATATACAGATTTATACTATTTATGTACAAATAGATAACCAGCATCTGAATTAACATCAATGACTAAAGTATATTTAGTTTTGGCTGCTGTATAAGACTCTTATTCACAAATTCCTCCTCACAGACTAATACCTGGTCAGTACGTACCCGCCCACACGTCATGGCTTTTCACAAATTGGTAAATAACACAACACAGCCTGGGAGCTGACGTCACAGTTTCGATGAATAAACTAATACAAAAGCAACACGAGACCCACTGCGGCGCTATGAACGGGCGGCTGCAGCCGTTTGGCGGTTTGCTGTGACTCTTGGAGCTGCGTGGATCCTGGACAGGGTGGACGCCGGCCCGTTCAGCACTCGATCTGCGACTGGAGCTGTCGACGCAGGGTGAGCGTGCGCCTGTGCAGCTGCTGCATCTGCTGCATGCGATCTCGCTGGCGAGCCAGGTTCTGGGGCATGGGATACCGCTGGCAGCCGTACAGGAAACGGTACGGGATGCGCACGTGGCAGGCCGTCGCCCGGCAGCGCGGCTGAGGCATGGGCGGCAGCAGCATCCAGCGCTTGCGCTCGGCACAGTAGCGATAGGCCTCTTTGCGATACTGCTTGTCCACATCGTCGCTGTTCTTCCAGCCGCCGATGATGAAGACGTCCTCGTTGAAGTGGCAGATGGCAGCGCCCTCGATGCTCGTGACCTCTGGAGGCAGGCTCTCCAGGATCTCATCAGAGATACGCACACTGATCTTCTGCCTGGCAACTTCATCCCTCACGGTGTAGCTCTTGGGGCAGCAAGAAGCCGTGTGGTAGAAGTTCGTTGAAGCCACCGCCATTTGGAAGATGCAGTAGTTGTCAATAAGCGGCAGGGAGTCCACATCCTGCCACTGGCGGCTCTCCGTGTCATAACGAGTGGTCACCGTCTTCAGTCCGTCGTCGTTGTCTGTATCCACAGGTGTGCGTGCTGTGACGTACACGTACCGATCCTCCACGCTCACCGCCTTCACGTCCCGCAGGATCTTGGGAGCAGACTCCAGGTTGTGCCACTTGTCCTGCTCGGGCTCGTACACGCTAACATCTTTGAAACCTGGACTGAAGTTGCCGTGGCCGCCGATGCTGTACAGGATATCCTTGATGCAAGTTAAGCCGAAAGAGTGCTTGCGTGTCGTCAGGTTGCTGACCTGCTCCCACGTGTTGAAATTAGGGTTGTAGCGTTCCACGGTCTTAGCGAAGCCTGGTTCCATAGAGCCCGCTACGTAGACGTGGGACTCTGTGGTGGCGATGGCGTGGCCGTCCAGGTGGTTGTGGATGTGAGGCAAGTTGACCCAACGATCCTCGTAAATGAAGTAGCCAACGCACTCGCTCAGGTAGTCCCCTCCCTCAGATACTCCGCCCACTACCATGATGACGTCCATATTCTGGCCGAAGCGAGGCTGAAAGGAGGCCACGTGCAAAGACCAGAACTCCATATCTGCGGACTTGAGGTTTTCAAAGCGAATAGCGTGACCCTCCACGGCCTCCGACACCAGCCGGAGGCAGGACTCGTTGGACGATACCAGCCGCTCATTCTTTACCACTCTGGTCAGGTAGGTGGGCTTTATCTGGGGCAGCCTGAGGAGACGGAAGAGCTCCTCAAAGTAGCGGCTCCGGTCCTCTAGGTTCTTCTGCACCCACTTCACCACAGCCTCAAACAGCACCTCCTCCGAATCCACGGTGATCTCTGCGTCCGACAGCCAATCACGGACCAGGTGAAAGGGGAGCGTGTAGAACTCCTCGTCCTGGATAACCTTGTGGAAGTTGCGTCGGATCATGTCTGCAGCTCGTAGCGCCAGCTGGTCCAAGGTGTACATGTGAGCCAGACTGTGGACGGCTACGCAGTTAGTCAGGCTCAACTTCTTCTTAAGGAATTCACCACAGAAGTCTTTGAGCTGCAGAAGCAGGAACCTACCACAAAATACACAAACAACACAAAGTTAATCAAAGAAAACGAGCACTTCAGGTTAACCAGCTGAACAAGGGTTGTGATTTAGAAAGAACTTGAAACTGTCAATTATTATCTTAATTGAGAACTAATGAAACTTAGATGACTTTTGAATTGTGCATCAACTGAATAAATTACAAAACAAACATCACAGGTGTCTTTCAATCTGCTTTTTAAATGGGGAGTAGTCACGATGCTGTTTGGTCTCATGGTGTGTAACACACTGAACATGGACCACAGGAAGCTGAGAAGACAATCGTCTCAGGAGCTCAGAAATAAAATGATTGACAAGCTCATTAAAGATCAAGACCATATCCAAACAGCTTGATGTTCCTGTGACTACAGCTGCAGATTATTCAGAAGCTAAAGGTCCACAGGAGGACAGTGGACAACCTCCATGGACATGTCCACAAGAGAAAAAATGACCAAACCACAGAGACAAGTAAACCAGTGGCAACCAAAGAGCCCAGAACAACTTCCTAAAAGGGAGAGAGCGGTGAACCCAAAGGTCACGGTTCATCAGTTTAGACCAGGGGTCTGCAACCTGCGGCTCTAGAGCCACATGCGGCTCTTTCAAGCTTAGACCAAAACTAACATAAAACTTAATTTTATTTGTTGTTATACAACCAACAAAAAAGGATTACTGGTAGTTTAAGACATTTTCCTGTCATTTATTTAGCAAATATTTAAATGCTGGAACAAGTACAACGAGTAAAGCATACCCACTTTAACTTTATGCTTTATTTCTATGCTTAATTTATTTTTCCACAATTAAAAATATTACCTAGGTCTGCATAGTTCATACTGTAGCTTTTATTAATAATATATAAAAAAAAAAAAAAACTATCTTTAAAAGAATCTGGTCTTTTCATTTGTTTAAAATTGTAAAAATATAAATTATTAGTTGTTTTATATTTAGAATGTCACCCCTAGTGGCCACAAAAGCTCCTTCCAACAAACCTAAAGTGGCCCATGGACCACCAGTTGAGAACCACAGTTGTAGCATGTTGTTGCGGCTCTGAACACTTTTAATTTAGTGAACAAAGGCGTAAAATGGCTCTTTTGACTGTAAAGGTTGCAGACCCCTGGTCCAAGTAGATGCTGATGAAGAGACACCCCATTGTTCCATATTTCACTGTATGGCTCAGTCTCCGAGCGTGTTTATTATGTTGTAGCAGTAGATGGCAAAGACCTCTCTTGTCAACACTTACATTCCTCGAGTCAGTGGGCAGACGAAGCTCTGAGAGGACACCGCAGATCCAACCATTAGCCTTTCACCTGCTGTTAACAGTTGTTTGGCTAGACATAAGACCTGCATTCCTCTGCCTTGGGCCAATCCAGTCTTTTACACAGCGTAACAGGCCGACTGCAAGACGATCTTCAGAGGTGCTTCTTGAAGCCAAGACGCAGTGTGTTGCTGTGACTCGCTTTGGATTCAGCTGTTGAGCAAACGTGTCTTTTTAATTTAGAAACCAATAAAGTCTTCATCAATCTGCGCGTGTTTGACAGCAGAAGCACGACTGCTGAACTGCGCTGAGCACGTGCGCACGGCGCATGAAAGAGACTGTGGCCAAACGGGACACATTTCGTAAAGGTCTGTCCCAAAATGGAAACCCACCAAGGTCAAAGGCGGGCAGCTAAAAAGCCAGAGTCAATATTTATGGATACTGAACATGTGGCACACTTCTCTACCCACTAATTTGAGCAACAAGTCCACCTCTAGATTATATGGGCTCTCAGAGATCACAAGCGAGGGTTCAGACCTTGCTCACATGGTTCAGATGTTGGGAGCTGCGCTGAGGTTGGTCGCTGGAGGGAAGCTGTGAATAATTTGGTAAATTGGCTCTCTGTTTATTTGCTTATGTTTTAATTTCTGGTATAAATAAAAGGACAATAACGCTTTGATCAGACAGTCTTGGCTTCTCCTTTTTTCCCCCCCCATAGCCAAAGTTTGTAATTATCAGCAGAATTGGTGTAGTGATAATTATGATGATCATAAAAGGACTTCTGGGATCCTTTTAGAGAAAACACAATCCATATTTAAACTCTAATTCCTTTATCATGTTGCATGTCAGACAATTGCGCAGTTCTTACACACAAAATACAACATCTCCACCTGTAAGATGGCAACGGAACAAAAAACTAGCGATTTAAACATTGACTCGACAAATTATACCTCGTCTTAACACTCTAGTTTGATTGAATCGCAATCGCTTCAATTGTAAAGAGAGAATGAAAGAAACGCTTAACTACAGGGATCTGTCCTTTGACTGCAGCTCTACTCGTAAAGATACTACGCATCGCTCAATTATACGTCTGCATGATTAGAAGCTTGGACTATGTAAACAGCCAACGTCAAGATTTACATTTTACTACTTAAGCGCAAGCAGCTGTTTACAGGCTGAAGAAGGAAGGAAAACACTTAGGAAGCATCTACACATAAAACAGGATCTGCGCCTGACATTGTCGGCAAAGATGGTTTCAATTAATAGTTGTTTATGTGGCTCTAATGCAATACTTGGTTGGAGTCATAAATTGCTCTTCAAGCCCTCAGTGTTGCTACTTCTCGGTTTTAAACATGTCGAGATGCGTGCGCGCTTTGACTGCAGTTTAAAATAAAAGTGTCCTGTTTGCAGTTTGATGCCCTATAAATGTCCTGGAAACCAACGCGACACAAAGAAACGCAGTGATGAAAGCGTTGCGTCTTTCCCAGTTAAACAAAAACTTGACAGGCTTTTTAATCACACATTGTACGAGATTAAAGAGCAACACTCTCGGCGTGTTTCATCCGTGGTGCGAAGCCACAAGTAATAATACGCAGGGTCGCTTCAAATGCTCCTCGCTCTCGCATAAACCATTTTAGCTTCCCGAGATGAGATTAGGCCTCGGAATGACGTTGGACATTGCTTTTGTATGAGATATGGTGAAGGTTACACAGCGCTTACCATCTCGTATCATAGAAAGCAAGGTCAGTACGTGAGCAGCTACAAGTGCTGGGGGTCATTTTCACATTTTCCTCTTAGACACTGTAAATGCATAAAGGCATACCGTACATGATTCTGATAAGTAGACACATTTATAAGGGTTAAATTGTGTTTCCAATTTATTTTTTCTTTGACAGCCTGTAGGAATTAAAACAATTACATTCCCCATTAAGGCCAGTACACTTTGTGATGTTTGCTCAGGCATAAAATTCCCAGCAGAGACTTAAGTTTATTAAAGCATGTGTAAGCTTGTATAACACTTTGTACCTAGATCAGTTTTTATATACCCGTAGTTAACTTCTGAAGGTTAAAATTGTTGAATTAGGTACTGTTCATTGTCTATCATTTAAATGGTCAAATGGAATTAAAAAGATGAGTCATTTTGCTGAGGTTAACCAACTAAGACTTGAGAATTTGGTTGGTGTGTCTTTTAGTTTTTACTAGCTATTTAAATTTGTTGGACCTCAAAGACATAAAATAACAGACATGTTGGCTCGAACAATCACTTATTCAAGCATTTAAATGTAAAACAAATGGTAAAAAATGAATTAAAAGCAAGCGCACGCAATAAGGACAAGTTTAAGGCGTGCAGGAACAGCGTTTTCTGATTGCGTGAAGTTGTTTTTGCATTTCTGTCCCTGAATTGTGTTTTAGGAGCCCCGACATAGTAATCTTTGAAAAATGTGTTCTAATGTGAACAAAATCTTGAAATGTATTTGCATTAGGGGTTGAGCGACTACATATTTTTTAAAGTCGACATTAACATGATAATAGTCGAGTCGATGTCGACTAGTTGATGATGTCATAAGAACTCACAACCCTATTTTTTTTTATTGCAAATTTTTTTTATTATTTACAAAAAAAATTTCAATTCAGTTTATTTGTATAGCGCCAAGTCACAACAGAAGTCGTCTCAGGGCACTGAACAGAAACATTCAGATTCATATTCAGTTCATTATTGCCACTGTCAACAAACAGGATTCACAGACTAGGAATTTGCATCGACATAAAGGTGCAAATAAAATATGAAAGACAAAAGAAAACATATGTACACAATGCAATGTGTACCTGTCTAAATAAAGGTTGAATGAACAATACAATACAATACAATACAATACAATACAATACAATACAATACAATACAATGCAATACTCAGAAAAAAAACATGCAATTGGAGTAATGCAGTTAAAATACAGTCATAATGTGACCAAAGCAGAGTTATAAAGTAATGTGATTATGTGTTCAAGAGTCCGACAGCAGAGGGAAATAAACTGCCCTTGTGCCGGGAGGTTCTGGTTGAATGGATCGAATAGAATTCCATCCGTCCATATATAGAAATAATAATTTTACATTATTTATCTGAGGAGCAGACTGCTTTGAGTTTAACTCCATCACAGAACTCTCATCTTGAGCAAGCATGAAGG
>JARVLU010000380.1:29721276-29733156 GCA_031762415.1 Simpsonichthys santanae
CGGGGCTTCTGATAATCTGATTCACTGAAAGAACTGGAGACTGAGTTTGTGCACATCCTGCAGCTCATTCTGCTTGAACCTATTCTGCACCACTCGTACGCGTCGCAACAAACCACGGCGCTCATCGTACAGATGTGCTGCTGCTGGAGTTCAGGAGGAAGTTGGCCGTGTGAGCAGCAACCGGGGGCTGGGTGGGGATCGGCCTGTGACCCAGAGCCATGCCGACGATGGCCGTCATGTGGGTTTCTGTGCCAAAAACATGAATTGGGATCCCGGTGGTTTTTCCTGCAGAGGAGGGTTTTCATTATCAGCGTGCGACGATCACAACGATTCAGACAAAGTTTAAAACCAGAGTTTGATCAATTAAAAAAAACGCACCAACATCGCCCATCACTCTGAGACCTTCCTGGTAGTTGGGACCGCCGCGACGGACAAAAATGGAGACCTCATGCTCCTTCAAAGGTGCCTGAAAGTCTTTGATGGCTCGAACGATCCCCTGTCACAAAGAAAAAGTGAGAATGATGAAGCAACACTCACCGTTTTTCATATTTTGTAATCCAACTACTTCTACAGACCTTTTTTATTTTAGCCATCAAAATGTTCAGTTCACTCAGGAGATGTGGGTGTTGTAACTTTATTTTTGAAGTATTTAAATGTATTTACTAATATTTCCCTTCTAGAAATGCATCAATGTTCATTTTATTTGTTCAAGAAGAATGTTCTCTTTGAAAACTGTGACGTAGCAAACGTTTTGATTTAATCAGCTCAGCACTAATGTCGTCGTTCACGAACTGAACTGAATCACTTTGTGAACCGATTCGTTCCTTTGTCAGTTCAGCTGAGCTCAGCGCCAGTCGGGAGTGGAACTTCTGCGTCCTGTGGCTCACTCGTGACGTGAACCTGAACGACACAGCGGCGTGTGCCGTGCGAGCAGCGAGGGACTGCTGTTGACGCCTGAGCGAATGTGACGCGTGATTCGTTCACTGCAAATAAACTACACGTCTCGCTCAGTGAACGAAACACAGCTTCTTCAGCAAATTTCAGCAAAGTCACTCAGCACTCGGCGTTCATCCTGCACTGATGCAGAAAATGACAGTTTTCTAATAGTGTGAATGTTTAAGAAGCATTCATACTATTGTGATCATTTTTCCTTCTGTACGTTTTCCAGCGCGTTTCTCATTTTTCAGCACGTTTCTCATCCTGCACTTTTCAAGTTATTTCAACAAACCAGAATCAAAACGTTCGGCTCTTTCAGGACAATCCTGCTATGACTTTGGGTATTGGTGCAACTTTAGCTTTTTGAAATATTTAGCCTTTTCTGCCATTTTTTCCCCATCAAAAATTAATTGAGCTCATTTTACATGATTCAAATGTTTACATGTGTTTACAACCTTTTACTGCTCTTTTCACATTTTGTTCTGCTTCAGCTACTTTCATCTTCCTGCTGCAAATTTAAACTTTTTTCAGCTACTTTCAGCTGCTTTGTGCTCCTTTCAGATTCTTCCTGCTAACCCCAACATTTTTGTGCTTATTCTAACTTCATTCTGCTAATTTCAGCTTATGCTCCTTTCAGCTGATTTCTACAAGTTTCAGCTTTTTCTACCATTTCAGCTATTTAGCTGTTTTTATGCTAATTTAAGCTTTTCCAGCTAATTCCACTTTTCTGCACTCATTTACACTTGTTTCAGCCTATTTAGCAGAAATTTGCTCTCTCCACTTCCTCCTGGTAATTTCAGCTTCTTTCTGCCTTTTTAGCTGCTTTTCAGCAGTTTTTTTTGTTGTTGTTGTTTGTTTTGTTTTTTTGATAATTTCAGCTTTTTCAGATAATTTCTTCTTTTGCACCCATTTCTGCTTCTTTCAGCCTAATTGGGCAAACGTGTTCTTTCTGGTTTCTTCTGCTAATTTAAGCTTGTTCTACCTGGTCAGCTACCTTTTTTTTTTTTTAGAAAGAAATTAGCTAATTTCAGCTGTTTTCAGATAAATTCAAGTTTTTCTTGGTAACTGCTGCTACTTTCAGACTAATTAACTTCTTTCTTCTAATTTCAGTTTGTTTCACTCCTTTCAGCTAGTTTCAGCTAGTTTCAGTTATTATTTAGCTGTTGTTTTTTTGTTGGAAATTTTAGTTTTTTCCATCTAATTCCACATCTTTTTTTTAAGCTCATTTCAGCTTTTTCCACTTTCGTAGGTTAAGCTTCTTTCTGCCTTTTTGGCTACGTTAGATGTTTTATTTTTATGTGCTAATTTTAGCTTTAATTAGCTGATTTCCTAATTTTTGTGCTCATTTTGGCTTATTTAAAACTAACATAATTTAGCAAATATGTGTTCTTTCTACTTTCTTCTGCTAATTTATGCTTGTTCTTTCATGTCAGCTACATTTCAGCATGTTTTAGCTAATTTCAGCAGTTTTTCAGCAAGTTCTTTTGCAATAAGCAGACACACTACATTTTGGCAGGAAATGCAATTCCTCCAACTCTGTGATACTGATGGGTAATAACATAACTCTGTACCTTGAACGTTGCTGCAACATTAGTGAAGTTTGCTATGCTTCCTCCAATGATCAAAACCTTCCCTGAAAACAAATATTACAAATACGTTTTGTTTTAGATTTACATAAAAATAATTTTCTTGATTTAAAATTTAGAGATGCTCTTTAGGTTTTCCCACCATCTGGGTGCTTCTCTCTGGTCATCAAGGACAGGATGATCTTGGCGTAGTCGTAGGTCTGCTGTTCACTCGGTGCTCCTGAATACTCCCCATAATTGGCCAGCTCGTTGACTCCACCCAGGTCACAGATTGTGTCACTGTGATTTTTTTAATACAAAGAAATAAAATGTCACCACAACTGTGTAATTTTTAGAGACAGATGCATCAACTTTTCTGCTCTCGTTTATTTTTCAGTGTGCGCCGAACAGCAAACAGATAAAACAACTTAACGCTGCACACTGGGAGCAATTAGTCTCGGCTGATATGTCTAGATGTCACGCTCTACAGCCTCGACAGACGGTACCACCCAAACCTCCTGACTCACTAAAACAGAGGCATTTAAGAAACTAATTTAGCAGACAGCTGAACGGGCACAATGAACGTCTGCACGTTCACTTGGCAAACTCTCCTAATTACGTTCAATAGAATCATTCAATGAAGCCAAAGAAACTAAACCATAAGTTAAAAAAATAAATTTACACAAATTCTGCAGGTATTATTTAGTTTTCTTGGATTATGGTGCTGTGGCGGGGTACCTGTACACCACCGAGGCCCCGCCTCCGGCCACCATGGTCCAGATTCTGCCTCGAGGATTGAGCAGGGTCAGTTTGAGGCTGGCACCACTCTTCGCATCCAGGTCAGCAATGTAAGCCTCCTGGAAAACAAACAATCAGCAAAGAGGTAAAAGAAAAGCTCAACTAAAGCAGGTAGGTCTAACAAGATCTGGACCAAAACAAGCATCAGTGGAAAAGTTGACAGCTGACGTGCTACACATCAGTGTTTGCTTGTGACCGTCTGAGCCACAGCTGGTGTCTGAGGGTAAAAAAAAAAAAGCCCCCAATCAAAGACCCCCGCTGTCCTCCGGTCCCACTCTTCACTCACAGCAGCCCAATTAGTGGAAACCTTCTGCTACACAGACGTCTCAGACAGGCCCACAACAAAATCAGAAAAAAATAATCATATACACAAACATGTCATTTAAAACAGAAACAACCTTCATTAGTTTCTGCCGGTTTGACTCGTCTGTTTATGAATTGGCACTCGTTGTGAAAATGGATTTTATTTTTACTTCATTACTGAATCATAACATAAAGTTGATGAATGTTCTCTAAAGCCACCAGTTTGGACTGGTGTTTTCTACGCCAGTATTTTGGGTTTTTTTTAGCCACAAGTTTCTTTAGCAGCAGGTTGTGCATTTACTGAGGAAAGCATGATTCAGCATTTTTACTTTTTCTGTTCTTTTACTTGTTTTATTTGTTTTACAATCAAACTACTGCTATTTTGTGCAATTTTAACCATTAATATTTGTTTATTTTTATTGATTTATTTTATTTTATTTATTAATTTCAAATTTAAAAACACAAAAGAAACAAATTACAAAGTATATAGAGAAAAAAACAACAACAAAAATTTAAAAAATGTTCAGCTCATTCAAGAGATGGGTGATAACACTTTTGATTTTTGTAACTTTTATATTCTTTGAAATATTTAATTTTATTTACAAATATTTTCTCTTCAATTTCTTCAAAAGCCTTGTGCTCTTTGAAACCTGCTTCATCACACTAACTTCATCGTTATCTTGTTATAATAAAGTTTAGCTTTTAGCTATCCTTTTGCTTGTTGTGTTAGCAAGCATTTTAATACTTTTGGCTTCTAGCTAGCATTAAGCTACATTTAATTTTTAGCTACCGTTCTACTACTTTTAGCTTTTAGCTATCCTTTTGCTTCTTGTTGTGTTAGCAGGCATTTTAATACCTTTGGCTTCTAGCTAGCATTTAGCTACATTTAATTTTTAGCTACCGTTCTACTACTTTTAGCTTTTAGCTATCCTTTTGCTTCTTGTTGTGTTAGCAAATTTTAATACTTTTGGATTCTAGCTAGCATTTCACTATTTTAGTTTTTAGCTACCATTCTACTACTTTAAACTTTTAGCTATCTTTTGCTTCTTATAGTGTTAGCAAATGCTTTTGGCTTCTTGCTAGCATTTACCTAATTTTAGTTTTTAGTTACCCGTTTGCTATCTTTATTTTGCTGATTGCAGTAAGCATTTTGTAACTTCTAGCTAGCATTATCCTTTGTTAATCTTTTAGCTAGTGTTTTGTTCCTTTTTGCTTTAACTCAGCTTCTTAAACAAAATTCAGCAGAGATTCAGCTCTCAGCGTTCACACTACAGTTTTGCAGAAAATCTCATTTCTCTAGTTAAGTTTATTTTCTGACGTACAATAGTAAATTTCAACACAAAGATCAATGGCTTTAGACTCATTTTGAGAAAACCTTTTCCAAAAAATACAAAGCTTTATTCTCTCTAAAGAGCAGCCAGTGTCTGAAAATGCGATATTTCTCATAGCTGCTGCAAAACATGCATGACTTTTTAGTGGTTGAAATAGTACATAGAAACTGAAATAATTGATTTCATGCAGTTAAAAAGTGATCTAGGTTGCATTTTTAGACTATCTTAACAATGCATTATTTATAATAAGCAAACTTCATTATAAAAGGACGATCTTCTGAATTTATGGGAGAAAAGGAGTTATAAATAATGAGGTAGAGTTCTGTTTGCCACCAGGTTTATTAATTTGCTCATTATACCTCTTACTCAACTTCCTCAGTGTTTTCCCACAAATCAACAACACCTATTTGATGTACTGTACTCGTTTCTAGAGCTTCCTCACCTCAGGATAGGCCTCCCTGCCAAAGGGGGGAGGGAACTCCACATCTTCCCACTTGGCTTTGCAGATGTAATCAGCTGTTGCATCGATCTTTGCAGCCATGTCCAGCACGTAAACTCCATCTTTTGTGACCACTAACAAAATAAAAAAACAACATGTAGAGATTTATAATCCAGCATCTACTTATGGATATTCACTTTATTTGGGAGGATAAATGAGTTTTTGTGGTAATGTTGGTGATGGCACTGCTTAAGTGTCTTTTTCTTGCGGGGTCCCACAAGGCTCTATTCTTGGATCCCTTCTGTTCTCATTGTATCTGCTACTTTGGGGTCTGTCCTGAGGGAACATGGTCTTTCATTTCATTGCTATGCTGATGATTGTCAGTTTTATCTGCCCTTAAAACCAAGTAGTTCATGAACAATTCACCTTGTATTAAAATGTCTCGATGAAATGGATGACATCAAACTTTTTTGTGTCAATGATCAAAATACTGAAGTGATTGTGTTTAGCCCTAGCTGTACTGTTGTCTTTATCCCTGTAAACCTTGACTCCCTTGAGCCATATCTTAAGCAGTCTGTTACAAATCTTGGGATGGTTTTAGACTGACTTTGTTCTACAAAAAAGCTTCTCCCAGTTAAGTCAGATAACTAAGCTTAAGTCCATGCTGACCTTGAAAAATTAATCTATGCCTCCATTACTACCCAACTGGACTACGTGCTTCCTGTTGGGGTCAGTCAGGTGCCCCTTTCATGTCTCCAGCTCGTCCAAAATGCTGCAGCTCTGCTACTAACAGGAACTCGTAGGTTTTATCTTCCTTTCACTGGCTCCCTGTATGTGTCAGAACTGATTTTAAAATTCTCCTGTTGATATTTATGTGTATAAATGGCCTTGCACCCTCTTACATCTATGACCTACTGCAACCATATGTTCCTTCTCGGGCGCTGAGATCATCTGACCAGCTGCTTTTGGTTGTACCAAAAACCAGGCTGTAGCTCAGAGGAGATGGGGCTTTTTCAGTCTTTGGCCCTAAACTTTGTAACAATCTGCCCCTCAATATTAGACAGGACACTTCACTTCCTGTTTTTAAATCTCTCCTAAAAACACACCTGTTTTCACTGACGTTTAACTCAGTGTGATCTGATATGTTGTGATTTTGATGCTTTTAGTTACACAGTTATAATTCTCTTTCTTTAATTCACTGTCTTGATCTTATTGTTAAACATTTTGGTAACAGCTGCTCTTTTATCTGTGCGTTATAAATAAATTTGACTCGACTTATTTCAAGAGGTATGAGTTTTGGCCAGGATTAGTAAAATAAGAGAATGGTCCTGATGTCCCAGAAGGAGATGCAAGAGGAGTGAAGATGGGGGGGGTGGTGGCAGGATTTCAAAGCAGCAGCAATGCAGCCACAACAAGAACATCTGCCAGAAGGCATGTCCTGGTACCCAATTACTTCATGCATTCATCAAACAGCAACTGCATGAATGTTTTAATCACCTCCTCCCTCAATGGAGAAAAAAAAAGAAGCAGAATCTTCTGTTTTATTATGCAGAGCTGTTTTCCCCTCCAATTCCTCTTTGACGCTCTTTTTCCTGTTTTATAATCAGTTAACTTATTGATGAGTGAGAAGAAAGTGAGGATGCCTTTTATAAACACTTTTTCCATGCATGGATTACGTTGTAGATGTGTTCAGATAAAAACCTACCCAGAGGGTTGATCTCCAGGTATGTGAAGAAGAGCTCCTCGTACAGGTTGAAGAGTCCAACGATGAAGCTGGTGAGAACACTGAATAAAAATTAAAAAGACAATAATCAGGATTTGATGCTTTGGTAGTGCAAAACTTATTTTTATGATTTAAGCACTTCAAATGAGGGGCAACATAATAAAAAAAATTACAGTATAAAAATCAAACTTTAGTGATTTATAACTTTGAAGAAGAGAAAAATATTTTATTTCCACTTAAATATGCAATAAGGTATTTATTTCTTGATCACAATGAACATTTGCATTTGTTCTTGAGTTATTACTGTTAATAGCTGCTGTCTTTACTATAGTGGATTTAATAAATCCAATGTATGAATATAAGTTTAATTTACATATGATGATGTTAAAATTAAAAACCTTAAAATAAATTTTTTAAAACCATTTTAAATGATCGCCATGACATTTATGAATATATGTATTTAATGTCACCTGTGAGTAAAATTTTTATTATGTGCACGTGTTTATGAGCTGATAAAAAGCATAGTTATAGATGCAGGAGGATGTGAAGTCCCAAGGTTTGTTCAGGATGAGCCAAATGAGAAACAGCCCACCTGTAAATTAACTGCAGACTTTCTGCAAGAGAATAAATTAGATCGGTTTTCTCCGTCATATGTCAAAATAAAAAGATGAGCGCATCCAAGGGAGCGACCCGTGGAGAGAAACTGCAACTACGAAAACCCAGAATGACTCTACGTCCCCCGACTGTCAGCTTCTGATGGGATGGCAGGAAAGACTGGCCTCCTGTTTGCAGTCTGGTGTGTTTGGGTGGAGGAGGTGGTGGTGGTGGTGGTGGTGGGGGGGGCAGGGTGATTTCTGGGGTTCAGTGTCAGCCAAGACGGCGAGTCCAGCCAGAATCTGCTGTCATAAAAACAGAGCTGGAGATGGATGGGAGGGTGGAGGGTGAGTCGCTGTGTCCTCTCTTATCAAAACAGATGGACGTGCTTCGAATGTTACTGCGTGCAAGAAAAAAAATAAACCAGGGGGTGGGGGCTGATTGAAGAGAGGAAAATGTCATTTGTTTAATGGAACCGTGAGGCCATTTACTGCTCCTCGCCTGGCATGAGACAGCTCCGTCTGCTGCTCCTTATTCTTAGTCTAAAATGTCATTAGATCATGTAAAATAACTCATATTGTCAGTTTAGGATTTGTGCACAGCTTTTGAATTATACCAGTTCTTCCACTCTCCCCTTTAAAGAGAAAGCTGCAAAACTGAAGATGCATCGTAGTTTTAATCCAACTTACGCTCTCTTGTCGGTAGGAGCCTTGCTCAGAAGTTCTTTCTTCACCTGCTCTTCGCTGATCTTTTTATCCACCCCGATCAGCAGCTTCTGCGCCTTGGCATCCACATCGCCAACATCCACCCCACCCTCGTGGTGAAACAGCACGTAGTCCCCCTCCCGAGAGGCGTATATGCACACATAGAACTCCTCTGCCTGAGCAATGGACCACAAGAACAAAATAAAGTTCTTTTAATAAATATATCTGGATCGGACCTGATTCCAAGAGTGAGGATGACGCACCATAGATAAAAAGAGAACGCAACGATTTACAAAACTCAAACTGGGTTTTATTCGCAAAGGCGCATAGAAAACATTAAATGTGAGCGGCTTACCTGCTTGTGAGGAACAAACGGCTCAATAAGGAAGTTCTTGAGAACACCTTTGGCTTTTCCCACCTGTGAATCAACAAGAGCAGATTTCTTAAATGAGGAAAGCCAAATTCAGCAAAAATTTGCCCTCAACTTCAGCTTTAACTTCAGCTTTAATTTCAGCTTTAATCAGATAATATCCACTTATTTCAGGTACTGGTATTTTCCCCTAGTTACAGCTTTTTCTGCTCTTTCAGCTACTTTAAGCTGTCTTGTGCTCCTTTCAGATTCATTCTGTTAACTACAACATTTTTGTGCTTCCAACTTCTTTCTGTTCCTTTCAGCTTATGTGTTTCAGCTTTTTCTGCTATTTCAGCTACTATTTACCCAATTATATGCTAATTTTAGAAATGTATATATATTTTTTGTTAATTCCATATTTTTTGCACTCATTTCAACTTTTTTCAGCCAAATTCAGAAAAAATTTGCCCTCAACTTCCTTCTGGTAATTTAAGCTTCTTTCTGATTTTTATTCTTTTGCTGCCACTTTTCAGCTCTTTTTTGTTGCTGTTGTCAATGTTGCTAATTTCAGCTTTTATCAGTTAATATCCACTTATTTCAGCTACTACCGGTAGGTATTTTCCCCCCTAGTTACAGCTTTTTCTGCTCTTTCAGCTACTGTACTTTAGTTCTTGAAGCTAATTTCAACTTTTTCAGCTAATTTCACTTTTTTTTTTAGATCTTTTCAGTTATTTCAATTTCCTTCTGGTAGTTTAAGCTTATTTTAGCCATTTTTGTGCTCATTTCTGCTTACTTAAATCTAATTCGGCAAATATGTGTTATTTCTGTTTTGTTTCTGCCAACTTAGGCTTGTTCTTCCATTTCAACTGCATTTCAATGTGTTTTTAACCAATTTAAGCTGTTTTTCAGCTAATTCTTCAGCAATAAGCACTCACACTGCATTGTTCTCTAGTTTATTTTCAGTATGTGCAACTGGGAGAGGGGGCAGATTCAAATGACAATAAATAAATTCAAAGTAGATCCAATTAATCAACATTTTAAATGGGAATAAATAAAAAAAGACTGCTGGAGATGAGCACCAGCTCCCCTGTGAACCAGAAACAAAGAGTGGATAAAGAAAATGGATGGATGAAACATGTAGCGCTGCAGGCACAGCCACAGCTCATTTAATGGAAGTCGTCACTGCTTCCCTGTTAAAGGCCAACAGGCAGAAAGTGTAACCAGGGACCGGCTGAGGGAGCTGCCATTTCAGAGAACAATGAGGAGGTGGGTGAGGGGAGGGGGGGGGGGTGGGGGATGAAAAAGAAACGCTCTCTGATGGTCGTGACCATTTAAGTGCAACCATTTGTTCGCATTTTGTGAATATAATATGGCAATTATAGCATTTAAAAATTATTGTTTACAAATTGTGATTAACCCCCAAATATTGTTGCATCTATTGCTTCCAAACTGTAGAGAGGAGGTTCTGAATACAACATTTTAAGAAGCAGAAGTGATATAAAGTTTATGACATCTAAGCAGCTAAATCTGTCCATCCTCTGAAATAAAATCAGTAAAAGAACGCACTAATGACGGTAAATTATAAGTGATTATATTTTGCCTTGAGTCTCTCTCAGAGGATAAAGATTACGCCACAACATTCATTTTATTTACGGCCCTCTTTAGCTGACAGGTTCATCTGATCTGTGAGGAGATACAGCTTTACTATCTGGGTGCTGCTCTTCCTCATTTCTTTGTGAACCACCTCAGTTCCTCCATAACTCCCTGCTGGTTTATGAGGCACGGCGGCGTCTCAGTATTGATGGGCCGAGTGTTTGCTCTGTGGCAGACTCGCCTCAGCTGACTGGACTGATTTACTACCAGCAGACGAACGCTGAAGTAAACAGCTTTTAAGACGAGTATGAGCCTGTCAGGGAACGCACACATGAAGTTTAAAACAGAGCATCGCTGCAACGTCATAGAAACACAGAGTGAAGGAAGGGAGAAGACGTCATGGGATATCAGTCTGAGGAACAGCAGAGAGGCTGACGCGTACCATTGTCTCTTTCATGAGGCGGGGCTTGAGCCACTCTTTGACGTCATTCAGGTCCAGGTTGACGCCGACCAGACCCAGCTTCCCTCGCCTTTTAATCAGCTGGTCCGGCTTCACCACCAGTCTCTGCAGGAGGAGAAATGAAACACCCCGGGTGTTAGCAGCGAGCACCATCGATAAACCTGGACTCTTTGTTTTGTTTATCAATGCTTTTTATAAACTTCATGTGCAACAATCATCTACAACAACTAAAGTAGCATTTCTTGAAGGAATGTGTATCATTCACCGCCTTTGGGTCAGTTGGCAGTGGCAGCCATCTTGAATTAGGCTGGCTTTAAAAACTAATCTGTTATGATGTAAATCCATTGTCCAAAGACTAATGTTCAGAGTTTTGTTAAAATTAGTCCAGTAGGTCATGAGATATTTTGCTAACAGGCAGACAAAGGCCTATCATGACAGTATGTGATAATAGTTTAAACCAGTGGGTCCCAACCCTGGTCCTTGAGGAACACCATCCCGCACACATTAATTACGTCCTCATGTTCTGCAGAAGCCTGTTCATCACCTGTTTATTAAAATCAGGTGTGTCGGAGCAGAGAAACAACTAAAACATGCATGATGGTGTTCCTCAAGGACCAGGGCTGGGAACCCCTGGAATCTACCACCTCACAGCTTATTTAGCCACTGCTCAGGAACTCTTTAGATCAACACCAAATCATTATTTCTAAACTATATTTTGAACGAGATAAAAAAGAACCTAACGCAAACGTGGAGAAACTGACATTTTATGTGAAATCGCAGTTCATAACTCAGTGACTGCTGACATTATCTAAAGAAGCTGAAACTGTTATTAAAGCCAAAAGAAGCAGAACAGAGAGCAGTTACTAATGAAAAATCAGCCAAATCACTTCGCTTCAACTCCTACAAATCAAATCCCTCCTACAAATCAATCCTCACTTAATCACACCTTCTCTTTTTCTCCGTTCTCAGTCAGTGAGGTAAATAAACTGTTAAAAGATCTTGATGCTAAAAAATCTGCAGGACCAGATGAACTTCCACCTTATTTCTTAAGGCTGGCTGCTCATATCATCACAGTCCCTGTG
>JARVLU010000380.1:29733764-29747084 GCA_031762415.1 Simpsonichthys santanae
ACGAAACCAAGAGTGAACGACGAATCAGCATTTTTACACCCAACCCCCCACCCCCCCCCCGCCCCCCACCACCCCCCGTGTAGCTCACTCCCCTCCGTCGTAAGTCAGATAGAGGGAATGACTCATGACAGTGGAGCCATTATGATCTGGAAGCTCGCCAGTGAGCGTAAGAGGCGAGGTCTGAGGGTGAACGTTAATGTGATTTCTTAATCAGTTCTACAGCAGCGAACCTCTCTGTGGACCCGTCCTCCTCATCCTCCTCATCCTCCTCCCTGATAAAAACCTTCAGCCGAGAGGAAGACAGACAGAATGACATTTTACCCTGCAAGATGAATAACAAAGGAATTAAATTAGGTTTTATCTAGCTGAGCTATGAGGAGCCGATGGTCAGGGAGGAAAAGATCTGCAATTATTCTAAACACAGCTGAGCTCAGATTTTCCAAAAAGTAAAGCGAGTGAGATGCTTTGCTTTATCACAACTAATATTATTCTCTTCCATCTGCGTTTTAATCTACAAAGCACCAAGTGGCTGCTCTGCTGCACGTCTCAAGTGTCTCTAAACAAACCTGGTTTCAAACGTTCAGTCGGCCGAATAAAGGAAAGCCTTCATCGTATGTTGCATGTTCTCACCTCTGTGAGCAGCCATGGGTGCTCCTGCACCAGACGGTCAAAGTCGGTCTCGCCCGTCACGTTGGCGAGGCGGAACTTGTTCTGGACCGGTGTCGAGGTGCAGATGTACTTGTAGAGGAACTCCTTCCCCGTCTGCTCGGAGATGGCTTTGGCTGACATGTCTGCAGAGACAGAAGTGAAGACACAGATAAACAGCAAAAATTCATAAAGTGAAATCAAAATCTACTAATATATATATTTTATTGGTTAATGTGTCTAATTAAAGGAATTGTAAATAAAATTTGTGACCAAATCCCAACAACTGAAGTGAGCAAAAATGGGTCAAACTAACCAGCTGAGTTTGTTACCTCCACCGAGCACGCCCAGCCGAATGTAGGTCATGTGACTCAAACTTACATGTTTTTTGGCAGATTCAATCAAGGGCATTGTTTACATCAAATGCATACCCTCAAACTACAGGACTAAACTCTTCCAAACTGGCCCATTTGATACAGTTCAGATCTTTTTTTACGTTGGCTTTTGCAAAGAGTACTTCAATACTGTACATGCAAAAGACACAAGAACTTATTAATCTCTGCCAGAATATTCATGTAATGGGAAATTGATGAGAGTTTTACACAAAAAACAACTTGATTGATCCCAAAGCTGATGATTTGGTTTGTGATTGATTGGTAGATAAACTTGGCTAACAATTTGTTAATTAGGTAGTAACGTTAAAAAAATAAATGTTAAAAAAAAAAAAAAAAACTTCAGGAAACAGATTCTTTCCAACCACAAGTTTTATGACAGTTCTTAATGTTAATTTCTACTTTTATTTGTATTTTGGATCCATAACAGGAGACATAGTGTCCTCTTTTGGACAACGCAGACTAGGCCTGTCGCTATAAACAATAAATCAATTAATCATATGATGAATGAAAATTATCAACCTCATTTTCATTTATCGGCTTTATTTATTTATTTTTTTTTTTTTTGTGTCTCTCTCGTTCTACTGAAGACACTGGATGATAAAAGACTCGACTCCGGTGCTCGGCACTGCCCCCCCCCCCCCCCCCCTTTCTCTTTAAAATCAGTTTTAACTGTCCAAAATCACGTTTTCGGATCGTTAAAAGCAGCTAAGCTGAGAAGCTAAGCTATGAGCTAAGCTAACAGTCAGACCTGGGGGGAGAACCTCAGTTTTGTCAAAGCACCTCCCTCCCATTTTTCTTAAAGAGACACGCTGCTCGCTCCCTCACTATCCATCCTTCTGTTCAGTCGTATTCTGCCATCTGGTGGTCGATAAGGAGGTACTACATGCAAAACAAAAGATAGAAAATATTTCTTCTTAAATTTTACACTAATAATTGTCAAATTTCAAACAATATTATTGTTTATCGCAATAATTTCTGAGACAATTAAATCGCCCAGCAAAATTTGTTATTGTGACGGGCCTAAGGCAGACGATAAATGAACCTTTGATCGGATTAAAGCTAACTGTAACTAATCCATTTCTTTTAAGTTTTATTTTATTTTTATTAACTGGGAAAAAATGTTCAAGTTGCAACTGTTACTGAAAATAAACAGTTATTGTAGTTGACGTTTGACTTTTGTTGTAAATACATTTGATATTTGAAATGCTTTGTTAACATTTTATTCATCTTTAAGGGTTTACTTGTTGGGCTCAGTTGGTAGAGCTGTAGCTTCTCAGAGAGAAGGTCGCCGATTCAAATCCCGGGACCTTTCAGGTGGAGTTTGCATGTTCTCTCCGTGCATGTGCGAGTTTTCTCCGGGTACTCTGGTTTCCTCCCACAGAACAAAAACAACCATGCTAGGCTGATTGGTGACTCTAAACTGTCCCTCAGAGAGTGAATGGTTGTTTGTCTCCGTGTGGCTCTGTGATGAGTCCAGGGTGCACCCTGCCTCCCACACAGTGAGGGCTATGAGCAACAGTGACCCCCGTGACCCGAAAAGGAAGAAGCAGGCAAAGATGATGGATGGATGGATGGATGGATGGATGGATGGATGGATGGATGGATGGATGGATGGACAGATGGATGCACATATGAGACAGCGTCTCTCAATAAAAAAGTTTTTATGTGACCTATAATCTGTTGACCTTCATCAGAACTCCCTGCCAATAAATCTGCAGTTTTATAATCTGAGCAGCTTTGAACACTAAACTCCACTTCACTATTTTACACTGATAAAAATACATTACTGGTTCCAGCTGTTGAACTAAGAGCGCATGCCTTGATCCCATTAAACATGAGGATGGACTCATTTAAATAAATTAGTCAGAGGTTTTTGTCCTCTATCCTGATGTATAACGTCACTTCACATTTCTCATTTTCCTGTATCCAGCTTTATTGACTTTGTCCCCGTTTGTTAGACCTGAACCCACAAATATTTTACTGTCATAAACAATAAAAACACACTGATTAAGCAACACACTTTCCTTGACTAACAGTTAGTGGTGAAAGTAAAAGAAGGAAATTCAATAACCATTGATAGCATCTATAAATTTTACAGCTCAAGGGTTGGAGCTGCGACCTTTACACTTCAGCCACGTGTTTCTCTCCGACACTCAGGGCGTCGAAAAGCACGTCAAACTTTACAAACACTAATGACTTTTCTCTATGATGCACCCATTATGTTACACCTAACTAAAGTCGGTTTAGTCAGTTATAAACGTAAATTAATCTTTTTATGAATCAAAACGTATATGTTGTTTATAAAAGCATTTTTATTTTCATGTAAATGTAATTGTTTTTAATGATGATTCAACTGTTATTAACAGCAACTATTTACTTTCAGGACAAAAAAATCCAAATTAATCCAGTTCCTTTTTTTTCTTTCCATTTTGTTAGAAATAATCCTGTTTATGTTATTTCTTTGCACCTTTTGAAATCTTCACTTCTTCTGCATACTTTGTGTTATTTTAACCATACGCTGAAATGTTCAGCTCGATCAAGACTAGTGCACCATGACTTGTTTTTTGTAACTTTTAGACTTTTCAATATGATTAAATTTATTTACAAAATCATTTGTCCATAAAAATACATCTCTTCATTTTCTTCAAAAACAGTTCTCTTTAAAATCTGCTTCAGCACACTGATTTTGGTTTTGTCGTCTTTTACTCTGTCTTTAGATTTCAACTACAGTTTGGCTGATTTGAGCTTTTAGCTCAGTTGTTTGTGATTTTAGGTATTACATAAGGTTTTGCTAAGTTTAGCAATGAGATACAGTTGTGACAATTTAGCTGTTGCAAATTTTAGCTGTTAAAGGTGTAGATGATTTTAACTTTTAGTCAATATTTTGCTGACTTTAGCTTTTGGCTAAAGATTTGCTAATTTGACTTTAAAGTACTGTGTTGCTAATTTTAGCTTTCAGCTATTGTATTAATAATTACAGCATTTAGGGAAGGTTTTGCTTCCAGCCAGTTTTGATGTTGAACAATGATTCAAGCTTGTAGTTACGATTTTCTTAATTATAGCTTTTGGCTATGGTTTTGCCAAATTTAGCTTTAATTAACAATTTTGCTCATTTAGCTTTTAACTATTGTATTGCAAATTTTAGCATTTAGCAATGGTTTTGCATATTTTATCTTTTAGCAACAGTTTTACTAGTTTCATCTAGTACTAACAGTTTTACTCATTTTAACTTTTATTGCTAATTTTAGTTTAAGCAATTGACCATTTTTAGCTGTTAGCTATGTTCTGTTGATTTTAAATTCTAGCAACGGTTTTGCTGATTTTAGCTGCTGCCTATGATTCGCTGTGGGTGCGATTTTTATCTAATTATTCATTCATTCAACCTTTATTTAGGCAGGTTAATCTCATTGAGCCTCGAGGACGCATTTACAAGAGAGACCTGGCTACAAACTAAGGATGATGACAACAACAACAATACGGCAAAAGTTTTTTTCCTTTTTTTCCTTAAAATTACCAAATCTGAAAGTGAACGTTTGCAAATTTTTGCTGCTGTTCAGTTGAACTTTAGCTTATCTAACAATATTTAGTAAAGTCAGCCATCATTCAACGATCACGCTTTATTTTCTTGAAAAATGCAAATTTTTCTGGTATCAAGTAATAAGTTTTTGGGCTAAGGAGCATTCTTTGGTATAAGTGACTTAATTTATAAAGAACAGGAAACTGATAAAATATATACAGTATATATTTTATATTTTATAATTAAAAAAAAAACTCTTCAAAACAGCTTTTTGCTGATCAGTCATTCATTGTAGGGGAGGGGTTTAGGCTTCCGCATCAGTTTTAATTCAACAATGACCACCTTTACTAAAAGAAAACATCAATCTGACTTGAACAACATGTTCAACAATTCTTGAGGAACATTTTAAGAAGTAAACATTGTTTAAACCAGGATACAATATGTTAGTTTCGTTAATCACCACCTCTAAAAGCTCAACAGTCACTGTGTTGTGCAGAGATGGAGCACCTGCCGTCTATTTCTGTAACTTTCATTAAGCTGAAAGCCCTGATGTTGCCTCCGACAGTGTCCACTGCGGCTCTGGCAGTCATTTCCTAAATGGATCGAAGGGAAGGCACGGAGCGCTTTCATTATCGATCACTGTTGTTGCTCCTGAGTCACCACAGAACCGCTTCAGGGCCGAGCAAAAGTGGTTTAATGATCCCAAACTCCTTCAGGTTTCATCTATCATCCCACGTTTCTGCGTAACTGACTGAAGAGGGGTTAAACATCACTAACACACTGAAAGGCCTAGCTTCCCTTGAACGAATGCATATCGCCCGCCGCCTTTCAATTCAGAAATTTAGACTAATGTCGTCTTACATTTATATACAGTATATAAGTACTGTATTGGAATTGCAGCCATTTTGGTCAAACCATGCTCAGAGTATGTGTTGCGAAGGGCTCAGATATTAGCTCAACATCTGTAAAAATGACAGGGTGATGGCCAGATCTGTGTTGATACAGCTGTGGCAGCCATCTTAAAATGAACTGTTGAATAGGTACATCCAAATATATACTGTATATATTTTATGTTTCATTTAGATCTATTCAGAGATATGTTACTAACATGGTTGACTCTTAACAGTTAATGCTAAGGTTTATATTATTAGTATTATTAGTATTATTATTTTACCAAAGCAATGAGTAGCATTTAGAGTATTGTGAAGTATGCTCAGCTACTACCACGCTAAAGTTTAGCACATCTGTAATACTGACCAACCTGTGCTCATTTTTGTTTGTGTTGCCTGTGGCGGCCATCTTGAATTGGGTTGGTTCCAAAAGTTAATCAGTTGATGTGCATCCAATGATTACTTCTTGAAGCTTTCATTAAAAAAATCTGTCCAGCTGTTCGTGCGATATTTTGCTAACAGACAGACACAGGCAAAAACATTGTGACTCAGCTTTAAGGAGGGTTTAGCAAACTCGTTTCATTACATTAAAACACAGCTTTAAAAAAATATACCTACAAGTCTATAATAAGTGCGTGGCAGGTTCAGCTTGTTTTACATATTTAATAAAAAATAATAAAGTTCAATAAACAGTTTATTTTACCTTGTTTTTCTGTAAGTTACAGCTGTAGCTGGAGTCTGTGGGTGGATGTGAGGATGTCCTCGTCCGTCCCCCGGTTGGTGCTCTGCCTGAGAGAAAACGAGGCTTCCGGTGAGTTTTGTCTCGAGCGTCCATCTGCCGACCCGCTTGGCTGATGTTTCCCGGCCTCTGATTGGCTCCTTCCATCGGCGAACCCCTCTGCTGCATTCATGAACTGTGGGAAATGTCATAACTAGGCAAACATTTCGCAAAACAAGTCAGACTTTTGACACTCAAGATAAGATTTAAAAACGTGTTCTCACGTGGGTTGTTATAGTCTTACGTGATTTTAATCGACATGGTTTAAATTAATTTGAATGTTTATATTAAATTCAGTTTATTATGATTGCTTGTTAAGCGGAAAGTCTCCAACATTAAACTTAGTGTTTCTCATGAACTTGTTTATTCTTTGGTATTTAAACTAAACTGATTTAGGACACTTGCTGCTTTATTATAAACATGTTTCATTGTTGTTCTTTAATTGTCTCTTTCATTTGCATATTCTGAACATTTTAGATGTACAGCACTTTGGTCATCACTGTTTTTACGTGTCTATTAAAAAGTTTGACTGCTAGCTTTCTATACCGTAGCAACAATTGTGTACATTTAATTGTTTAAAAAAAAAATCCAATTAAATGCTTTTTATTCTTTGTATAATACCACACATGAATAAAACACAAAATACAAAGGAAATTCACAAATAGCAGCCAGCAGCCTACAATGAGGCAACATCTGAACCCTTATATGGTTTTATATCATTCCAGGGCACCAAACACTATCTGTGGCCTAAAAATAGCCAAGTTCAATTGGATTTTTCTCATTTTGCAACTGCAATTTGTAAAAAGAAGGAAGACTGCAGGAAGCAGAAGTTTTTTTGCTTCTCAAATGCTGAGAAACATGTCACGTTTGTGGCTGGTCAAATACGATAAAACACATGGATTTAATAAACACAAACTTGAAACTGTTTATTTTGAGATGCATTTCTGTGGTGAACTGAGCAGATCATCTGAACCCTGGCATTGTCACTGGAATAACTGTGGTTTCTTTAAGGATAGTCTGCACAGCATGAACTGTGCCACATAATGATGTAAAGATGAGCTGATGGAACATCAAGACAAAATGTGCAAATTAGATCTACAATTGTGTTTGAGGAACAAAATTCAGTCGTAGTAAGACAGAGTCCATGTGTGTAAATGAGAGGGAGGAGGTGGAACAGTGAGGCTACAAGGAGCAGAGGTCACAAAGGTGCTGGACTTCAAGGACTTGGGGTCCACTGTCCAGGAATATGGGGAGTGTGGTGAAGAAGAGAGTCCAGGCAGTATGGAGTGGATGGAGAAAAGTTTACAAGACAGTGGTGAGACCAGCTATGTTGTATGGCCTGGAGACAGAGACATGGACAAAAAGACAGGAGACAGAACTGGGAGTGTCAGAAATGAAGACGTTGATCAACCCCTTCATTTTTGCCACTTCCAGTTTTGTCTCCTGTCTTTTTTATCCTCATCCTCCTTAGGAGTGAGATGGATAAGATCAGGAATGAGATCATCAGAGGTACAGCACTGGTTGAACTGGGAGATAAAGTTAGAGAGGCCAAACTGAGATGGTTTGGACATGTCCAGAGGAGGAACAGTGGGTATACTGGTAGAAGGATGTTAGAAATGTAGCTGCCAAGAAAAAGACAAATAGGAGACATGTGGATGCAGTTAGAGAGGACATGGAGGTTGGAGTATGACAACTCGCTGTGACGACCCCCGAAGAAGGAACACCCCAAATACTGTATGACTGTACAAGATGCATATCAACTGAAGGATGTCCTCCCCACAGCACCGACCTGACAGTGCCACCTGCTGGTTATTTATGTCAATTACAAGTACATGTTTTGAGCAGCACATGATGCATCTAAAAACATGAAAATACAGTATTGTGAAAGTTTTTTTTTTTTTTAAACTATTATTTCAGAAAGTGAAACTCGTTATAGATTCATTACACAGAGTGAAATATTTCAAGCCTTTATTTCTTGTACTTTTGATTCTTGCTTACAAATGTATAGAAATAATGAAATTCAGTCTCGGAAAAAAAAAAAAAAATCACATACAGTATTCCACAGCTTTTGGTACCTTTGGCAATGTGGGCAGGAGCCAAGTCCTGCTGGAAAATGAACTCAGCATCTCCATAAAGCTTTTCAGCAGAAAGAAGCATGAAGTCTCTAAAATGTCCTGATGGATGCTGCGTTGACTGTGGCCTGCAGTGGACCAACACCAGAGGACATGGATCCAAACCATCACTGTTGAAATTCATTCTGGACTTTAAGCAACGTGGACTCTGGGACCTTGATTTACAAATGACAATTCACTTGGACCACTGAGCAAGTCCAGTTCTTCTCAGCCAGGTAAGACACTGACATCATCTCTGGTTCAGGAGTGGCTCTACTTGAGGAATGACATTTGTACCAGCAGCTCATGTCTGGGAGTTAATCAGCTGATCACCCCACCCTAATATTGGCCGTTAATTTTTTTGACACTGAACTTTGTTTTTTCATTATTTGTAAGCCATAATCAAAATGAAATAGGCTTGAAATATGTCTGTGTGTAATGAATCCAATAAATGTTTCACTTTCTGAAATAATTTAACGTTTTAATGATATTCTAAATTTTAACATGCACTTGTAAACAACCAAACCGTGCAGATAAAACTGCCCCGTTGACCGAAAAGCACGAAAAGCAGAGATTAATGGCGCAAAAGCATTTTATTTTTATCAAGTGTACAAACAAGTGCAAAAATAGTGATTCTTATGAGCTACATTAAGTAGTACAAAAATGACAGCTACGAAATACAAACATGGTACTTTTTGAGGATTACGCAGTAAAAAAAAAAAAAAAGATTGCAAAACATGGACATAGATTCACAGCATTTCATAAGTACTAAGTGCAAGCTTCAAAAACAAATGCCAAAATATTCAGCATTCTCCCTCTTGATCTATGCACAAGGCAAAGATTCACCAAGGAAGGATCTCTACAAATGACATTCATTCTAACAGAACTTTGGCCCACACGCCATCACTATTACTCCTAAACATGGACTGGTCGGTACTGGGAGAAGTGTAAAACTGACAGGGAAACTGTTGCAGAGAGCTACATTTTGCAGATTAGTTATGTGTTAATAGTTAAACAGGAATGCATGCAGTAGAAGTACCTAGTTTCACTGAACACTGAGAAACACGTCTGTGCAGAAGATGGAGTACAAGTTTTAGATAAATGGAACTGTAGGATATGGAACGCAAAAAAATAAAAAAAATTGGCACCTCATGGAACTTTTACAGAGAACAAAACTGAAGGCATCTTAGGTTGTGGTGCAAATTAATGTTAAAAGGCACACTGCTTGTGGATTTAGGCTGGCTAGAACTGAAACCCTAAATGCTGCACAAACACACAAACCTTGGAGAAAAGCCTGAGCTTTAACGTACCACACGTCACATTTGGATCTACAGAATGGCACATTTGAGCTTCTTCTTCTTCTCGTGCTCCTTTTTGGTTGGCTTGACCTCCTTGGGTCCGTAGAAGCTGGAGAAGCACGACCGGGCTCCGATGGGCTCCTTCAGATCCAGCATCCACCTTCCTTCGCCGTAATACCTCAGTGAGCCCAGCTCCATCTCCTTCACCGCCTCCGCTTGCTGCAGGGCCAGGATTTGGAGCAGATCTATGCCCGTCTGAACGGACTCGACGCCCTCAGCGCAGCCTAGAGTAACGTGGGCGCGGCTTCCAGGAGGCAGAGAGGCGGCTTCGGGGACGACGGACTCCACTTCCTTTTCACCGTCGGCCGGCCAAAGCCGAAGCTGCTCCTCGGTGAGGGACACCCTGGCACCAACGGTGCGAGGAGTGATGAAGAGAGCGATCAGGGACAACTCAAACACAGAACCGTAGGACTTGAGAACAGCCTAGAACACAAAGAAAAATAATGAAATTCAAATGGAATAATGCAAATTTTCAATCTTTAAGAGAAATTCCAACACTGCCGACTCTGCATTTAATCTCTTACTGAATTCTCTGCGTACTCTTTGGCACCATTAGCTTTTCCATAGTTGCAGAATTTTGAAGTGCAGTGGAGGCTTTGCTTGGCATCAAAGTACTGCTCCAGGTCCACCTCTTTCTCAGATTTTCCTGTGACTGTAATCAAGACAAGATCAACGGCACCTTAGAACATTAACATTTTATTTTACTAACAAATCTGCTTGGAGTGACACTCACAGTCAGACAGGTGGTTTTTGAATTCATCCAAAGTGTCCAACATTTTTAGGAAGTCCATCGCTGTGCACTTAACCTTCTCCTGCACTGCCGGTAAGAGAAACCAGCCAAAGTAAAGAGGAAGGGACGTTTCTTCGAGTGGACCTTTCATTGCTTCCAGCTGGGCCTCCTCCAGTCCCCGGACGCTCTTCTTTTTCAGCTGAGTCAAGTCTCGGCTCCATTCAGTTTGTGGCTCCAAGAAGAGGGTGACAAGGTTGTGCTCCTTGGCAATCTCCCCCAGGCAAGCCAGCCGGTCGTGGGTGTGGTTGGTGTCATCCACGACCACCAGGACGGAGGTGGTCTCTTCACTGCAGCGGGCTGCGATGGCTGCATCCAGAGCCTTGTACCCATCAGCAGATGACTTTGGGTTTTCTGGTTTTATACCATGGTCGTCGGCGCAGAAAACGGAACACTGGTCTTTGTAAGCGTCTGCGATGGCACGTGCCAAGAAGCTCTTACCACTTCCTGGAAGGCCTCTGAGGACTATGAGGGTGCGGGAGGTCCTCAGGGCATCTTTGGCGTCTTCTTGTTCTAAAATGGCAAAAGACAGAGAGCCAGACGCAGGGAGCACGTTTTCTTCTCTTGGAGGCTCAGCAGCTTTCTGCTCGGACTCAGATTCATCTCCTTTCTGATCCTTGGCAGGTTCTCCACTTCCAACTTCAGCTGATGATTCCTTCACTGTTGCTGCTTCTACTGGCTTCTCTGGGGAAAGCACTTTCTCCACCACAGGTTCCACCGCTGCCTGTTTTACAGTCTGCTCTTCAGTTGTGTGCAGTTCACCCTCAGCCTTCACTTGCTCTGATGCCTTCTCTAGGATCGGTGGCTTGGTTTGAGCTGGATGCTCCTCCATGGCTGGCACTGGTAATGGCTTCTCCTCTGGTGCAGCTTCTGGAACCAGCTCTGCTGCTTTCTCTGGTTCAGGGGCACCCTCCGCCTGGTGTGTCTGTACGGGCTCTGGGTTGTTCTCTGGCACGGGCTGCAGTTCAGTGCTTTCTGGTTGCGTGTCTAAATTAGCAACTGGGTCGGAAACTTTTTTTGGTGACTCGGCAGATTCTGGTGGTGCCACCGCACTGGGCTCTGGCTCCTTGTCTGATTGGTCTTCAGCCGTCGCCGCTGGCTCTTCCATTTCCTTTGTGCTTACCCCCTCTGCAGCCTGACCGTTCACCTCCTGCAGCTCAGCCTCTTCCACGACAGCTGGTGGATTCTCAGGCTCTGACGAGTCCACTTTTACCTCTTTCTCCACCACAGTCTCCTCCTGGTGTTGAGTTTCTGATACGTCACTCTTCTCTGCATCCATGCCTGGTTTTACAGTCCAAACTTACACACCACCTTAAGCAGACAATTAAAAAAAACAACTAAATTAGACCAGAAATGACATCAAATTAATTGTCCTACAGAAGAACCTATGTTTTTAACATTGCTACATAAAATCTGACTAATAGTTGTATAGTCAGTTCTTTATACAAAGACAAACGTGTAAGCACTTTCAGTAGCTAAAAATAAAGACCATCTGGATTGTGGTCATAGTCTCAAATAGGAAGTTACTCAATATCTAAGTTTATGTAGACAATTAGGAAATTAATTGCTTGTGTATATTTAAAAATATGTATTTCCAAGGCATTATGAGTGTGTAGGATTTAGGACGTTGTATCCAAGTTTAAGCAATGATTTTGGTTCAATGGAAGTTTTGCAACTCTGCACAAGTTGGAAGCAAAATGTATTTTATTCAAATTTACATTTAAAAAGTGAGACAATAAAATCTTGGTATAATAATGAGACGGGCTTCATTGTAACCTTGTATGGTGATAAACTGTGAAACATTGATATAAAAACAAGATAAAACAAGTGATGCGTTGACAACAATTACAACTTAAATAAAGTAAAATAAAAACTAGTAACCTTCATTGGTTTAAATGTGACATTTTAGACGTCAAACGCCAGATTTATTAACAAATAGGGGAAATAAATTTCAGTAAAAAAAAAAAAAAAAAAAGAGGAAGTGTTGCAACAAAGTCACAACCTAACTGTGAAACAACATTTACCAAATTAATAAAACAGCAACTGAAACTAGTGTAAAGTTGAACAATTGGTGTAATTGTTAACACCACTGTCGCTGATTTGTTCAATAAAAATGGCGATAATCACCCCTTTTTGTTTTAAAATTTAAAAACGGGAGCTTATATCTATATTACTTTTTTTAATTGAGCGTCAAATATGTTAAAGTGGCGTCTTGCTGGAATAAAACAAAAGAGAATGTACACGTCAGGCGGGGAGTGGCGTGGTAGCACGCCAGACAAAAACAATTAAAGCCTCTGCAGCAAACACGCCGCCATCACGTCTTCTACACGTCCACACGGAAAACTGTGAAGTTAAACACGGAGCGAGATAAAAACACGAGGCAGGACTCGTGGCAAAGCTTCAATAAACATGTCAACTTACAGAGACAGCAGAGAAGCCGAGGGAGCTGCTGACCACGCGTTTCCCTCCGAGCACAATGACGCCGCAGTGCTGGACTCACACTGACACCCGCCGAAGAAGAAGAAACGGGAACTCCCGGGAGCGCGCAACTGGGCGTGGCTTCAGACACGCCCCTGAAAACCGGAAGTTATTTTTGCCCTTATTAATGTTAATATGGAAATACTGATTCAGTGTTCGCATGGCAGATTTTAATGTTTGTTTGTTTTTCATCTTGTGCTATTTTAGCTATAATTTTAAATTTGAGCTAACCACTTTTAACTAGCTAGAAGCTTTTAAGTAGTGTTTTAAAACAAAAATAAAAGTAGAGATAGATAGATAGATAGATAGATAGATAGATAGATAGATAGATAGATAGATAGATAGATAGATAGATAGATAG
>JARVLU010000380.1:29754661-29779406 GCA_031762415.1 Simpsonichthys santanae
GTGCCCAATGTGAAGGTCTAAGGCTCCAGCTCATTTGTTTAAAAAAAAAAAAAGGAGTGCTCCCACAGGCTACGACGGAGGCAGCGTTCAGTGCGCATTTGTAGCAGCTCTCTGTCAATCTGACAGATTGTTTATGGGGGGGGGGGGCTGCTTGCTCAGTGATTTTCATCAGAAACCACTGATCAAGGTACCAACTTTCACACAGAGAACTCCCTACGCAGGAAGTTGAGATGAGCTGGATTAATAGCTTGCTCGTTGCGTCTCGAGTTTCCCCAGAATGACACTTCCTGCACGGATCCCGAGAAGCTCAGCTGCACGTATTTTCTCCTTTATCAAAGACCCAGAGAATTTTTGGACCAGTGCTGCTAGCCATTACTGATTTTCAAGTTTGTTTCGTCACGCAAGGATGTGAACTAAGTGGTGAAACCAGTAACGCTGCTCAGTCTGAGCCGTCTTGATATCCTTGCTTTAAAGGCCGTTAAATAATTCGCTGCGTGTGGTCATTGGTTTGCATTCATTCAGTCAACGGCATAGACAAGATTCTGACTTGCAGTCAGTCAATAAATACAAATGATGGGTTGAGGGGTCGACATTGTAGCAAAATCCTGATGTAGTAATGATTTCTGAAGGTGGATCCTCCAATTAGCCGAACTGGAAAAAGAAATTCCCTGGTCCAGATGCTGAAACACAACAACAAACAAACAATTAGGCATTACAGTTTAAATTAATGTTAAAAACCCACATCTTGCTGAGAGCTTGGAGTGGAGCTGCTCAGTTATAGGAAAATAAAAGTCACGATTATACAGAAAAAAAAAATAAAAAACTGAGTGTAAGTTTGGAAACGTAACATTTTGTGCACTTCAAGAACGTGAGTGGACTTAATTTTTCTTTGATACATTCCTATTGAACGGTCTTAAAATAACTGAAAATATTTATTCAAACTACTGAAAATAAATATAATCTGAAATGTACAGTTCACCATCAGGGTACAGAGTAGCTCCAGTCTGATTTGTTCCATCTCAAACTGGTGCTAAATGCAGACAAAACCAACAGGATGCTGTTTTCAGGATGCTTGTTTAATTATAAGAACTAAAGCAGTAGACTGTCTCAACGTGAAAGACACTCGGGTGCACGGTGCCTCAGCGGGCGGGACACTCTGCCTCTCTCTCGAACCCAGAGTTGGACGTGTCTGTTTGATGGTGATGACGCTCCGCACACTTTACCATTTAATACAAAGTTCAACTTTAGATACAAAAGTCCCGGAGAGGTCGGGGGCGCAGGGCGGGAAGAGGGGGTAACGGCGCATCAGTCCTGTTATCTCCCCCTCGGCTGCTGTGATTGGTCACGTGTGTAGACGTTTAATAACTTTACGTCATCACCTTTATGACAGGGCGGGCGGTTCTGCTCAGGTAGCAGGTGTCCTCCTTGGCTTCTCTCTGCTGCTCACACCTGAGCTCACTGTGAATCAGACAGCAAGCCCCGCCCTGCTCTGCTCTGATTGGGTAAAACTATGACTGTGGGTCTCCTTATTGGTTGAAAGCAGCATCCGTTTAATCGTAGTCAGATTGGACGGCTTTAACGAGACAACGCCACACGTTTGTTCCTCTTCATTTTACAGAAGACAGAAATTGTCACGGTGACAAGAACTTCAACCCCTCCCACCCTGAGAATTTTTTAAAACCTTTAAGTAATCTATTTAAGATTAACTCAGCTAAATAGACTACACCAATAAAGCTTAATAAATAAAAAGAGCTTTAATGTTTTTTTTTTGTCCTTTATGCTGTTTCTGTGATCAACTGGAGCAAAAATCAAAGCTGAAGCTACAAAGTGGATTAACTGCACAGCCTTTGTTTCCCAACAAAACATGAATTACCTTCAAAGCTGAATCCTCCTGGTCCTCCGAAGAACGCCTTGAAAATGTTATTAGCATCAAAATCTGGTGGTGAAAACACAAACACCAAGGAAGTCTCAGTTAGAATGAACTGTCTCCTCACTTCACTGCGAAACTTTAAACGTGTTCACCCCCATGACCTCCCACCCTGAGTCTTGCCCTGGTGCTGACCTCCCATGTTGGCGCCATCATCCTCGAGATCCTGCCCGCTGTCATAGCGAGCCTTTTTCTTTGGGTCTGAAAGAACGCTGAAAGCCTCGCCCACCTCTTTAAACTTTTTCTCCTCTTCCTTCTGCACCTCAGAGCTAGCACCACTGTGACGGTCTACAAGATAAAATTTTATAAAAGACAAAAATATAAGTTATACCTGTTTATTCTGTGTTTTTCTATACTAGGGATCACAGTGGGTTCATGGCAAGCCAAAGCACCTGGGTGATGTAAAAGAGCACGTTTGCGGTAAGCTTTCTTGATCTCGTCTTCTGTGGCGTTCTTCTCCACACCGAGCACTTTGTAGTAATCTTTCCTCTTGCTTTTCTTCAACTCCAGCTGAGCCGTTTTGAGGAGTTGCTTGTGTTCTACAGGATAAAAAATAAACCAACAGGTTCACATGAACACACATGAACCCAGTCTGTTCAGTGGTTCATAAGTTGTTTTGCTAACAGACCAGGTAAATCAATGCTTTAAACAAAAATATACCACAATGTGTAATGCTCAACTACCACTGCAAATCATTTCAGCCAAAGATTTGTTGAGTTACAGACGTTTTGTGTGGCTACGGTTGATTACCGTATTTTCCGCCATATTCATTCAACCTTTATTTCTACAGGTTAGTCTCACTGAGCCTCGAGGACTTATTTACAAGAGAGACTTGATTTGAACTAAAAATGATGTATAAGTCGCATCAGTCCAAATATGTCTAATAAAAACATAAATATGTTGCTTCACCGTATAATTCGCATCTATTATGCGTCATCGCCGACAACCTGGAAATATGGGCTGAAGTGTCAAAAATCGATTGGCTGCCAAATAGCGGCCGCGGGAGCGTGCACAGGAGGACTTTAACAACAATTTACCAAGATTAACACTTAAAAACAATTATTTGTTTGCTTGAGGTTATAGCAAAGGTGTGTCTCAGTCCAACTTTTACTTAATAAAAGGAATTTAACGGTCAAATCCGCTGCATTTCAAAGTATTCGCTGCCTCAGTGCTCCGGGAGCGCGCAGAGGGAGGAAATCAGGAAGGAGGAACGCTGTGCACTTCTTCGAAATTTAACAAGATACAACAATAAAAACAATTATTTGCTTGCTCAGCATTATAGTAAAGGTGTGTCTCAGTTGAACTTTAACTTAATAAATGCACTTCAATGGTCAAATTAGCTTCATTTTGCCAGGGCGGCGCAGAAAAATCAAGTCGATTTCAGTTGCTTCAGGCGAGCTGGATGAAGCAGCAGGCTATGGCAAGCCGATTGTGTCATTAATAGCCACTTTTACCTATTACATGACGTAACAGCATGCCATACTACTCGAGTACCATCTAGCAGCTGAAAATGGTAGTGTTCAATATTTTCAATGTCAGAATGAATGAAAATGGTCATACCGCAGCCAAAAATTGGTTTATAAATATGGGGGGGAAAAAAAACAAAAAAACAAAACTGTGACTTATAGGCTGGCAAATACGGTAGTTGTGGCAGCCATGTTGAATTAAGTTGACTTCAAATGTTTAAAAATGAGTTGTAGCGGTACATCCAATGATTTGTTGCTCAAAGTTTGACGATCAACACATATTTTTGGTGTTACTTCAACAGATTCAAGATAAAATCATTTTCATCGCTGTGCAACTCAATAGGCCAAAGTTTCTGTAACATCAGTGCTTTCAGCTACATTTGATATATTCAGCTTTCAGGTTCTCACCTTTTGTCTTTTCTGTTTGGTAGACCTTTTCATAGTCCCTCACTGCCTCTTCGTACTGCTCTGTGTCCATGTAGCTGGAAGAAAACACCTCATTTATTCACCTGCCTCAACAAAATGTAAAAGTTTACAAAATGACTGCGTCAAGTGTCACTTAATGTTAGAAAACCAAATGAAAGTGTTTTTTTGTCTGAAATAACACTCAAGTTAGAACTCCTTGACATACCACTGTGCTCTCCTTAAATAGGCCTTGATGTAGGTCTCATCCAGTTTAATGGCATTTGAGCAGTCTTCAATGGCCTGCTCCAGTTTCTTCAGCTTCCAAAGAAAAAATAAAAAGGGATTAGTGAGTTTAGAGTCCAAAGCAGGATTCCAATGATGTGAAAGAAGAAAGGGCACACGACAAACTTAAATGTCAAAATATAACCATCTGAAAGTGTGTGCAAGAACATTTAGAGCTGAGGATCCATTGATTAATTTCCCATTCAACCAAATTAACAGAACTGTTCAGGTGTTGTTTACCTTAGATCCAACAGTGGCTCTGTTACAGTACAGCTTGGCATTAGTCTTGATGTTGTTGGGGTCTATTGTTAGTGCCTCAGAGTAGAGCTCATAGGCTGCTTCGAAATTTCCCTCCTTGAACGCCTTGTTTCCTTCCTCCTTCTTTGCTTTTAGTGCTTTAGCATTCTTAGAAAAACAAAGAGTAAAACATACAACTGCCTTAAATCCACTCAGACACATCACAGCAGCAAACATAACCAGAGTGGAAAAATGGTTATTACTTGTTTCTTTCAATGAACTCCAAAAACACGCCCTAAATGATTTATAAAAATCCCACGTGTAAGGTTAATTACTTACCCTACATGCAAGCCGAGCCTTGTCATGGTCAGGAGCCATGCGCAGGGCCTGGACGAAGAACTGGACCGCCTTTTCAATGCAGTCCTCGTAGTACAGACAGAGACCACGCACATACAGAGCATCTGCATTAGTGGGGTCCATTCTGAGAATATCACTGAAACAGAAGGACAACAGGAACAAAAGTACATAAACTAATTTTATCTGCTCTCATTACATTTAACATAAAAATTACAAGCTATAATAAAAAATAAAAAAAACTACAAATTGTATGATTTTTACGAGGCAAAATACCTCAAGGATATAGTTAAGATGTGAAAAAAAATGTTTTTAATGATTGCAGGATGACCACCGCCTTTCATGCCTGTTTTAAACAAAGATCATCTAATGCTAATAAAGGATGGAGCTATAGATATTGATGTCAAACCTTGTAATGTAAATGATATATGACCACACCAAAATACAGCTCAATAAATAATGTAAAACTGAGGATTAGACATTTTTGTGTTTGCACTCCAAAAGTTAATAATTTGCAGATCCAATGAATATGTTGAGTTTAATTGAGACTGGTCCAGCAGTTCATGAGATATTTTGCAGAATACTGCAATTTGGTGGCAAGCGATAAATATCGATGCAGAGAATGAGAATGGGAATAAAAAATTAGAGTCAACGTAACAAAATTGTAATTGACGTTTCAAATTTTGAATGTTTTGTCTGCCTGATAACCACTTCCACTGACATGTTAAATTATTTGGTTTTAAACATGTATAGATTGCTGAGGTCTTTTGTGAGGAGCATAACACGGCAAGTTAAAAAAAACAAACAAACAAACAAAAACAATCCAGCTTCATATTTTATAAACTATACTTATCAATTTTTTGTCCCTTCATTTAATTCAATTTTCATCTTCTATGAAATTCCATAATGTAAATTTAATAAGTGAATGAATTGAATAAAAATCTGTACCTTGCAACAGACTGAGCCTCTGGGTATCGTCCCAGCAGGGCTAAACACTCAGCCTTCAGTATCTTAAACTTGTGACAAGCCGACGCACACTCCAAGGCACGATCCATGCAAAAGACGACCTGAAAAGAATCACAGTGTTTACAGCTTGCTTCTCCTGTATTTGAACAAAAAACTAAGAGAAAACAAAGAAAGAAAACTTGAGCAGCTCACCATTCTGAAGTCTCTCTTCTCAAAGCCAATCTCTGCCATTTTTTCATATTCAAGAATGGATTCTGCATTTTTTACCTGAAAAAGATATTTCAGGTGACAAAGTGGAAGTTTTATAATTGTGAGACAAAGTTTTTGTCTGTCATGCTCAGTGTTTGTAAAACTAGTGTAACAAAGGCAGCGCTCCTGGTAATAACCTGAAACTTGTTTCACAGCTCTTCATTGAGCTCTACTTGAAAAACCTCTCTGCTGGAAAGTTTTGTTCTATATTTGGAGCGGTTCCATCAAAGCTTCCCACTATAAATAGCGAATAATCACATCAAAATTGTCAGGTCTCCAACACGGAGGCCAACGCACCTCCTGCTGGGCCTGAGTGTTATCCGGCTCCAGTTCCAGAACTTTCTGGAAACAGCGTCGAGCAGCCATCGCGTTGCCGAGGGAGAGGTGGCACTTACCCTCTCGCAGATGACCCTGTGAGCAAAACAAACGGTTAGGAATGCACGTCACGTGCCACCTTTCATGGCACTTTGAGACGGATCATGGTATGAAGAGACATGACAGAGATGGAGCCATTTTGGTCAAACCAGAGTACTTGTTAAGAACGCCTCCCAGCTACTGACACAACAAGTCGCTTAATATCTGTAAAACTGGCAAAACAGACATTTTTGGGCTTGTTATGCTGCTTAGTAGGTTGTAGTAACCATCTTGACTGCAAAGGTTAAGCAGTTGTAGACATATCACAGTGCTCCATTAAAATGGGTCTACAGATTCATCAAGACGGACAAATTAACACAAAAAAGACAAATAAATAAATAAATAAATAAATACTGTAGCTTTTCACTTTTATATGATAAAACAGCAATGTGCTGAAACTGAAGTAGAGAAACTTGATGTGACAATGCCAAGTGAAAAGACTTACCAGCTTCACAGTTAAATACACTGAGTAAGGAAGTTTTCATTTTAGTGAAGCAAATAAGTATTTATAAATTTACAGACAACAAAAGAACAGTTTTCACTTCCAACACAGTTTAACGGCTTGTTTTGCTCAAGTCACCTTCATGAAGGTGTTGTCTAGTCGTACTGCTTGCTGAGAGTCTTCTAAAGCTTCTCTGTACCGGCACAACATCATTAGTGTGGCTGCTCGGTTTCCATAGTAACTTGCAGTTTTCGGACACATATCTGAAATAAATAAAAAAAATAAAAAACTTTATTTTTTTTCATCCTAAACAACAACAACAAAAAGCACATTAACAAATGAAGAAATAACTCTTTAAGAATACTAAAACAATTACTTACCAATAGCCTTGGTGTAATAATTGAATGCCTCAGTGTAATCCTTTTGGATATAAAAAGCATTGCCTTGTTCTTTGAAGCCCTCAGCTTCCCTGTTTAAAGTGAGCAGAAAAACAAAGAAATCAAGCAAATCTGGCAACAATAAAAATTCAGAATAGAGGTAGGCAAGATTTGGAGGAAGTATTAAATTGCTTGAACATCACTGTGTGGCCAAATAAGTCCCTCAGACTACAATACTGTAAAAAACTACTTCTGCTTTAGTTATTGTGACGATTGGAGCTGAACGATATTAGGAAAACAAGAACAGAGATATCAGTTAAACCGACATGTTCCGTCCTTACAATGTACAGTACTGTATACACACAGTCTTCACTTTCCCAATGAGCCAGTTGAAGGCATTAACCCTGCAACTGGCCTGTGAGTCATTTTCAGGCCAAAATCATATTTTTTGCATGTGGTTTGCAGTTTGGATCTGTGATTATTTGGAATCCTTTGGGAAATTGTTACTGTGCAAATGTTGATAATGCAATACTAAATGTGTATTTACTATATTGTGCAGGTCTAGTGACAATTTTGGGAGTTATTTTAAAAAGTGGCTCAACATTTGTTCAAAGTTGCATTTGTTGAGAACACTGTTCCCACAGGCTTGTGTGGTCGGAATAACAGGCAAATCAATCAACCAAAAACTTGTCTAGCCCAGATGTGCCCCTCGCTCTCATCAGACCACACAATCATTTTTATTCCTCTAGCATCATTATGCTCAAACAAAATAAACATTTTATTTTTTCAAAGTCAACCTTGTTAAAAAAAAAGTTTTATTTTAATGACATTTAATCCCAATTTATTTACTTATTTTTGAACTGGGCTTTTGTAAATGTTCTTTATTTCACTATAAAACATTCCTGTCAGATCTATGGTTGGTTTTTTTTTTTTTTTTTTCAGTTTCATTTTATAAAACAAGTGTTCTGAATCACAGCCTTTTAGGATTTGTTTGTGTTCACATTTATCGCCTAAGGACAACTTTCCTCTGTTTTCTTCTCAGAGTGAATGTATTTCTTAACCCAGTTTTAACAATCTTTCCAAAAGTGCTGCTTATTTGATGTAAAGTTGGCTGTTCTGAAATCTTTGACAACAGAACAAGAATATAAGACACAAGAAGTTATTCGTTTTGTCAGGGTTAAACAACTTGCCATCTGAAATATTTAATTTATTGGAATATTTTCCAAATGGGATGAGCATTTGGTGACTTATTTCATTCAATAGCTCAGGCAGCAAACAGCGGAATAATCATAAACCAGTATCAGAGCACGTCGTGACTTTTTGGCCAGACTCTTCTAAACATAGGAGTGAAAGCTGCAGAGCAGAAATGCCTATTCCAAGAAAACCAGTTGCTATTTTGTGAAGCAGGCATGGAGAGCAGAGCAGGAACACGTGACACCATGCCATTACTTTATTTGGATGGCTTTCATACTTTAAATCATGACGACACACTGCTGTCACTCAACCACTCTGAAAATGTGGTTAAAATATAACGATCTACTTTAACAGCTCACAGGTAAAAACAAATGTACAGGTCCTCTGTATCCGGCTGCAAGTGTTAGAACACAACCAGGATCAAATTTTAGCTTGACAGAGTTAGCGGTAGCACGCTAGTTAGCTTAAAGTACGACAAGAACACACACGTCAAGGCTTCTAGATTACACGCATCACCTGAACGCCACGTCACTCGTTCATTTAAGCCACTGACAACAAAACAGTCATTCTTCACACCTTTCCATTTCCTCGTCACTGAGCAGTTCCATGTCAGGCTCCGTGTTCACTGAATTACAGTTGTCCGTCGCCATTTTACCGTCAATGAGGATGGGCGGGGCTTCGCGCTGCCGTCGTTACGTACACTGTAAACAGGAAGTAGCCCGTCGGGCGAGGGAATACCGTCTCATGTAAGTTTAAAACCATTATAGAAAATAAAAACCATCAACAGGCAAACGTCAGATCTGCGTACATCTGACGAAATGTCCACATTGTTTTGATCTGGTTTAGTTTACGTAAAATTTGCGTACTTGGTGATTTTTTTATGGTCCCGAATAGGAAGCTAATGCTAGGCTAGCAGAAGGTTAGGTTTTTGTAGCTGTCTTGTGCCTTTTGTGGTAATTTTGTATGTTTTATTAATGTTTTAAGTTTTGTTGCATCCGTTGCTTTTCATTAGGTGGTTTATGTGTAAAGCCAGCAGATTAAGGCTTCAATAAATCATTCAACCATCATTTCTGGCTTTCTTCATAATGGACTTGATGCTAATACGTCTTATTTTGGTGGATCTCTGATTTATACATTTTCACTTAAGTTAATCATGTTACCTGTCTCAACATTACAAATCTTGGTAACAAAGGAGAAGTAGGCTTGTCTGTCTTGTGTGTGTATGTATGGAAACGAGTGGATTGTCCAACAAGAGGGGGGTCCAAATTGCCCAATCTAATTGACCAAGATCATCGTATTAAACTGTGTAATATCAAAATGTTATTGACAAATCTGAATGGAGCAGAAGTTTATTCTAGAAATGTGGCGATAAATAAAGAAAATTGAAAGAACGCGTACTTCAAACTCATAGATTTTAACAAAAGGGGGAGACAACTTAAATCTCACTGGAGAAATCACAGATAAAAGCATTAATAACAGTGTAAAGACATTTTAAAGACACATTTTTGTTGATGTTCTTCTTTCCAAACCACTGATGAAGACAGTTTCTCTTGAAGACACAAGGAGAGTCTTATTGTCTATAGATAAATGAGTGCTGCAAGATGTTGACATGTACTTTACAGAGACTGCAGGTTAACTAATTTCAGCGTTGTTCATTTTATTCATCTTTTCCCATCAACAGATTTTCTGAGTGGAAAGAAGTCATCATGGGAAAAAGCTGCAAAGCTGTAATATGTGGCCAGACCGCAGTTGGTAAAACGGCTGTTTTGGAACAATTACTGTATGGCAGTCATGTTGTAGGTATGTCTTCAAGCTCCGGTGCCTCACTGACCTAGTTAAAAGAGACTGCTAAAGAAAAAAGTACAACGTTTTAGAAAGTCAACTCAAGTTGTTAAATTTATTAAACCTGTAGATTTAAAGACCCATCTCTGTTACCTTTGGGTGATTTTTTTAAATGTTTTACCAACATCATATAATATTAAACTTATTGTTTTGTTTTTTTTTTCATTTCAAGTAACATGTGAAATTGCACTTTTAAATATTTTAACTACCGGTACACAGCTGGTCGTTTTAGCAGCTTTTACAACGTAACTGTCCTGTGTTTGTATATCCTTTATCAGACTCAGAGCCTATGGAGACCCTTGAAGATATTTACGTTGGCTCAGTGGAGACGGACCGTGGAACACGAGAGCAGGTGCGCTTTTACGACACCCGTGGGCTCCGGGACGGGATGGAGTTTCCCAGACATTACTACACTTTTGCCGATGGCTTCGTGCTGGTTTACAGCATAGACAGCAAAGAGTCTTTTAAACGAATGGAGGCCCTTAAAAAAGATATTGATCGTCACAGAGACAAGAAAGAGGTGAGAAATGAACACATTCCTGTGCTTGTGTTTAGCCTCGGATTCTTTGTCAAAATCATGTAAAATGAGTCTCAATAAGGAATCTTTCAATATCGAATCATTATTTTCGAATTTTCCATCTGAAAAGCTTCAAAATGATACTTCTGTTGAAATTTGGACCTTTACTCACCTGGCAACAACTAGCTTTATTTAAGAGGGTGCTGGTTTGAAAACTTGACTTTTATTAGTCTGGAGAGATGTTATTGGAAATTCCAGTCCTATATTTTGAAAGGGAAGTGCATTTGAATCCAGTTCAAAATTCTCCAGTATGTCTACAAATCGCTGAACAGTCTCGCCACCCCCCATCTCTCTGATTTGCTACACCCATATGTTCCACCACGTGCTACTACTATTCCATTGCTTTCAACACCAGATGATCTGTATTTGGTCATTATATTTATTGTCTGCAATGATTTTATGTCCGTTTTTTGTACTTTATTTTGTATTTTGCCTGTGTGTTGCCTGTTTGTTTGTTTGTACAGCACTTTGGTTGGCCTTGTCGCTGTTTTAAGTGCTCTATAAATAAAATGGTATGGTATGATAAGCTTCACAATAATGCCAAACATTATACGAATGGATTTATTGCCAAAATGGCAGCCGGCAGAGAAAAGGAGAGATTTTCAAAAGAAACTATAAAGGTTATGAGTTAAAGAATTATTTCTAAATACATGCTGCAAAAAAAAAAAAAAAAAATTGATGACGAGCTATATAGTGTGTTAGGAAAATTACCGTATTTTCAGACTATAAGGCACACTTAAAATCCTTGAATTTTCTCAAAAATCGACAATAAGCCTTATAATCCAGTGCACCTTATGTATTAATGCTGGTTGTGCTTACTGACCTCGAACCAATTTCATGTGGTACACGACGCTCGAAAATCTGTCAAAATAAACTTGTTTCGCTTAATCCGGTGCACCTTATAGTCAGACAAATACGGTATGTGGTATTTCAGTTAACAACGTTGCCAGATGGTGTCATTATGGACTAATTTTTATGCAAATCTCAATTTGTGACATAATAATTTGTGGGATTATTGAAATTGACCGTAATTTAAAATAAATGTCTTTCACTATTGAATACATTGATCCATTATCTTTACCATTCTGCAGCAAAACATGAACTGTACATGTAAATTAACTGTTGCAACAATTATCAGATTGCTGGATATTGTTGTAATCTCACCTTTAATCAGGTTACATTAGGGTTTAGTAAAAAAATACCAGTTACTTTAATACAACTGAGTATTTTTTATTAGTCTGACAAAGGATTTTAAGATTTACAGGTTGAACCGTATCCACAGACATGAATTATTCATCTTTTTGTACTCAGATGAAGTTTATTGATTATCCATTTGAATACACCTTCCTCCTAGTTTGGGGTTACTTCACACGAGATGCAGCTCGTTAGTCACAGCTACAGCAGATGCAGGCGCTGTGGATTGGATGAGGTGGAGCTAACCTGGTAATCCCGTCCCGCAGGTGACCATTGTTGTGTTGGGCAACAAGCTGGACAAGCAGAACGAGAGGAGAGTCGACTCCAACTTCGCTCAGAACTGGGCGAAGAACGAGAAGGTGCGTCTGTGGGAAGTGTCGGTGGTGGACCGCCGCACGCTCATCGAACCCTTCGTCTACCTGGCCAGCAAAATGACCCAACCTCAGAGCAAGTCCACCTTCCCTCTGACGCGCAACAAGAACAAGGGCAGCGGTTCAACAGAAAGCTAAAACACTGAACGCAGCGGTCCTGGTGAAGGTTTGAGTGCGGGGTTTGTTAAAAGAAGCACTCTTAACTTAAAAAAATAAAATAAAATAAAAAATTGATGCCGGGGAGATGTTCCAGAAAGCGGGTTGAACAAACTCTACTTGAACCTTGAGTGGGGGAACTCCAGGTTTTCAGTTCCAGAAAGAATAATAAGGGTAAATAACTCTATTAATATCTTCTTTGTTGAGGTAAGACACAAGAAAAAGCCGTCGTCAGTTAAAGCTTGAACTCAGGCACAAATGATGACATCACAGCTCATATAAACTCTTGTCCCAGAGCTTTAATTCATGTAGACTGTTTTTAATAATACAGTAATTTGATTTCCTGCTGCTGGACAGATTTTTTTCTTTTAACCTTATAATTTTTCAAAATATGACCACCAAACATTAACAAATATCAGTTAATTTCTAAAGCTTATTCAGCCGTCACCATCAGCGGTATACAGGCAGCATCTCTTTAAAACTTAAAAAATAAACAGAAAAGGACTTTCTGTAATTCGGATCCAGAATTTCTGCTGTCAATAAGGAGTTAATTTTTACAGGTGAAAGTTTCATTGCTGCATTTTCAGGATTGAGAGGGTTTAAAAAAGTAAATCTGAATTATTTATCTTTGTTTTGTGTCGACTGTGGAGACGTTTTATTCAGCGCATTAATCTCTGCGTTCAAGCAAAGATCTGGGAATGAGAACAAATTTTATTTACCATATTCTCCAGCGTATAAGTCGCTCCAGAATATAAGTCGCATCAGTCAAAAAAAGCATCATGAAGAGGAAAAAGTCGCCTTTATCGTGCATCACCACTGACCCGTGGGAAACGTGGGCTGATGTGCCAAAAATTAATTGGCTGTCGCGGGAGAGCGCATGGGAGAACTCTCTGTTGCAGTGCTTCAAATTTTAATGATTAACACTTATAAACAGTTGTTTGTTTGACATTATAACAAAGATGCGTCTCAGTTTAACATATTCCCTTAATAAATATACAGTACTTGGGGTAGCAGTATAGGAACAACATACAGTATATGCTTACCGCTAGTTGTCAAAAGCCTAGAGGGCCCTCTCGCACCTCTAGTGGCTGTAAATGGTAATGTTTACGCTGGTTCATGTCAGTATGACTGAACATTTAAAGCATCAGTCAAAAATTGCATTATGAATATGAAAAAAGTCGTATACTGTATACTGTATTTTTGGCCTATAAGTCATGGTTTGTTTGCATAATTTTCATGCCCTGCGACTTATAGGCTGAAGCAACATATTTATGGATTTTTTTTCTCATATTTATAAACCATTTTTTGGCTGAGATATGACAGTTTTTAATTATTCTGACTGGAAAAAAAAGAGCAGTCCCACTTTCAGCCACTTGATGGCAGCAGAGTAGTAATGTTTATAACATGATATGCTGTTGTATCATGTAATAGGAAACCGTGCCTAAAATGACAAATTCAAAAAAGTTTAAGACAAAAACAACTGGACTTTATTTATTATACTTATAGTTTTTTTTCTTGCACTTTTTAGAATTGACCATGTCCTGGATGACTGAGAATCTTCACCAGCTATTAATGACTCAATCAGCCTGCCATATAGTCCCCCACCTTCATTCTGCTCTCTGCTTGGAACCATCAAAACAGCTGCACCACCCCGGAGATATAGAGCTAATTTGAACATTAAAGTGCATTTATTAAGCAAATGTTAGACTAAGACACACACTAACTATAATTTTGAGACAAGAAATTATTGTTTTTAAGTGTTAATCTTGTTAAATTCTTGTTAAAGTCCTCCCGTGCACGCTCCCGCGGTTGCCATTTGGCAGCCCATTGGTTTTTGGCACAACACCGGTCCATATTTCCGGGTTGCTGGCGGTGACGCGTAACAAACGCCACACGTCACGTCAGCGGTGATACATAGATGCGATGTGTACAGCGAAGCGACATATTAATGGATTTTTCCACTTTATTAGACAAATATGGACTGATGCGACTTATGGGGCAGAGCGACATGTACGGCGGAAAATACAGCAAGTCATTTTGGTCTATAAGTCGCAGGTTTGACAAATATATGCAAAAATAAAACAACCTGCGACTTATATGCTGGAAAATACGGTAAGTGGGGAATCCCTTTCAAGCGTCAGGTTTTATGATGTAATTATGCGGGACATCTTGTCAGACCTGTCAGACAAACCTGTCATCAAGCAGGCAGAATCTGTTACCATGGCGATAGTTTCAGAGTTTCCCCCTAACTCAGAGTTTTCATTAAACTCGCTTTCTGGAAACCCCCCCCCCTCCCACAAGAAGTACTGAAGGTTTTAGTTTTAGAGCGGGATTATTCACCTGGCGGCCCGGGGGCCAAATCAGGCCCAAAGGTGAGCTCATTTTTAAATAAAACTAGATTTTAAACCGTAAAACAAACTTAATGACAACAGCTGCAGGATGTCGGACGTCTGAGCTCTTCTGCGACCTCCTGAGCAGTTTCACTGAATAGTTCTGTTTTAGAACGAGGGAGAGAAAAGACGTGATGATTGTCTGGATATGTAGAGCTCATTAGCACCAATTTAACATTATTTTTGATCCGTTGCTGAAATCCTACTTGTGACGTTGTGAATATTTACATTTTACCAGTCAACAAAAGGGCCAACGCATCGTGCTCGTTTTATTTTACCGATGTTTTCCAGTATCCTCCGGTTTGTTCGGACCGTGGACACTGTGCGCTTTGGAACTGAACGTTGTAGCTCTTAAATGAGATGCAGTCAACATCTCGAACCCCTCAGAGTTTTATTTAAAATAAAACAGAAACAATTATATATTGCACGTTTCTGCGCTGGCTTAGATTTAACGTAGAGGGACTCTAGATGAGCACAAGATGGCGGCAGCTTTTTCCATCATCTCCAAAGCTGGATTTGACAAATCGTTCAACTTAGAGGTGACTGAAGGGATAGTATTGATTTGTTGGGTATCAATGTGTAATCATTCTGTTTATTGTGTTTGCAGACATTCCTCACCACAAAAAGCCTTTTGTAAAGGGTGGATTCAGACTCAGGTGTAATTTTCTAGTCGTTGCACGTGAAGAACACGGAGCGCACAGTGAACCATCGTTATGACTCGTAATCTGTTGGTCGCCCATGTGGTTGGGTCATTTTTATTCCGAGTTGTGACCAAAACTAGAGAGAATGGTGTTGAAGCGTTGATTAAAGCTGCATCCTGATGTTTTGGGGAAACAGATTCGAACATTTACATGTTTGCGCCGTGTTTGTTTATGCCAATTGTTTTATTTGTTGTAAATTTTAAAGTTTTGTGTATACTCTAATGGAAATGGCTGTGAGTTTATATTTGCATGTTTTGTTAATGAATTAAAGTCTTCTTTATCCTAAAATTGTCATCTCTGTGGGTTTGGGTTGAAATTGAGCGCTTTGTGTCACTTAGCAAAATATCTGATACAAATTAACTTTAAAATGAGGACACCATAAACACATCAAAAGGGACAATCCAAAATCCTCTTCTTTGCAAAGAGCTAATAAATTATTGCATATATTTTAATACTATCAGAAACAATTAACTTTTCCTGAGGGGTGGCCCACACTTGAACTGGGGATCGCTCGACTTCCAGTAAAATGAGCTGCACCCCCACAGTTTGACTGTAGAAACACTCGGCTCTGACGACACAAAGCCTACCCCGATCACCGCTTTATAAAGTGTTAAATATGTGCAATTCTATCTCTTTTTTATACTATTTATTGGTAGTCTTTTAGGCATTTTCCTAAAATATCTGTGGTGATTCTTATTTATTTTTAGGTTCACTTCAGCACCTTAAATCTCTGTCCTGGTATAAAAGAGAAAACAGTTACACAGCCACAAAATGCACAGGCTTTAAAATCTGTTGGTAAAAATATTTGCTTTTTTTTACATCAGGGTTAAACATTTCCCTCATTGAGCTCCTCTGACTACAATGATCAGGTTTGAGAAGCTCTAATAAGCTATAACAATCAAATAATGATGAAAAGGTAATTTCAGTTTGTTTTTTAGGAGAATTTTTGAATTCTTTGCATCTGCTGCCCTCTAGTGGTCACAGTGGGGAACACCACGTGGATCTTTGCATTGCAACAACTACCAGATTTAAAACTGATTTAAAACATATAATTAACTTAAATATTGAACTGAAGGTTAGGGGATCTTTTTTGAAGGAAAAGTTCATTTTTATCACCTGCTGCCCAAAGTGGAAGGTGAATAATAATGTGTCTTGTGTTATGAACAATTGGACCAATTTTATTGAAACTTTCAGAAAGCAACCACTGATCGTACAACAGATTAACTTTTAGTATGAACTCAAGTCAAAGTGATTCTAACTCTATATTTTACAGATATTTAGACAATAGTTTGTGTGGTAGTAGCTGAAAGTCACAACATTTACTCTAAGAGCTACAAACGTTCCAAGATTGTTGGCTACACTTTGGAATGAACTATTGAAGCCATCAGTGTTTGTCTGTTAGCAAAATAAATCATGAACCACATGGATTTTAATTATTTTTTTTTCTTCAGAAAATAATAATTGGTTGTACATCAAGTATTTCCTTTGCGTTGTTTATTTCCATCTGGACACAGGTATCTGCTGTCCAGATGTAGGACGAACAGACTGAAAAACTCATTCATGTCTGTAGTGATCTTCTCAATGAACAATGATGAGTTCTGTACGGTTATTTTAATATCTTGTCTAGTATGGATGTTTTGTGTACAAAGTACCTACTGTGAAACAAATTGCCCCTCAGGCAAAATAAAGATTCTTGAGTCCATGACCATAGGTGAGGGTAGGAACGTAGACTGACCAGCAGCAGCTCAGCTCCCTCTTCACCACAATGGACCGGCACAGCGTCCACAATACTGCAGAAGCCTCACAGATCCATCTGTTGATCTCGTTCTCACTCGTGTACAAAACCCTGAAGGTTTCTTCCTCCAGGTTACTGCACTGGTTCAGTGGGGAAATGTCAGAAGAAAATCAGACATCAGAGGAAATGATCTGCTGATTCCTCATGGGGCATGTTGAGAGATTAATGTGAGATAATGAGAAAACCTCAAGTGGAACATTTCTGAAATTACATTATGTACACTCACTTTGGTTTACCCCACGGGGTGCCGCGGCACAAACCGTCTCATTTCATTTGTGCTTTTTTTTAATGAGTGGAAGTGAATCAGCGCTTCAAAATGGTTCAGGGGTTCCATCCTGTATTTGAACAGTGACAGCACAGACATTTTATTTTATTTCTGAGAGCTGAAACGGTGACAAAGAACCTTCTGTTAAATGTTACATTTCCCCTCGAATCCTTTCTGGGAACGGCTGCGCTGAAAGGGATGGATTTGTCACTTGCCTGGATGATTCATGAACCTCCCTCCTCCTTTTGACAGGACTAACACGAAAGACAAATGTCTTGTTGCAAGTCACATTCACGGCACCGTCCTCGTTTCTGCAGCAGCGTGTCTCTGGAAAAGGCCGAACATTTTCTATGTGAAGAAAAAACAGACTTTAACCCTGAAAGCTTCTGCGCTGACCCTCTTTTCACTTCGCCCTCATAAAGCTCCAGATGGAAGAAACAGTTTTACACAACACACAAACTGTATAAACGGCAGGCGGAGGAGCATCAGCTGCCTTGAAGCCACCAGTTGTGTTCAATGTCCTTCTTGTTCTCAGTCAGATGGTTTGTCCTGAAATGTGAGTTAAAACTGATGTTTTTGTTGTTGTTGTTGCATTTTTAACCAAAAATTGCATTTCCTGCAGAAGTGCTGTGTGAATGCTCATCGCAGAATAACCTGCAGGAAAACAGCAGAAATTAGCTAAAGAAACGTAGCTGAAAATGTAGAACAAGCGTAAACCAGCAGGAGAAAGCAGAAAGAACACAAAAGTGGACATTATTGCAAAATTAGCTGCAAACAGCATAAAAACAGCTAAATAATAGCTGAAATAACTTAGCAGACATAAGCTGAAAGGAGCATAAGTTGAAATTAGCTGAAATAATTTCATTAGGCTGAAAGTAGCAGAAATTACCATGAAAAACTTGAATTTATTTGAAAACAGCTGAAATTTGATAAATTATGCTAAAACACTAGCTGAAAATGTAGAATAAGCTTAAGTTATCAGCAAAAAGTAGAAAAAAAAAACATATTTGCTGAAAGAAGCTGAAATGAGCACAAAAAAGTGGAAATTACTTAAAAAAGCTGAAATTAGCCTAAAGCTGCTAAGTAGTAGCTGAAATAGCAGAAAAAGCTTAAACTAGAAATAAGCTGAAAGGAGCATAACAAGCTGAACTTAGCAGAAATAATTGCACAAAAATGTAGTAGTTAGCATAATGATCCTGAAACAAGCACAAAACAGCTGAAAAAAAAAAAACAGCTGAAATTTGCTGAAAGTAGCTGGAAAAAGTTTAAATTTGCACATAGCTGAAAAAAGCTGATCAAAATGTGAAAGGAGCAGTAAAAAGTTGTAAACAGATCTAAAGATTTGAAGGATGTAAAATGAGCTCAAATCATTTTTCTATGAGGAAACAAAGTGGCAGAAAAGGCTAAATATTTAAACAAGCTAAAGTTGCACCAATACCAAAAGTCATAGTTTTCAACATTTTTTACTGTTCTTTTCACATTTTGTTCTACTTCAGTTTCTTTCAGCTTCCTGGTGCAAATTTAAACTTTTTTCAGCTACTTTCAGCTGTTTTCATTGGTTTTGTGCTCTTTTTGATTATTTCTGTGCTTCTAACTTCTTTCTGCTAATTTCAGCTTGTTATGCTCCTTTCAGCTTATATCTGTTATTTAAGGTAATATTTAGCTGTTTTTATGCTAATTTTAGCTTTTCCACCAAATTCCACATTTTTAGTGCTATTTCAACTTTTTTCAGCTTAAATCAGCAAAAATATTCTAGTTATAAAATTTGAGCTATTTTTTTTCTTTTTAGCTTTTTTTTTGCAGATTTCAGCTCTTCTCAGATAAATTCAAGTTTTTCAATGTAATTTTGGCCACTTTATCAACTTCTTCATGCTAATTTCAGCTTATGCTCGTTTCAGCTTTTTTCATGCTATTTCAGCTACTATTTAGCTGTTTTATGCTAATTTTAGCATTTTAAGCTAATTCTACATTTTTGGAGCTCCTTTCAGCTCTTTCTGCTTCCTTCTGGTAGTTTAAGCTTCTTTCTGCTTTTTCAGTTTTCAGCTATTTCTTGCTAATGTCAGTGTTTTTAGATAATTTCCTAACGTTTGTGCTCATTATTTGAACCTAATTCAGCAAATGTGTTCTTTCTGCTTTCTTCTGCCAAAGTAAGCTTAGTCTTCCATTTCAGGTCCATTTCAGCATGTTTTTAGCTCCTTTCAGCTGTTTTTCAGCAAGTTCTTCTGCAATAAGCATTCATACTGCATTTTATGCCATTTCTCTAATTTAGAAATACTTACCTGTACACTTTATTGGATGGATATTTTGGACATTTAATGTGTTTTTGTGGTGACGGACCACAGTGTGTCACTCTCTGTTTGCACAACATTTAGTTAAGATAATGGATCTGGGCTGTCGGATCAATACGGTGCAAAGTCATCTCGTCCCTGCACGGTATCACTGGGTGGATCCAACTGTTTTCCTTTGACTGGCGCCCCTGGAGGCCCCGGACTTGATGTGGCTTATCAGCCGTTTCCACAAAGAACAGGCTTGACATGCTGGCCAGAAGAGTAAAGGAACAAGATCAATATACATTTCAAGGGCTCTGTTTCAAATAAAACCACAAAATTGGGGAGTTAAGAAGCGAGCCAGCTGAGCTAACGACATGATTATGAGGACGGGCAGATAAAAAGCAGAGTCAGCTTATCGCATTTGAGCACAACATGGAGAATAAAACCCAGAGCAGTGAGCGGGGATGTTTTTGATCAGCGTTTTAAATGTTTCAGTGGTTTTTGGAGCGAGTCCAGTCCAACGCTCTGCATCGAGCAGCTGGAGACTTTTAAGATGATCCTGCATCAAATCAAGTCATTCACTCAATATATTGTCCTGTAATTCATAACAGTGGACCTGGTTTCATTTTCCTTTTTCAAATTGTGGTTCCAGAAAAGGCTGCAGGTCACCACAACATATGACATGAAAATGTGAAAGACTTTTTATTTTTTATTTTAACTTTTGGCGGGTAGCCAAATTAAACTGAGGTGTGTTCAGTCAAAGAAAGCATGTCGTCTGCAACCTGTCATGCCAGTTTTATACTAAAATTATCTTCTTCTTCTTCTTTCAGCTTTTCCCTCTTCAGGGTCACCACAGCGAGTCATCCTCCTCCACCTCACTCTGTCCTCTGTGTCCTCTGTCCTCGCTCCAACTACCTCCATGTCCTCTCTGACTGCATCATATGTCTCCTCTTTGTCTTTTTCCTGCAGCTGCATTTCTAACATCCTTCTATCAGTATACCCACTGTCCCTCCTCTGGACATGTCCAAACCACTGTCCCTCCTCTGGACATGTCCAAACCACTGTCCCTCCTCTGGACATGTCCAAACCATCTCAGTGTGTCCTCCCTAACTTTATCTCCCAGTTGTTCAACATGTGCTGTACCTCTGATTATCTCATTCCTGATCTTCTCCATCCTTGTCTCTCCTAAGGAGAACCTCAACATCTTCATTTCTGCTTCTTCCAGTTCTGTCTCCTGTCTTTTTGTCCATGTCTCTGTCTCCAGACCAAACAACATATCTGGTCTCACCACTCTCCTGTAAACTTTTTCTTTGACCTTTGCTGTCACCTATTGTCACAAATCACTCCTGAAACCTTTCTCCTTTTACTCCATCCTGCCTGGACTCTCTTCTTTCCCTCTTCACCTCTTGGTTAACTGTGTATTTTTCTGGATAATCGACCCAAAGTGGACAATATATCAAAAGTACTAAATGCAAAACAGAGAATGTCCTGAAAATCAATGGCAAAATCAGAAAGGTGACATTAGGGATTTTACAGAAGAAGACAAAAACAAAGGATGTGGGTCTGTTGTAGGATTTGTAGTTGAAGCTTCCTCTTTAATTACTGGAGCAGTTCAGCTGGAAATATAGAAGAGAAAAAGGTTGCGGTAGAGTCAGGGGAGTGGTGGTCACCAAAAGTGTTCACTTCATGTCAACTCTTCTAGAGGAGTCTGCACCCGTTGACACTTTTCATCCGTTATCAGCGCCGTCCCACAAACAAGATTTAATTTCCTCTTTTATCTATTCAAATCAGCAAAGAGGAAAGCAAATGCATTGAACTGCTTCTGTTGTCCCCCCCCCCAACACCGGTGGGAGAGAACTTCTGACAACACTTTCTTAGATACACTTTATCCTCTGCAGGAAAACTCAACAAGGCAAAACACAAGCAAGCTCATTACAGGTCCAACTCCTCTTCATTATTCAGCCCAATTATAGGTGAAACTTTGGGAGCCAGCCAAAAGTTCTGTGACCAAAATAAAAACGCTTTTTGCATCTCAGTTATTTATTTATTTATTTATTTATTTTTGAAAGAAAAATAACACATTTATAGTGGAGAATATGTTATAAGTTTAATAAATGCATAATTGTAAAATGCATACTTGTCTTCTTGCAAGTGAAAAGGGACGTGCTGCTCGATGATGCTGCTGTCCTCCTGAGACGCCAGCCTGAGGGAACAATTACCCATCTGCAGATGACCGCAGGGCCACCGTGGCTTTATTTATAGACAGGAAGTGATGTGGAGAAAGAATACAGAAGTTTCAGCTAACCTGAGTGAAAGCAAACAGCTACACAGAGGAATGAGTGGCAGCAGGACAAGGACAGGAGGAACCGTGCAGCTGTTAGAGGACAAAAACTGAACCGACCCACCGAGACAAGAGACTCTGAAGAATCAGTGCAGACATTTTACTTACAGAAACATCGACCAGCCATTATTTCCCTTTTGCTTTAGATGAAACACTCAAAGTAGAAAGAAAAAAAAAGTATTTGTTCAATTTACAAGCAGAAGGTAACTCAAACCAAAGAAACCAGATGCTGACCGTGAAGGAAAAGATTTATTAAATAATGAAAACAAGGCTGCTACAAGGCAGAATGTTTAACTCTTTATTACCGTACTTACCGCCATACATGTCACACCGCCGAATAAGTCGCATCAGTCCAAATATGTCTAATAAAGTGGAAAAAAATCCATAATTATGTTGCATCTATTATGTGTCATAAATACACTGCTTCGCTGTACAAGCATGAAAATTTACAAAAAAAAAAAAAAAAAGGCAACTTATGCAGCAAAAAAAGTGGTACCTAAAGGTCAGAATGTAGTCAGATCAATAAATCTCATTGGGACACAGCGTACGCTACAGATAATGTAAGGTCCAAATATTTAAAATGTCCAGAAAGATTTAGTAATTTATTTGGAATTCAAATTCATGTTTATTAAAACATACATAAAATAAGTGGTACGCCAATGTCCCTGGTCGCTGAAGGTTTTATGTTGTAGTTTGTAAGGTGTGTTTTTCTGGATTGGAATTGAATGTAAATAAACTAATGTTTCTGGGACAAGATATTAAAATGTATAAATTAATAGCTACACTGTGTAGAAGAACAGAGGTAGATTTATTTATTTATTTATTTATTGTCTAAGATGATGCAGTGACCGCAAAAAAAAAAAAAAAAAAAAAAAAAAAAAAAAAAAAAAAAAAAACATAATTTCCTCAAACAATAGCAGTGGCCAGTGGTGGTGGCCATCTTGGATTTTGACATGGCAACCCAATTTTTGAAAGGAACTTGTCTCATGCCTATACAGCCACAAAATAGAATGGAAGTCGGCCTGTTGCTTATTTTTCAAGTTATAAAGCTCACAGAATTTACTTATACGTATATGACGGTGGCCATTTTAGATTTTGACCTGACAACCAGTTTTTATACAAACCTCTTTTATGTGTAGATGCACCCACACACTAAAATAGAAGTTTGCACCTCACTTGTTTTTGGAGTTATCATGTTCACAACGTACAGCTTGTCAGATTTATTTTTATTCCTCCTTTTCCTTCTGCAATAAGGAGACAAAAATAAATAATACAGTTTAACTAGATTGGTCTAGGTGTAAGTGGGTGAGGGTCCCCCTAGGATCACCTAAAACCACACTGGTTGTCTCTCTGTAGCTGTCAGGAAAAAAAGTAAAAATGTCTGCAGGTCTAAAATTGCAGCTCTTTTAAAAAAGTCAAAATGAGCTAAAGTGTGGATGAATTCATCCTCACAATGTCCAAAAGCTGAATATTTCACCTAAACTCATGTCTTTACCAGCTCTGATGATCATAACCAAAGTTACTGAGATGTGTCAATGTGTTAATCTGACTATAACCTGCCTGACGTTAAGGCAATCTGATTAAAGTCTTCATGCAGCTTCACTGAGGGTTTCTGTTTAATCTGGTTCAAATCAAATTATTTCACAACCGTGTGTGAGTGCAGACGAGCGGGGTCAGAGTTCAACCTCATGAACCGCTGGTGAAATTGAATTAAACTCCGAACAGACTGTAAGTCAAACCGTAGTGAATTTGGAATATTAAAAGTGAATTAACATGATATTAGCACATGAAAGCAAAACAGAGAGAGCAGATAATCACTTCCCAACTGACAAAGATCGGATCAGAACTTTCTCTCATCTTCAATCCCTTCAGGATTTGAGTTGAGCTTTTATTTCACAAAAGGAACCGAAGAGAAGTCACTCTCTGTACATGTGTGAGTCTCTTTAAAATAAAACTTTCAAATTCAGAGTTTTAAGGCTACCACACATTTTGGTTCAGATAAATCCTTAAAAAGAAAATCTTTATAAAAGCTTTTCTTGCCTGATTTTTAGGGCATAACATTTATTTAATTTTTTGTCTTGGCCTAATGTGCTGCTGGTTCAAGCCCAGGTTGTGTTAGGAAGGGCATCCGGCGTTAAACAAAATGGTCAAATCTGTCATGCGAGTTCACTGGCTGTGGTGACCCCTGAACAAGGGAGCAGTGAAAGTAAGTTTACTTAGATACACATTTTACAAACTGCCCAAACTGAGTGAGTGATAAGATGGAGAATAATGTTTTTGACTGCGTGTTTGTCTGTTTACAAAATGTCTCATGAACATGGGATGGATTTTATCGAAACATTTATCAAGTCATTGCTGGACAAACATCTACAACTGAATAACTTTTAGAGTGAACCCGACTCGATGACCGCCACGGCTAAATCAAACTTAAACCAATAATAACAACAAACTGATATTTACTCAGACAATTTTAAAGATACAGGTAGTCCTCGACTTACGGCGGTCTCTACTTACGGCGTTTCGGACTTAC
>JARVLU010000380.1:29792456-29827588 GCA_031762415.1 Simpsonichthys santanae
GAATATTGTTAAAGGGTCTGTTTTTCAACAAAATAAGATTGAAATTTGAAGGTGCATTGTGACCTTACAACATTTAACAATGTCGCTTATAAAACTAAATCGGTATCGGCCAAAATCAGAATCGGCAGGTTAGACTTTGTAGAAATCAGTGATCGGCCAAAAAACTGCAATCGGTGCACCCCTACTCCAAATCCTAAACGTGTCACTTTCATTACTTTTAGTCTAAACAGGTCTCACTTGTAAATGAGTCTTGGAGGCTCAATGTGATTTATCTGTGTAAATAAAGGTTGAATGAATGAATGGTCATTTTTGTGTTGGTTGTGGTGGCCATTATGGATTTTGGTGACTCTGAAAGTAAATGAGCAGTAGATGTACCTCTAATCATTACTTTCTGAAAGTGTCATTACAATCTGCTCTGTAGGTCGTAAGATATTTTGCTGACAGACATCAGGTTGACTCCAACAGTTGTTTTTGCTCAGCTGGTGCTCTGCTACTACTACACCACATATTAACCTCATATTTACACAACTGGATGAGACACAGCCATTTTTGTGTTGGTTAAATTTGCATAGATTTAGCCTCCATTTTCAATATGGTTGACTTCAAAAGGTTTTCAGTTGTAAATGTATTTTTTTGATTAATACTTTCTGAAAGTTTCATTACAGCAGTGGTTCATGAGCTATTTTGCTAACAGACATACACAAAGTACGATGAACGTGAAAAGCACAATTCAATTTGATGGAGATCTCTCCAGCCAACACAGAAACATTATGCTTTGCGATCATAAGTGGCACATCAACGCCCGCTCACTGAGCACTTTGTGTTTGATGCTATCGGTTGAAAAATAGCAGCTTAAATGTACCTTGCGCTCCCAGCCTGCTTCGGCTGCGTTCATGCGGCTGTAAATGAAACTGCTGCTCATGATTAGACTCGCACACACTTCAAGCTAATGTTATATTTATCTTTCCTGGACCAAGCACGGCCTTAAAAAAAATCACTTCAATTCTTCCCGTCAGCGTTCATCGTGCTGATCGTTTTCGTACGGCAGCTCGCATCGTGATTTAATATTCAACGTGAAGCTCCTGGTGTCTGAGGTCATTGATAACTATCTGTGCGCAGCTTTGTTTTCTGATTAATTTGCAGCCACGTCGTCTCTCTCGGTGCAGAGGAGGAAATTGTGAGCAACGTTTTCTCGCGGCGTGAGCGGACTGGAGTTTTTCCCCCTGCAGAGCCCCACCAGGTGAGCAACGCTCTTACTTTGAAAGGCTTAACAAATCTGTAGGACGTTCCTCCTCGATGTTCACAGTTGAAACATGCAGTACAATGTGAATAGTTCATGTTACCTGGCTCAGCTGGGTCTCAGAGTTCAGAACGATCTCACACGCTTCACACTGGAAGTTCTTGCTGGGCACGCCGACGCTGCCTTTGCTGCCGAGCCGCTTGCTCCTGCAGCCGCCTCGAGCCGCCACCACTTTCCCCCTGCGTCGAGGCAGGACGGCGTGACCTTCCAGCGTCAGCTTGTGCTTTGTGCCTGGTACAGAGAGCACAGCTTTTATTTCCCACACGACTAACAGCTCCGAGGCCTGAATCTCACCTGCAAATGTAAAAAGCTTTTGAAAACATTTTGCGCGCGTGTCGGTGTCGGGTCACGCTCGTACCGCTGTTATGTGCGTCCAGCTGGGAGACGGAGTTCATCGTGACTTTACAAACAGGACAATGCAGGTGAGCTTTGCTCCTTTTGGGCTCTTTGTTGTCGTCTGCATGCAGCTCCCTGTTTGTGGCGGACGAGTCAGAGACGCTGCTGCTGGACTTGATGCTCAGACTTATGACCTTCGTGACCTCTGTGACCTCTGTGATCTCTGGGGCGCTGGTGTCTGACGTCGTCTCGGAGAGCTGCGAGAAAGGTGAAATCTGAGGAGGGGACAGGGTGACCATTTCCACAGAGGAATCCTCGGACACTGGCGTCAACATGACGGAGCTCCTGGGACTCTCCTCGTGCTTCCTGTCCAGGATGGCGAGCTCTCGACTCGACTGAAGTCCTGCACCAAACAGACGATCGTTAGCAAACGTTACCCCGTTGTAGGATGATTTTATATTTTAAGACCTTCTAATCCAAGCAATTTCATGTTTTTGTGGAAAAACATCTCATGCAGTTAATGTTTAAAAGCATTACGTACAATATAACTTTATTTATAAAGCACTTTAAAACAACACAGTTGGTCCAAGTGCTGCACACAAACATACGAGCAAGCACAAAAGCCATAAAATCAACTTATATCATAAAAGTCATGAACTGCCAGAATCATAAACAGCAAACAGTTAAAACAATAAAACAAATAACTTAAAAACAGTAAAACCAACATTTCATCATTTCTTGACTCGCTACGTTTAATGCTGGAGTTTCAGACACCGACGTTGAGAAATGACAGCGCTGTAGCTGTTTAGGTCAAACCACATGATGTAAATGATTCTCATCTACCACCAAATCAAATTTTAGCTCAATATCTGTAAAACTGATGGAATTATAATCATTTTTGTGTCGTCTAATATCGATCAGCTGAAGAAACCGTCTTAACTTGGACTTGCGTCAAAAGTTAATCAGTTGTAAAGGGACATCAAATTATCACTTTCTGGGAGTTTCATTAAAATTCCTCCAGTGGTTCATGAGATATTTTACTAACAGACAAACAGGGTTGACTCCAGCAGGAGATGCTGACATTTTAACCAAAGATCTTGCACACCGAGTCACACTAAGGAGTTTGTCTAACAAAGTTAAGTCTGGTTCTCTGGACAGATAAAACATTTAAAAAATAGTTGAAACATTTCGTCTTTTATCCAAAAGACTTCTTCAGTTTGAGGAGCTGCACTAAACTCAGTCTAATAAATAGCACCTTCTCATAGTGGATCAACCAGTGTGCTGCTGACAGCCAAAACTACCGTATTTTTCAAACTATAAGGCACATTAAGTGAAACATACAGTCAAATAAGTCAAACTTTATTAAACTCAGTCCCAATAACCACACAAAATCAGTTCGAGGTCGGTAAACACAACCAGATTTAATAAATAAGTTGCATCAGATTATAAATCTCACTGTTGATATTTGAGAAAATAATTTTAAGTACCTTATTGTCTGAACAAATAGCTGTTCAAATGATAGAGGACCATCAGCCTAACGACCGATCGTTAGTGCCCTGATGGCCGCTTGCTATTTACAGAGGGCGTTGTAAGATTTGGACAACTGGACACGGAGGCCTCCGCCCCCGTTTCAGGCGGAGCCCCGTTCCTTTACCAAAGTGTTTGTGTTGTTTATGACTCCGAGCTACAGGAACATCAAACTTAAGCTCAATGGACCAAGTTTTGGTCATTTTTGTGTTTTCTAAAGTGAGCGGGCTGTGTCCACCCTTTTCAGCGGTGGGCGATAATAAAGCTTCTACATGTCAGTTACCTCAACTCCATGCAGGATAAAATAATTTATCGCTTAATGTTTTAAAGCGTTTTTAACTTGATAGAAAATGGACGTCATGATGTTGTTTTGTTATGTGAGTTGGTGGGAGAGATCACATCTCTCCAGTTTTAGCTTCTCTCCATTGACTCCCTGTCAAATCCAGAATTAATATCAAAACCTTAATTCTAATCTACAAAGCCCTCAACAACCTAGCTCCATCGTATATTACGCATCTTATTGTTCCATATTTTACTAACAGAGCACTTCACTCTCAGGCTGCAGGTTTATTTGTGGTTCCTAGAGTTTCCAGCAGCAGAATGGGAGGAAGATCTTTCAGTTCTCACTCTCTTGTGGAACCAACTTCCAGTTTGTGTCCATGAGACTGACACATTGTCCAGTTTGAAGTTAGGGTTGGCATGGGTTTCTGGAGTTATCCCTTAAGCTGCTATAGGCTTAAACTGCTGGAGGACAAACTGACCACATGTCCTCACTCTGCTGCTGTTTTTACTTGAACAACGCTGCCTGGTTTCTATTTGTGATTATTTCTTGACAGGTTTTTGTCTTTCTTCTGCACCTGGACCTGTCATTCTGTGTGAGTTCCTCCTTCCTGTTCCTCTCAAACCAGCCGGTCAAAGCCGATGGCCACTTGTCCCGAGCCTGGTTCTGCTGGAGGCTACTTCCTGTTTAAAGGAAGTTTTTCCTTTCCACTGTTGCCTTTGTGCTTGCTCAGGATGGGAGACTGTGACAAAATGAAGATGGCTTCCCTCCTCAGATAGACAACTTTTTGCTTTTGTTTGTATCTGAATGTTTAGTCTGTTGTGATTTATACATGTATAAATAAACTGAACTGAACATGTTAAGAGTTAATTCTGTCTTAGAGACATTTGCATTTGCTCTAGGAACATATGTGCCCTTCCTCTCTTCCCCCTCCCTCACCTTCATTCACTCCTCAAATATCAAGTGGTCCAGGCGTCTCAGTCAATATAAACAAACCCATCGACTTCAGGTCCCACCGATAAGTCACCGGAGCTCCATTACACACAACCCCCTCACCCCCGATGGCCTCCCATGGGAGTCGCACACACTTCACCCCCAGAGCTCTGTGCGCCACACTCGCTGCATATCTCTACTTCATTTACTGAGGTTTCTTGTCCCGCACACACACACAGAGCCTGTCCCCCCCCCCTTCAGCCGGTGCTCCATTGATTTTCTTTTACATCTCAGAGTAAATTCATCACAGGAGATAAGGGTCTTCCTTTTTCATTCCTGCTCGGGGAAAACAAACTAGGCAGGAGTTTGATAAGGCAGACCCCTGGCTGTAATGAGAGTGACCCCTGACGGGTTGAGCTCCGTTTATTTTGGGAGGGGGTGTACGGGTATCCTGAACGTTTGGGAAAGACGGGCCCACCTGAGGGGTTTCCAGAGAGAAGTGGGTTCACAGACATGGAGGTCAGCAGGAATCAAAATGCTCAGAAATTCAATGACTGAGATCAAAGGGAACACATTTAGAAACTGATTTGAAATGCTGAGGTTCAGGTACTTTTATTTTCAATATTTATGAGTCAAAACAGCAACTTTACTTTGTGCAAATTTTACCTTTAATAACCAAGTTATGAATAGACACAAGTTAAACTCATTTATCAGAAAAAAATTAAATTATCTACATTAGAATCATATTTTTGTGCTTAAATTTGGACAAAAGTAGAATTATTATTATTTGTTTGTGTGATGGACTTGATGTATTTGTTTCCATGACTTTGATAAATCCTTCGTCAGTGATCATTTAGGAGTCCCTAAAACTGCAGTCCAGATCAAATGAAGTCAAACCTGGACCCGGGTCAGTGGTTAAATTTACACAAACACATTTCCAGGACCTTTGTATCGAGAACGATCTCTTTGGCGGATCTTGCAGGTTTTTATTGAACCCACGGGTCTGTGATCGCAGAAACTGTTACCAAATCAGGCAAAACTGTCCAAACAAAGGGCGCCGTATTGGCGGCAGGTCCTCTGTGGAGCAGAACCAGACACTTTGAGGGCGTCTAGATAAATATTGTGCAGACAATCTGCAGTATTTTTTTTTTATCATGAAAAGAACTGAATTTGTGTTTTCAACAGTCCAGTCGATTCATAAAAGCTTCCTTGTCAACAGATTGATCTGCTAAGAGCTCCAACCACTAACAGCTGACTAGTATCGGACTCATTACCGACTCCACGTTCAGACAGTGAGCACTTGATTTAAGAGGCAGCCGCTGATCCGAGGCAGCCTCAGAACATAAACAAATTCCCTGTGGAAACATACTTGCTTTAAATCATCATTACTGTGGTGGCAGACGGAGTCCCCAGCGGAGTCAATCAAAGCCGAGGGTGATTGATGCTTGTCATGATTGATGGTGACTCTGGGTCTCGGCGCTGACGTGCTGGATCACTGTCCTTTGGTCGTCGGAGGCACGGTTTATACGAATCGATCTGTCTCTTTGTACGACTGCGAGCTTCTTCTCTGCTCGTCTTGTTCCTGAATGCACGACTTGTTGCGTCCGAGGTGGCGGAATGTCTACAGAAACGACTGGATGGATTTTAATGAACCTTTCGAGACATTATCAGCGGATGCGCCTCTGCAAGGGATTAACATTTGGAGCGAACCCCTTCTAAGATGACTGCTACAGCGAAACTTACCCAACACAGACATGCAAACAAATCAGCCCCCTTTACACATATGAAGCTACGTTTGGTGTGGTAGTTGCTGACAGTCGTCCTCACTCCTCATGCTCTGTGCTAACTAATCCCAGTTTGCAACATTGCATGGGGTTGTGCATAACATGATTTGCTACATTTGATCAAAACAGCTATAATTCTGCCTCTTCTCATCATAAGATGATGATCCCTGTCACAGAGCGAGAACAGGGAATCAGAAATTACCTCTGTACACCCGTGCACGTTGTGAGCACAATGACTTGAAAATTAAGTGAAGTGGTGTGAGGCTACATCTAGACTTAATAAATGTCTCTTTAGAAAATTGGGTTCTACTTCAAAATCCAAGATGGCTGCTGTCCATGTTTTTAGCATGATAACAAAAAAGGTTAAATCAGCTCTACCGCTGCGCCACCGTGCTGCTCAGTGCCAAACATATATATTCAGTAGTCCCTTGCTAATACACAGTTCGTTTTTCATGGACTTGCTCTGTCCCGGTTTTTCAAAATAAGACTTGACACGACACACAATTGGCTGACTGATGGATGAGCCGCACGATCGATATGGAATTTTATTTAAAAATAAATTATTTTAAATTATTTAGTACCTGCTGCACCTTTGTGCAGCCCACGCTGCAGGAGAAACTTCCTCCTGCAGCTCCTCCTCCTCCTGTCGCTTAAAAAAAAAAAAAAAAAAAAAAAAAAAAAACAATGACTAAGATCACTAATGTTCTTAACTACAGGTAAAACTACAGACTTGTGAGGTTTAAACTAATAGTTTTACCTTCACATTAATGTGACCAAAACATAAAAATCATGTGAACGAACCTCAAGAAAGACAAAAACATGATGGAGAATTCAAAAATTTGTAGCTACTTATAAAGTTTCCCAGAAAAAGAAAAAAAGAAGAAAAAGCTCTCGGTTCAGGGATAAAATAGTTTCAAGTTTTCAGGCCTGACCACTGGTTGCCATTAAAAAAACTCAAAAAGAAGCAAAGTATGAACAGTAGCTGCACCTTGTTGTCACTCAGGCGACACTGTTAGTTGAGCCTGGCATTCTTAAAGCAATGGGTCCCAACCCTGATCCTTGAGGAACACCATTCTACATGTTTTAATTGTTTCCCTGCTTTAACACACCTGATTAGAAAGAGAGGGTGATTAACTGGCTTCGGCAGAACTTGATGACGTACCATATTTTTTGTTGTATAAGTCACAGTTTTTTGTATAAATCTGCATGCCTGCGGCTTATAAAGCGAAGGGACATATTTATGTTTTTTCCCCATATTTACAACCAATTTTTGTCTGCGATCTGACAATGTCATTCATTCTGACATGGAAAATATTGAACACTACCATTTTCAGCCACTAGAGGGCCTTTGAATAATATGGCAAGCCAAGTGTCTCATTAATATGTAAAAGTGGCTATTAATGAAACACTTGGCTTGCCATACAAAGTCACCTTTGTCTTGCTCAGGAACTCCTGGCGCAAACGTCAAATCAGCTGCATTTCACTGCCCAGGTGAAATTCAGCTGATTTGACCATCAAAGTGCATTTATTAAGGAAAAGTTCAACTGAGAACTTTGCTATAACTTCGAACTCTCGTGCATGCTCCCGCGGCCGCCATTTGGCAGCCATTTGATTTTTGGAAACACCAGCCCACATTTCCGGGTTGTCAATGGTGACACATATTAGATGCGACTTATACGTTGAAGCGACATATTTATTATTAAAAAAATTATTTGACTTTATTAGACATATTTGGACTGACGCGACTTATACAGCGGTGCGACGTGTACAGTGGCAAGTAGGGTAATTAAATCACTGAATCAGGTGTGCTGGAGCAGAGAAACAACTAAAACATGCAGGGTGGTGTTCCTCAAGGACCAGTGTTAGGAACTGCTACCTTCAAGAACAATGAACGGGTGTATTAATGGCTCTGCTGCAGACAATGTGAGCGTTACCCTCACACAGCCCCACCAGCCTTTAGTCTTCACCACAGACATAATTCATTTCATAGAGCTTTAATTTGGAGAGCTTTTTCATTACACTTTGGTATTGTGGTGTCTGCCAGCACTGGGTCGCGCTGCTGCATTTCAATTTCACATCAGGCCAATCACACAATTGGGCTTATTAAAGAGTGTTCCTCTGCACAAAATTGCCTTGGAACGACAAAATTATTCACAGCATCAAAATTAGCTGTGACTTATCTACTTCCTCTCCTCGCTGACCCTCCTCTTCAGCACCCCTTTGCTTTTTGTTCCCCTCTCCCTCAGTCTCCCTCTTTCATTTCATCTTATCTTTCATTTTCCACTCATCGTCTCGATTCGCCTCTGCCGCCGTTTTCCTCTTGCAGGGCCCTTTGCAATGGCAGAATATTAAAATTGTATTTGATGAGAGTGTTATCAGGCTCTCAGTCTTTTGTCCACGTTCTCCTTTCTGAAGGAGACTCTTGGCGCTCAAGGCGAAAAGTGTGTGTCCATGTGCGAACACGTCTGTGTCCTTCCTCCTTGACAGGAGTTTTATATCCCCTCTCTGATTGTCTGCCTTGCATTTGGAAATTCTGCTCAGACAGAGATCTTCTTCACGACGAGGAACTCAAAAAGTATCCAGCGCAACATGAAATGCTAATGAGCTTAGTGCAGTCAAAATATTCCCAAATTATTTTGGCTCCTTCCTCTTCTTGCTTCTTAAAACATCTGATGTCTATATTTGCACCGCGGCAGTGAAAACAAACTTTTTGCAAACGTAGATGAGCACTTTTTGATTTCGTTCAGCTTTATATTTGTTTTGGCGGCCCATTAAACGAAACCCCTCGCCACTTTTCTGCGCCCTCTACTCAACCAGCACTTTGCAGCACACTTTTCATGCTGCACAAACGCACCAATCCTGGTCGTGTCACCACCTCCTCGGTCTGAAGTGGACAGGAGAGCAGGGGGGGAGAAATGAGGAGTCAAGGAGCTGGAATCAAGAAGAAAATGGAGTAACAAAGACCGCGGCAAGACGCCGATCGATCTAAGCCAGCCCCGTTACTTACACACATCACGCTCTCACACTTTTACACAATCTTGCAACTTTGGAGGCTTCGATCAATCACAGGGCAGAACGCAGCGAACAGCCAACTCAGCTGCAGGATGAGAGTCTCTTCTACGATTATTCCACCCAGCTCAACTGAATAACAAGCGAGCGGCGTCAAACACCTTCGAGTCACGTTTGGCAAACAAATTTGAGAACCCTGTTCATTTTCTAGCTCAGTCAAATTACTTCCACTTGAGAAATGAAGCCAAAATACACACTCTCTTATCTTTGCAACAGTTAGAAACTTCATTATTGCGTCTGTGACCTCACGTTACCCTAACTCCCTCTGCTCCTTTTTAAAAACTGCTCCCAGACTTCTTCTCACAGAGAACCTGTGTCAGTCTTTTCACCCCTGTGCTCATCTCTATCAACTTTACAGTAGGATTCAATTTGAACTTCTGGCCTGCATAGCACTAAATAATCAGGCTCCCGTTTACATCAGTGAACTATAAACTCCTTACAATTCTTCTAGAGCCCTCAGGTCTTCTGATCAAGGCTTCCTGGTTCTTACTGTCTCTTGTTGGAGGACATAAGGGGACTCTGTCCCAGGTGCCAGACCCTGGAATAGCCTTCCTCTAGAGCAGTTTTTCAAAGTGGGGGCTGCGGCCCCCTGGGGGCCACAATGGGGTGCCAGGGGGGGCCCCAGAAAGCTGGAGAGAAGAAAAAAAAAGTAATCCTAATAACAAAAATTGCTGACTAGGGCAATCTTTATCGTTTACACGCTTGAGAGAGAAGTCACATTTCTTTTGTTTTGTTCTTCTGGTGAACAGTTTGTTGTAAAGTTGTTGTTTTTTCCAGTAAGAATACAATTCAGTGTTTAAAACATGTTAATAACATTTTTTTGCTCAGCAGCTGTAATAATTGAATATACTGTAGTGAATAAAAGTTAAAACATTCTAACAGTTGATGTTGCTTTACAAACATACACATATTTTGTAGCATTTGTGGGTTTGCAATGGGGTCTCGACCAGAAGCTAATGCTGTTTGGGGGGGCCATGGCATGGAAAAGTTTGCAAACCCCTCATCTAGAGAACAAGGATGTCCAAACCTTTTCATACGTGGGCCAACACTGTCCACGTGAAACGACTCATGGGCCACAAAAATGTGACTTTAACTCAACGTGAACAATATTTTGTAGAAAGGACAAAAGTTTGGTGGAGAAAGAGTTTTAAATTGTTGTAAATCCAAAATATTAAAATCCTCATAAACACTAAGCTTATATTTTTTTTATTAAAAAGGATTTGATTTATTTGATTTGTTGGGTCTATATTTGTTGTTTTCTTGTGTTTGGAAAGTTCATTTTAGTCTGTTCTCAGCAACAAGTGTCATTTGAGTAAGTGTCCTTTTAAAAAGGGGGTCGATCAGATTTTTGGACCATGAACGGCCCAAAAAGCTGATCCAAGTTCTGAAAAATCGTCCAGCTGTCAATCGCTACAACAGATTCATAGAAGGTTTGGTAAAGTTGATCAACTCGTATGTTGATGATACCATGTTATATTCATTTAAAAATGTCCAGTTTTCCTCTTAGTTATTTGATCAGCTGCAATATTTAGCCAAGTAACATCTCTCTTCTGTTAAAAATGATAAGGTTTTTGGTATTCTGTACCACGAAGCAAAAATATGAAGATTATAGCCAAAGGTTTGTATTTTGTTTAATATTACTCATTTTGAGAAGTTTTCCACCCATTTTGCTCTTTCAACAAATTTGCAGAAAGTCTGCATCAACCTTAAGCCTGCTGCCAAAATGACACCATCTTAAACTGCAGTTGAGGCCACACAAGGTCACTCCAAGGGCCCCAGATGGCCCTCGGGCCGCACTTTGCACACCCGTGCTCTCAAAGTTAACATGACAAGCTGTCTAGAGTGCTTTAAATAACTGAAAACCTGTTATTTTTTTGGCAAAATGATGAATTTAATTTGACATTATTTTAAAGTTTTTGCATTTCTGCATTGTTACGGTTATTCTGATTTTTTTCATTGTTCATTTTTATCAGTTTTTATTGTATATTATTAGCTGTAAAGCACTTTGTAACCGTGGTTTTAAAATGTGCTATATATAGGTAAAGATTAACTTACATAAGCTCATGAAATATAACAGAAAAACTCAAAATGGGGGCGAGTTTAACAGCGAGAGCTCAAATCTGTGCAGAATAACCCAAGGATGAAAGTCTTAACTGGGATTTGTCTCAATGGAAAGTGAAGGAGGATGTTTTTCAACTGAAGCTGAAAATCTGGATAAAGTGATGGACAGCTTTGTCATTCATCCAGTCCTGATACACCGTGTGCATTCAGGCCTGCCATCAGTGTAACTTCAGCCTCAACGCTTCGATCTCAGACAGATTTACTCGTACTCCATGCTCGGCTTCAACCAGTTGGCAAACAGTGGGGTGACATTTTGGGAAAAATGGATTATCTGAGCAGGACTTTAGGTCCGGTGGCTCCAATCCCACAAAAGCTGCAGAACTAAGTATTATTGACCTTTTGCTGCCGTTTCAACCCCTTAGCTCTTTAACAGTTTTAGTTTTCGGCTGCTTTTATTGACTGTAGATGCTCAACCATGGATGTTAGCTTTAAGTGAATCTTTAAGGAGCTCGCTAACCTTTTTTACTCCTGAACTGACAGTGTCTCCAGTCGACGTTAAACACAAGAAATCCAAACTGGAGCCAAAAGCTTGTGCATTCAGACTGTGGACAAGTTGAAAATAAACTTTGATAAAACTAATTACAGTTTTAATCTTGTCTATACCAGTAATCACCACTGCAGGTTATTTTAACTATTCTAATGTATGTTTTAAACATAGGTATACACACATTGAATTAATTTTTAATCAACTACCATAATTTTTGCTCTATATGTCACAATTTTATTGCATAAATTAGCATGCCTGTGACTTATAGAATGAAGTAGCTAATATACTTTCCCCCCATATTTATAACAAATGTTTGGCTGAGATCTGACGATTTCATTCATTCTGACATGGAAAATATTAAACACTACCATTTTTAGCCACCAGAGGGCCCTCGACTAATATGGCAAGCCAAGTGTCTCGTTAACAGTTAAAAGTGGCTATTAATGAGACACTTGGCTTGCCATACAAAGCCACTTTTGTCTCGTTCTGGAACTCCTGGAGCAAACATCAAATCAGCTGCAGTTCGCCGCGCTGCCCAGGCGAAATGCAGCTGATTTGATCATCAAAGTATCAAGGAAAAGTTCAACTGAGACAAACCTTTGCTATAATACTGAGCAAACAAATACTTGTTTTTAGGTGTTAATCTTGTTAAATTTTGAAGAAATATACAGCGAGTCCTCTCTCTACATGCTCCTGCTTCCACTTTTGAAATGCAGCTGATTTGACCATCAAAGTGCATTCATTAGACATATTTGGAATGATGTGACTTATATGGCAGCAAGTATGGTAAGTCCTTGCTCAAGGGTTGTCAGTCATTGGTGTTTTTGTCCCTCCATTATACTCAGTTTGAGCCTGTATCTTTACTCATTCTAATCTACAGTCAAAAAAAAAAACTATTCATTATACACAATGACCCCTTCCTGTCCTCTACAATTTAATTTTGGGGGTTTTAGTTCTAATAATATATCTGCAGTTTCAGGCTGTGTTTGACCTGCTTTTAATGAGATATGAAATAGCTCCTTCTAGAAAAAAAAGTTCAATTTTCTTAAATTTTAAGACAAAAAAGATGGATAAGATTAGGAAAGAAATGATCAGAAAATATTTATTTGAGAGTTTTTAAAGATCACTTTGCTCAGGTGCGTTCACACCTGCCTGCAGACATCACAGCTTCACCTCTTGTAGATGTCTGAAGCTTGTTTTTACAGGAGTTTAAGTCTCATTTAAAAGAAGTACATTTCAGATTGTGGAGTTTTCTCAAAACTATCTTGGGCCCACTTTCGTTACAATACAGTGATGGGGGTTTATAGAAAAAAGGAACTAATGATTGAATGATCTTTTCCTCTGCCTTGCAAATTAAATGTTATATAAAATAAACTACAGTTGATGGCAGCAATCCCATTAAAGCACAGATTAATTTAGATTTCTTTCAGCATAAAAAAAGTTTAATTTTAGGTGACCAGAACTTGTAGATGAGCTTGAAAGTTGTCTTCATACAATAATTTGTCTGCAAGAATCTTTGGTTTGTTCACTGATTGAAAAACATGTTAAAAAGTTGTACAACAAAGGTTTTCTGTCATCAGTTTGAGGCGATGATGGAGTTGCGTTTGTGTCTCATGAAAATCTGAACAATTTTTAACTAACCAGTTTCAGGAGGGCTATAATAATAATTTTTGCAGATATCGAGTTAACATTTAGCGTGATAGTAGCTGAGTCATCATGTAACATAGTTTGAGTGTTTTAAATTTTATTTAATACACAAAGGTGAATTATTATCTCTTTTAAAAATGCTAACAAATGTGCTCTTATTTTAGCGTACCTATCAGTTTTTTATATTTGGATGTTTGTCTGTAGATTTGTTGGTACCACTTTACAATAAGGCTCCCCTTGTAGATGTCTACTAAATAGTTTATAGATATGGTATAATTCCTCTATAAACACTTTATAAATCATGAATAACTGCTTATTAAGTTTTAATTAAGGGTGACAGAGACAAAACGGACCGGTTTCTTGTTATATGAGACATTTCAAACTAAGTTACTACCTTGTGAGGCAATATGAATTTGTAAACCAATTGTTTAGCATAAAATATTGTACTTTTTCCACTGCATTATAAGTATTTACAATTTTAGGATATAATATTAGTTGTAGATACTTATAATGCAGTGATAAAGTACAGTATTATATTCTAAAGAAATAGGTTTACAAATGTTTATTGTGCTTACAAAGTAACTTAGTCTGAAATGTTTCATATAACTCCAGATTAAATATATTTGACTCACTATTTGGCAAGAAACTGGTCAGTTTTGTCTCTGTCACCCTTAATTAATGCATAATAAACAGTTATCAATGTTTATAAAGTGTTTATAGAGGAATTAACGTATCTGTAAACTATTTATAGCCATGTATAAGAGGAGCCTTATTGTACAAGTGGTACTGATTATTATTATTTTTTTTTTTACAGTTTGCAGCTGGAGCTCATCTCAGCTTCTTGTCTTTAACAGGAACAAGAATGTGTGATCACAAAACACCAGTGTTGGCCTCACTCCATCAGCTTCTCATTTCCTACAGTGATGCTTTTAGGATTTAACACTCGGTTTTAAATGTTCTGGCTATACCTTATCAAGTGGGCCTTTTATATTTCGTCATTTAACAGATGCTTGATCTAACACAACTTTTAAGTATTTAAGTCACATAGTGGATAAGCATGTCCAGAAGACAAGTGTCCAACAAGCACTGCAAGACAATCTGGAGACCCTTGCAAATGCTGTTTTATTCATCCCAGTGAGAGACTCCCTTTAGGAATCAAACTACAAATCTTCCAATTGGAAGAAAATCACTTTATCCCTGAGCAGCATCATCACCACCAAATTATAATACTGAGGTTAACCAGATCACCTGTGTCGTTCCAAGATCTGAACACGGAAATGAGATGATCTTGTCTTTGCAGTTGCTGCTTCGCGTCTGTGGTACAACTTACAAATTCACACAAGGATTGCCCAGATCTTATAAACTTTTAACCCACAGTTATATGAGGCAGAGTGGGGAGCTCAAAGTAAAGTGCCGAGGACCAGGGAGGACAAAAGAAGGCCAGAAGAAGGGGGTGCTGTAAATAAACTGAAGAATGATAAACGGGAGTTTAAAGTAAAAGAACAAAAGTGGAAACTTGTGAGAGCAAAGCATTACATGTAGGAGTTGTGGTTTTGTCCCTGGTGTCGTGTTTATGTCTGCATTCCCCCTGATCCTCTGTTTCTCTTTATAGGGTTTGTGTTTCTTTAGTGTCTAGCCCCATCTTGTGTCGTGTTCATGTCTTGCATCATCTGTCTCTTTCTCTGGCATCTGTGATTACTCACAGGTGCCTTCACTTGGTCTAATTGATGTTTCCTGTATATAAATCTGTCTCTGTGTTAGTCGTTGTCCTGGTATTGTTATCTGGTGATGACTCATCTGTATTGTGAATATCCCCACCACCCCTGTTCATTCTATGTTTGTTTTGCTGCCCTGTCAGCTCTTTTTGTTCTGTTAAAAAAGTCTTTATTTTATATATATCTCTCCTGAGTCCTTGCCTGCCTGCCTGCACCATTGGGTTCACCGGCACCAGCCAATTGTGACATTACAAAGTGACCAACCACAAAGCAGAGAAGAGCTGAGGAAGACCAGTAACAAATATCCCACTCTTACTGTTGCTGTCCTTCTCTGGGATTGTATCTGTAAGAGCAGGAAGAGCTGCATCAGTGGGCATCTTGCTTCGCTCTCGTTCTCTTCCCGCTGACGAGGCTTCTGCAGCTCGTCGCTGCCTGTTCTTCTGGGCCTCCATGGCTTTCAGTTTCCGGGCATGCTTGTGACCTTTATAGTGGGCTTCCGCTTGGTTCTGTTGGAAAAATGGCAAACATTTAAAATAGACGTTAAAAGGAAGATGCAGAAAGGAATCAGTGCATTATCTGCTGGAAAGACTCAAGCCCACGTGCAATAAATGTTAAAATGTGCGCCTGAATATTCCCCCCGTCTCGCCGGCATCCAGAGGCAGAAAGGAGGAGAGTCTGTTTCCACCTGATAACGGAGCTGGCACACTGGGAGGCCAGAGGTATAATTGCATGTGGAATATGCAACAAGGAAGAGGATTCCATCTCTACAACCACCCCATTAATGTGCACTCTGAGAGTCAGCCTCTGCAAAACCCAGGCAGGTTTGGCAACACATACTAATGCTACACACATTTGAGCCCTTGTGAGCACACAGACACAAATGAGACCCAAAACACATTCTGACTGACTGCACTTCAGTATAAAAACATGCATTTCCTTATCCGTGGATCTTGATTCACCTTTACATTCTCATCCTTTTCTTGACCTCGTTCAATTTGTGAACAAAAGCTTTGTTGTTAGACTAAGCAAGGATGAAGAAGAACAATCAATAAACAGATCACTCATTAAAAGCTACACCAGCCTCTGGGGATCAGCTCTCATCAGCTGCAGGGGAAGGAACATAATTATGGGTTTAAGAAGCAGAACAAGGACCAAAACATGGGAAAAATCTACAAAATCACTTCTAACAGCGAACGTTGAGTAATGTTCACAGTTTCATGTACTTAATTAAAAGCTAAATATTCCTTGAAGGAATGTGTATCGCCAGCTGCCTTCCAGACCAGAGATTTAAACTACACTCATTTTATGATGAGAAGGATTAGAGTTGAAGCCATTCTGGTCAAAGCGTGAAAGTGACATGCGATCCTTCAACAGAACCTAACAAGAGTCCTGCATGTAGCACACTATTGTCGCAAAATTGTTATACCATTAGATAACAATGCAGCAAACTATAGCAATGGTTTGGACAAGCAAAGACCATGTATAACATTTGACCTTGATTTGTGACCTTGACTTTAGAGCTGTATATGTAATATTATGCAACAAGCTGTCTATTGGTGATACAAGAGTGTCTTCAGTTTTGTTAAATTATCTTGAGCAGATCAGAAGTGATGGCCCAGACAAGCAAAGGCCATGTATAAACTCTGACCTTGATTTGCGACCTTGAGCTCAGAGCTGGGGTCATAAAACATGTATGCAACACTGTTTAGTGATGATGCATACATGTATTTTTTTTTTTCTTTAATTATTTTGAGTAGATCAGAAGTTATGGGCGGGACGAGAGAGTTAACGGACGTGCAGAGACTATAGCGTAATTCATCCACTATTCACTGAACATGTAAAAATAACTCCCAGCTACTACCACTCCACACTTGTGTTGGACAATGTTGATTATCTGTGGTGACCATCTTAAATTGACGTGACTCAATTTAAAGGTGCGTTATGTGTAAATCCCTAATATTTTGTATGACACCAAACTATTTTTCTTTCACCCATTTAAAAAATAGCACAACAACTACAAGCATAAAACACTTTGAATAAAACAACGTGTCCGTGAAGGACTCCTCAGGGTGAAATTTTGTGCAGAAATTAAATATGAGACGAGCAAAATGCCCAAGATTTTGTTTCATGTGGTGCAAAAAGCTAATTTCCTCGACTGTCTGAAAATGAACCAGCACATCAAGTCCCATGAACAATAAATAATGTTTAGTGCTTGAGCTGCAGAAACAGTTTTAGAGGAAAACACCCACCACCGTTACTACACCAACACTCAGAGTGTTAAGTTATGCAGTGACTCTGTGGTGTGGCTTTGAGAAATCGCTTGGAACTGGATCAGCCGGTGACTACCTCACCAGTGGCGTCTTCATCCAGCCAAGTCTTGGTGGAGGGAGAGGGACGAGGCATGAAATGAGCTTTGGTTCAGTCAGGAGACACGACAGGGGGATACTGTTCTCTTTAAAGGGATTCAAGAGTGGTCAGTCGTCAGATAAAAGCAATGTATGTTGCACGAACTGTAAATATACGCCGAGTGGGTGTTAGCTTAGTTTTTAGAGTTGAGAGGCACTTGACTGTTGGAGGGAGCTACAGTAGAAGTTATCAAACCTTTTGGTTTGTTTATTCAGACAGATGCCTCATACACAAAACAAAAATTAGGATTTATAGCCAGTGTGTAAAAAATACATGAAAACCACATGAATCCATGAATCACATCAAGTCGTCTAACAACATTTTATCTGAGCAAAACAAGGAAAACACCCGAGTGTGACAGAAACATTTTCATGTATTGATCATTAAACTGATAAGTGAACAGAAAATAACTCAAATTATTCATGTTAGCATTTGCATGTAAACTGTCATTATTATTGTTGCCTGTCGCGCTTTGGGTCGTAGGTTCCACAGGAGGTGGGTCTGTGACATCATAGTTTTCAAACGGTTGCGTTTAGGCTGTCCACACTTTGAACACTTCAGAGGCGTTTCAACAGTTCTTCACTCTGGAACTCAGTTTCATAAAAACACAGTTTATGTTGTTTCCATGTGAACGTAAAGCTGAAACAAAGAATCGTTGCCTGTTCACAAAATGCTGTTTCTGGTTGGGGTGTACAAAGATTTTACAATCACTGGAAATAAATCATGTTCATGCTGGTGCTTTTTTTTAATCAACTCTACAGCTGTTTGTTGTTTGTTTGTTGCTAATTTCAGTTTTTTCCAGATCATTTCCACAAGCTGTCAGATTACTAATCTCTTGATAATAATATCGAACAATTGGCAATAACTTTGCACTGAGTCATATCCGTGACACCTACATGAAACAGCTAATATGTTTATTGCTGCTGCTCTGTGTGGCTGAATCGTGTATGTCACTACCTTGTCATCATAATCACTACCTGTGCACTAGGCTGTCACACAACATGTGTAGTTAATGTGCAATATATAACATGTGTATTTTAGCACATATTACTACCTTGAAATATTATTCATACAAATTCATCCTACCTGCACCGTTATATTCTACCATGTTGTTGTTTACTACTTTCTCTTTAGGATCATGCGAATATTATAATTACTTTTTCAGTTTTTGGCACATTTTTTTGTACCCTTGTTGCATGCTTTAATTTTTTTTTCTTTTTTTTTTGAGTCAAATGATCAGTTCTTCTCATCCTGATCATTTCATTGAACTGTTAAACTTGTGTTAACCTGCATGACCAATAAACACAACTTGAACTTTTTTTGTGCTCATTTCTGCTCTTTTCAACCTAATTGGTCACATGTTGTTTCTGCTTTTTATGATAATTTAAGCTTGTTCTATCTTTTCAGTTACCGTCTTAGCAGTTTTTAGCTAATGTTAGCCGTTTTTACATAAATTCAAGTTTTTCATGATGATTTCAGCTACTTTCAGTCTAACTACAGGTACTTTATACTAATTTCAGCTTGTTATGCTACTTTCAGCTTTTTCTACTATTTCAGCTACTATTTAGCTGTTTAATGCTAAATTTAGCCTTTTCAGCTAATTCCACTTTTTTTTAGCTCCTTTCAGCTCTTTCCACTTCCTTCTGGTAGTTTAAGCTTCTTTCTGCCTTTTCAGTTACTTTACAGCTATTGTTTAGCTAATTTCAGCCTTTTTTTTAGCTACTTTACCAATTTTTGTGCTAATTTCTACTTCTTTAAACCTAAATCAGAAAATGTGTTCTTCCTGCTTTCCTCTGCTGATTTATGTTTGTTCTTCCATTTCAGCTACATTTCAGTATTTTAGCTAATTTCAGCTGTTTTCAGCAAATTCTTCAGCAATAAGCATTCACACAGTAGTTTTGCAGGAAATGCAATTTCTCTAGTTTTAGGTGCATTTCTGACCATTGAAGAGCCCAGCATCTCCTCACAGACACATACTGATGAAAACAGCAAATATTTATTTTGTTTTTATGTATTTTGACATTATTGAGAAAATAATTGTCCATATTAGTCTGTATTTCCAGCACCGGCGCTTTAAAAGGACTCGAGTTGTGAAACCGAGCCAGCGTGTCAGCTTACTTGTTTCCCCTCTGAACATTATGCATGAGGAGGAGCGTTTAGAATGCCTGAGTAAACTCCGATGAAGGTGTTTGAAAGTTAGAAAAGTATTCGAACTCTCTCAGAGACGGGTAAAGCTGCAGTCACCCTGACACGTCGCCGTTCGGGGAAAAGGAGCAGGATTTACTCGTCGGTGTCTCGCTTTCCTCCTCAGCTCCATGTCTCCTGTGTCTTCGATCGTCTTTGAAGTTAAAAGTTCAAGTACGAGTGCGTACCTGTGTGTGTTTGGACTAAAGATGTCTGGAGGCTTTCTGAGCCATTACCAGTTTGTTTTGCATGAATATGCATGAAAACACTGTGTTTTCCTGTCTGCGGCGCGTACAGTATGTGACGCTTGCTGTGAAAAGGATGGCATAAATGGATGGTTGAGCAGAAGATCCACCTCCTGCTGAGGCTGCTGATTGTTTCTGCACTTCCCTGATAAATGGAAGCTCCCCCTGCTGTCTAATCCCTCGTAACAAAACAACTCATACTCTCACATACGGAATGTAGGAGAAGAAACACAAAGCTAACTTTTAAAAGCATTACACAAAATGGTCCATACTTATATATGATGCATTTTAAATCTCATCCTGTTTCCACAGAGTGATTCACAATGTGTTGCTCATTCACATAGACACGTAGAGCACTACAGAACAAAAAACATTAGAAGTTTACTGTTGCGTAAAAAAATTAGTTCAAGCGCAAGTTTGTTTATTATCCCCAAGGGACAATTTGTTTGACAGTAGACACACAGAACATCCATACAAGACGTTGAGACATTAAAACAACAGAAATCATCACTGATCGTTGAGAAGCCTGATCGCCACAGGGATGAATGAGTTTTTCAGTCTGTTCGTTCTACATCTGGACAGTAGATACCTGCGTCCAGATGGAAGCAACCTGAGCTAGAGTTGTCATTTCTAACCCAAACCCGGAGCCCGGACCCGGCTGATCCAGATTAGGGTCGGTTCATAATAATGTGCTTAATGTGCAGGCTGGGTCGGTGTCGGGCTTTTGATTGCGTCAGCAGACGTGCGTGGCTGACAATCTAATTATTTGGCAACATGGCTTGCCATACACTCACCAGCCACACATGGCCATTTGACTGCGCACTGACCGGCCTTGAAAGAGGTCAAAAGTTCAGTAAAGCTTCAGATGGACTACTTTGTACTTCCAGCGATCCATCAGCCCAAATGGACGTTCATTCAGCCGCTGCGCTCAGCGGACGCGCGCGGCCGAAGACCCAAACAGGTGAGATCACACAATATCCAAGATGCCAGAGCAGGGTCCGTGTCTGAATAATCCTGAATGCAGACAGAAGCAGAGATTTAATGCACTTTGACGGCCATGAAAGAACAAACACCCCCTCAGCTCCGATCTTCTGCCCCTGTCATTCAGCCGTGCATCTGACTGCTTATATAATAACTATATAATCAGTCAGAGCTTCATTAAAAATGTTGGGGGGGTGGGGGGTGTTGGGTTCAGACTTGTAATTACTGTTATTTGGTAGGAGCGAGGAGGTTTGGAAATGATGGTTACGGGCTGGGGCCGGGTCAGATCTTTTGGGCCTGAATGCAACTCTAACCTGAGCTCACCATGTAGTGGGTGATCAGGATCTGCCAGAATAAGCCTGGCCTTGCTCAATGACCTCACCTTGCGTTGGTCAGTGAGGCTTTGTAGGACTATGCCTGCAGTATAATTATGTACTGTAGTAAATGTATCTGATCTCTTTCAAAAAATAAAACACAGCTTATTTAAAAAATGAATAGTCCTTTAAGAAATAGAAATTGCTCACTTCCTGTCATGGCAGATCATCTCATGTTGAGAAAGACTAAAGTGTTTTGGTCAAACCTTGAAAAAATAACGCTTCATGTTAAATTGTGAAATGCCAGTCAAGCCTGTGTTGTGAATGACTCTCAGCTACTATCTCACCAAAATTTAGCTCAGAATCAGTAAAGTTCAAAAAGTTAAAGCCACTTTTGCATTTCCTAAAGTTGAATAGCTGCAATAGTCATCTTGAACTGAGGTGGCTCCAGAAGGTCATCAGTCATAGAACATCATCTAATGGTTACTTTCTGCAAATTTGATCAAAATTCATGCAGCGGTTCGTGAGATATTTTGCTAACAGACATGACTGAGATGCCAACAATTAATGCTAAAGTTTTAAACAAAGACCTTATGCAGTGTGAAGCCCTCAGATTATGTGTTGGGGATGATGCTCAGCCACAAGTAAATTTATCTTAATTAAAAGTTAGTAAAAGTGTCTGTGTCTTCTGAGGTGTGTTGTTGTTGCAGCCATTTTGAAAAAGTCATAGATGTACACCCAGTGAGTCTAGTTCAAATCCATCCAGTTGCTCATGAGATATTTTGCTAACAGTGAGTTAACACCTATGGCTGCTGTCAAAACAGATCCTGTCTCTTACTGCCCTCTCACCTCTGGTGAAAACAAGCATTCAGGAAAATTACAGATGTTCTAAATACAGCTGTTCCATGAGGGTATGTTCACGTTCTGGTAACAAAATGTTTTATTGTTGTAAGTTGTAGAGCAACACGTTTTGTCATCCTCTTTCTTTTAACGTCCTAAAGCTTCATTTTTCAGCACAAGGCCAACGAGGCCGTTATCTTACCGTGGAGTTGAAGCGCAGGTGACAAACGTTGCAGGAGATGATCTGTTTCTTCTTGAGGGGCTGAGGGACACCAAACGTGTGGTTGATCACTGCCTTCTGGACCGGATCCATCTGTGAGATCCAGAGAGAAGACACAACACAAAAAAACGTTACTTCTACCAAACGCAAGTTTAAAAACAGATGGAAAACCAACCCCGGCCTGAGAGCTGGATTATTTATTTCCCACCAAGTTACCCAACAATGTGACCGTACGCCTTATTGATGTTACTGGTGTTAATCAAATTAAACAGAACAGTCTCATATCTCATGATGCATGTGTTAAGTTGATCACTGATTGTAACGATCAGACGTCAAATTAGATCTGAAGGTTCTTTCAACATCTTTTTGTGCAGTTTTTCCAGGTTTAACAATGCAATAAAACTGTGTAATGACCTCCCTTCAACGTTAATAGTGTGAATGTTTATGAAGCGTTCACACTATTGTGATCCATTTTTCTTCCGTACATTTTTGGGCAAAATTCTCATCGCACAATTTTTGTGCTATTTCAACAAATCGTAAATCAAAATGTTCAGCTCTTTCAAGACAGTCCTGATACTGTATGACATTTGGTGTTGGTGCAACTTTAGCCTTTTGAAATATTTAGCCTTTTCTGCAACTGTTTTCCTAATTGAAAATGAAATGAGCTCATTTTACTGCTTTTTTCAGTTTCCTTGTGCAAATTGAAACCTTTTCAGCTACTTTCAGTTAATTTCAGCCTTTTTGTGCTGCTTTTCAGATTCTTCAAACTTCTTCCTGCTAATTTCAGCTTGTTATGCTCCACTCTGCTTATTTCTGCTAGTTTCAGCTTTTTCTGCTATTTCAGCTACTATTTAGTTGTTTTTAATGCAAATTTGAGCTTTTTCAGATATTTCCACATTTTTTGTGCTCATTTCAACAATCTTTCATCCCAGTTAGCAGAAATGTGCTTTCTCCACTTCCTTCTTGTAATTTAAGCTTCTTTTGCCTTTTTTAGCTACTATTCAGCTGTTATTTTACTAAGTTCAGCTTTTTTCAGATATTTTTCACTTTTTTGTGCTCATTACTGCTTCTTTCAACCCAGTCGGGCAAACGTGTTCTTTCTGTTATCTTCTACTTTATTATTTATTTATTTTTTATTTTTTACATTTTTAGCTCAGTTCGGCTGTTTTCAGATAAATGTAAGTTTTTCATGATAATTTCTGCTATTTTAAGCCTAATTAACTTCTTTATGCTAATTTCAACTTGTTACACTCTTTTCAGCTTCTTTTTTTTCTAGTTTCAGCTTTATCTGCTATTTCAGCTACTATTTAGCTGTTTTGTGCTAATTACACATTTTCTTTTAGCTCATTTCAGCTTTTTTCACATCCTTCTGGTAGTTTAACCTCCAAAGCTCCGAACTCTTGCATATGTGGATGCCAGGTCCTAGGAGGTTAAGCTTCTTTTTGCCTTTTCACCAACTTTTTAGCTATATTTTGCTAATTTAGACCCCTCGTTTCTGCTTATTATGCAGCAGATGTACCGGTATGTACTTTCTGCTTTCTTCTTCTAATTTAGGCTTGTTCTTCCATTTCAGCTACTGGTATGTTACAGCATATTTTTAAACTAATTACAGCTGATTTTCTGCAATAAGCATTCACACTGCATTTTTGTAGGAAATGCAGTTTCTCTAGTTATTATTTAAATACTAAGGTGGGTATAATATCCAACTAGCCTAATATGCTGTTGTGTCTTTCCTGCATGTCATTTTTACAAAAACTCAACTTATTTGTTTAAATTGGCTATAAGAATATAAGCACAGAACACGGGACTGGGTTTGTGGAGATCTGTACGTGTAAAACCAGAGCTGCACTCAATGAATTGACTTTAGGCGTTATCTCACTTGGCTGCAACTGTTGGAGACCAGCCACTCAAAATTGTGTGAACAGGTGAATTTCCATTACAGTCTCACTGAATTTGAAGTGTTTACAAGCTGCAGGCTGCGCAGTGACCAGCTTCTGAAGATCACAGACTACGACTGTGAACACTTGTTGTGAAACTGGATCTGTTTGCCGTGCACATTACTTGGTTCTCACCCTCAGCTTGCTCACTGCACATCTTGGCAGCTTTCCACACATTAATGACAATCTACCTGAGCACAGATTTAAAATGAAGATGGGCAGATCTGAACCAGTTAGAACCAGTTTATTAACTATTATTATTTATCATTGGTGTGGTTTTAGGATGTGGACATTCAGGGCTGCAGCTTCAGGTGATGCACAACCATTAAAACACTTTTTATGTTATTTTTTTTACAACCAGGAGCAGCTGACTAACAAATCAAAAGCTCAAACAATACCTCAAGTACAACTGGGAAACAAGTTGGATGAACTCCAAGCCCCAACAAGGATCCATCCCAGTGTACTGGGACTGCAGTGTTGTTTCACTGAGACATGGCTGCAGGTTCATATCCCCGACTCCGGCGTCTTCCTGCCAGGTTTTCTGATCATACGAGCAGATAGAGACTTAAGGAGGAGTGGACAAAGCAAAGGAGTCCAGATACTGAACTGGCAGCACGACTCGGGACAACAAGAAGACCAGATGGTGGTCTGCAATGAGGAGGAGCTCAACAAGCTCGAGGAGTGACCATCATTCAGGGAGGTGTTCTACCCAACATTCAGGTGGTCCTGCTGCCCAAGAAGTCCAAGAGAACGGATTAACATCTGCAACCAGTTTCTTCAGATCCGTTGTGACAGATCCTTCCTGCCCGTCAACATCTAGAACAACTCTTTAATGAAACTTTGAATTAAATTGAATCTTTAGTTGTTGTTGCCTCTCAAAGCACCAACTAACAGACTGTTGTCACCAGTTTGGAACAAATTATTATTTTTTTCATATTTATACACATTTGAACAAAAGTTTCAACGTTTTATTACTGCTGTAGATTTATTTAAAACCTGTTAATCTATGCCAGGTAGCGTGCCCATCATTTTATTTCTAAAAACAAAGTTCATTGTGCGTGTTGGTCATTAAAAGGCCACATTCTTCCCCTTTAGTGACTCATTGGGATTTTCTGCTTTAATTTAAAACACAGATTTTGTAGCTTTTTTTTCATATAATCTGACATCTGTTCAGAAAACACTTGAACACAAGTGAATTAGATGTTTTTCCACCGGTGCATGGATCAAGCTGACAAGTTCACATCTTTTTAAAGAGGCTGCTTTCAGTAAATAACATGAAATGCCCCGAACGTCACTCACGATTCAACAACGTCAAGATGTTTCTGCTCTGGGGTCGCCCTGCCTGAAGACGGAGCATCAAAAGCTCCTCCTCTGGTAATTACATAGCATCAAGCAACAAGGATGAAAACAATAGGCTCAAACCAAACATGCACAGATGATCCTTCAGTGATGGATGAACGGTTTTAAGGTGTAAATCTGAAAGAAGTGACAACGTGACTGTTAATCAGGATGTCACCTCACGGTTTGATGGGACGGGCGTATCTTCGCTCCTCTCTTCAGTTTAATATGATGAACAGCTTTAGGGGGTTTTCCTGATCATCAATGCCTCTTTCGCCCACATGCACACATCATCACCACCACCAGCGGCTGTATTTGGATTAGACGCTCATTAAAAAGCAAACTTTCCCTTCTGCTGCTGTTATATGTCACTTTTCTCTGATTTTGTTTTCTCAGTCAAAGTAATAATCACCTTCTGAAATTCTTCCTTTCAGTTTTAATGTCGGAGACAGGCAGGCTTTATGACAATTTCATAAAATTATTTAGTTGTGACAATAAATATGTGAGGCAACAATAGTTCTCCTTGTACAAATCATTATTTAAATAATTCACTAACTGAATTTTGCACGTCTCAGTATCTTGCATAATAAATATAATTAAATACTTATTTTTATAATTATTTTTCTTGCTATAACTTTGTGTTATTGTGTTATGCTTTGTGTTCTTCATGTGCTTCAGTTCTCGGTTATTTAGTTGTACAATGATAATTTTTTTAAAAATGAAAGTAAATTGGACTGTCTTTTCGACATTTTGATCGCTGTTATTTTTGATAAATTGGCGCCGTTGATTTGATGAGTGACGTACGCCACGTCAACACCCATCAAACATTTCTCTTGTATTTTTATTAAATAATCAAAATTTTATTAATGAGCCACTTAAACTGTAAAATTGATTTTCAATTTACTGTAGTTGTGTTGTTTAATTACATTTTTGTGTTTTTAGTTACTGTACTTTTAGGGGCAATTTTCTTTAAAGGGTAGAAGTTGAAATTCTTACTTGAAGGGGCAGCTCTCATGTGATATTAAGACGTTTGTAAGTGGATGTTATGTTTAAAATGAGTGTTTATGTAATTATTTTCAGATTACATGTCCAACATATGTTTTATTCGTTCAAAGCAGTCAAATTTGTGTATAAATGTATTATTAGTAAGACTGGTAGTTACCGTATGCAAGCAAACAGTTAGTGGAATGCACACACAATAATTTGCAACAAAAACATTACCAAAATTAAACATTATTAAATAATATTTAAGTAAAAGTTTTATTTGATTAATGTATTGGTGTTTAACTGATGTATAAATAAAACCAGTAGACGTGAGGGACAATCTTTGGTCAAACAGTAAACAGTAAAGACTGTTTGACGGCTGAAAACCCCAGGACGGCGTTTTATAAACGGCGGTGAAATCCGAGGCTTCATTATTAGATCTGAGGTCCACAGTGACAGCTGGTTCCACTTGGGCCCTTCGACGTCGCATGAAATGTCACAATCACGTTGGATCTTATCCTCAGCTGGCACAAGCTCTGACCCCGTCCAGTCCTCTGCTCGAGTTTCAGGGTGTCTGAGGAGGGGGCTGCCGTGCCCACTGGACCCAACCCGGTGACACCGCTGACAGCCCCAGCTGCCCACGGATCAAGGAGGGTACGTGTATTGATAGCACCGTCTCAGATCTTTCCAAAGGTGCGTCATGTTTGGGTCAGCTGGTTCCTCGGTGACAACAGAGTCAGTTTACTGTCGATCCCTCGGGGTCCAGGTGTGAGGGACACCATGGACACTAAGATACCTGCTGGTGCGTCGCCCTCTCAGCGCTGACCACCTCTGTTGGCCTTTTCTGCATGACTGAAAGCTTCCTCTGGGAGGAACTGACGTTTCCCCACTGCTGAAATGTAGCACGCCCCCTCCTGCTGCCCCCCACCCAACTGAGCAGGGCAGACTGCACACAGATATTTGTTTTAGAAACTGAATAATGTAATCATTGTCCATCTGCAGTCATCCCGAACCGACAGCTATAAATGCCTCCTTTGTCCGAGCCTCTCCTCAGCTGTCCAAGTGCAGACAGGACTTATCCTGTGCCGCTCGGCTGAGACCGTGATGAAGTTTCAGGACAGGTAGTGAGAAAGAGGAGAGATGAGGACAGATTGAGGTGAGGGAGAATGTAAGCCGGGACATAAAGTATGGAAAATATTTAGAGACAGGTGTCCCCTCTGCAAGCGTGCAACTTGCATGTTATCAGAACTTTGGTTCTGTCTAGATGGGAAAGGAATGTGGAAATACATGCGTTAAAGTTTTGTATTGTCCACACACAAACAGCGTTTTGAGCCTCTAATCTGTATTTTATGAAAACAGGTTCCAAAGTGAGATCATCTTTAAATGAAATCCTTGCATGTTTGTGTGAACAGCCTAAAGACAACCTTTAGAAAACTATAAACTAAATGTATTATATACTATTTATACACTTGCATCTAATTTAACCCACGACCCCACGAGAGGCAGAGCTCACAGCTGTCGGCACATTTAAAAAAACGTTTTGTCTCATTGAGTCACGAGGACTCATTTTCAGACCTGTTTTTCGGAAGCAGAGGTTGGGGGGTTAAGAGCCTTGCTCAAGGGCCCAGAGAGGGGCAAATCAAGGTGGAGGCAGGTGTTTCACCTTTCCCACCCACATTTTGATGTTGTCGGTGCAGGGAGTCGAACCGGCGACCTTCCGATTACAGGCCCACATTCTCTAGCCTCTGCGCCACCACTCCACCACACAAACCTGGGTTGGGTTGTCTGGTGTGTTTTTATGCATATAAAAACATTTGCAGAAATGTTTTTTACATGATTATTTAAAAAAAATTAATTGTGTGGAAAAACCCAAAGAGAAGCAGGAGCTCACAGCTGAATAGACTTTAATAGACTTTATGATTCAAGCCACAGCTGCACTGTCAAACAGTATGTTATGAGGTCTGGTGACTAATCATCTCCTCCAGGGACTGAAGAAACACTCATTTGATGTTAGTTTGCAATTTAGATAGTTTTAGTGTCGTAAACTTTAAGTTCTGGGTCTTGTTTCTCGCTGCATTTGTTATGTTTTGTAGCAGCGGTTCACAATGCTACTACAGCTATTTGCCTCACACAAAAAAGTCTAAATTAGATAATTTGGATGCATGATATTGTCTGCACGGTATCGGCCAAAGTTACCACTGACGTTAAATATTGGACCTCGGCCATTCTATCAAAATAACTCACTGATATAAAAGGCACTGTTTTTGTACGACAACCCAGTGAGAAGGATGTCTGCAGCGCCAGCACAACATGATGACGTCATGCACGCCTACCTGATCTGATCACGTGGAGAGGAAGAAGTCAAAATGGCAGCGGTGTGGAAGTTTCTTTTCATTGAGGACGTCAGAGTGCAAAGATTTTTGGACTTTGTTGAGTCTCGCTACATCGTCCCCAGTCAGAGACATTTTTCTGACGTAGCCTTACCCGAGTTACAAACCGTCATTTGCAACATCGTTGAGAAGCTAATAGCCGATAACACTTGGGTGAGTTTTACCACAGACGTGCTCAAGACTCATCTGTTTTCCTTGGCATTTGATCCACGCAGAGTCTGAGAACAAATTTTGAGCTGATTTTATTGTTGTGCGTTATATTATTGTTAATTTTATGTTTCAGTAGCACTAGATGCATTTTTACTCTTTTTTCTGTCTTAACTGTAAAACACTTTGGTCAGCTTCTGTTGTTTTATGCGCTATATAAATAAATTGACACTGACATTGACATGTGGACGTCAAGTGTTAACCCCGTTAGCGTGATTTAAGGTGTTTTCACACCTGATAGTCCGGTAGACTCGATTTGATTGGGGATCAAAATTCAGAACATGTGTTTACAGTTTCAGCTGGTGCAGATTACATTCACACTGCACTGAGTCAATAGAGCCAACCTGCCCCCCCCCCCCCCACCCGCCTGTGGTGGCGCTGCACAAAGAACTACTGAAGGAATCGACACAAAAACCTCAGAAAGAAGACACTTCTTCTTCTTCTGGAAATAAAAACAAAAACGGAGTGGTGTCAAATTTTAGCAGTTTTAGGATTTCTGTTTTGTCATTTTTCAACAGCATGAGCAGAAGATGAGGCGAAGACCATGGAGAATGTTGTTTTTCGCACAAGACGGCTGACGGCTCCGTATGAGGTAAGAGAAATGCGCGTTTGTTTGCCCTGCGCTGTAGTCCAATTCCTGCTTTAGGAGCGGTCACCGGTCCGCTTGCATTCACACTGCATTCGAACTGTGCTAGAGTTCACTTCAACCGGACTGGGACCTAAGTATTTAGACGAACCAGAGTTCTCTTTTTTTGTTCCACATCAGCGTTCAACTGCACATTCACACCTCCCCAAATGAACCGGACTTTCAAGGCAAACGAACTAGAGTTTGATTAAACAGACACCCTAAGTCTTACAGCACAATGGATAGACAAAAACTTTGAACTTAAAAAGTCTGTCCTTCATGGACACAGGAGTGCAGAGGATCCACACTGCAGCTGGAACCTGGAACAAGCCTCCACAGGTGAGACAGCATCGCAGCTGGCTAATGCTAATAAATAACATTTAACACTTTTCATTTAATATAAGTTAAAGTGCTATGCATATAGCTGTTACTGTCACCAGCTCTTACAACTGTTATACAGTTTTTGTAGCAAATAAGCCTAAATAAGAGGACTATGTTCTGACAAAGGAAAGTATACAAAAAATATTGGTATCGGTTATCGGCCAAATAAGTTTAAATATATTGGCGAATTGGATATCGACCAAAAATCCAATATTGTGCATCCCTATAGTATAGTCATGGCTCTTTGTCATTCACATCACATGTGGTACATGAGGTGGAACGAAATTGCGTACACAGGGTCCCAGTTACATCCAACAATATCAAAAATATAACGTGTAAAAAGAAAAAGTAAATAAGGATCTAAGATATAAACTAAGATATGCGCTAAAGGAAAGCCCAACAGTACATCAAAAGATCTAAGATATGCGCACGTCACCCATAGTGCAAAACAACACACCAAACAACAGCAGCACGATTCTCATAAGTTTGGTGCGGCTGCATGCAACATGCAGCTGCTGTAAAGTGTTTCTTAGCAGAGCTGCTTGGCACATCTTTAGAACAGAACCAGTAATTTTCCCTGAAGCAAAACGCAGACAAAACACTGACCAGAAAGCAGCACCGCAGATATAAATACACGAGGGTGTGAGAAGGAAGTGTTTACCATTCTGCCTTTAACACAGTCAGTCCTCCACCAGGCAGAACAGTGGGCGGCAGAACAAATGAATGCGCTGAACCTTTCACATAACAGGTTGGCGACCCCCTACATACACGTCATGCATACAATGTCTCATCCAGCACCCCCTCCTACACGTCTGAAGGAGACAGCCACGTGTCCATGTCCTTCTCCCCCTTTTCTCTTCCCGATTTTATTCTCATTTGGAGAAAAACGAGTAAAAAAAAATCAAACCTGGAGCCAAAGTTTTGTTATGCTCCATTTATAGACTACGAAGCCGAAGTTTTCACTGTGCAGTGAAAGCAGTGAACCCAACACACACACCGTGTGTTAAACTAGGATCAAAAGAAATCAGAAGTGTCTGCACACGCACACACACGTATATTGTACAAAAGGACATTTGGCATAGCTCCGGCAAGTAAAGGATCAAAGACACAAGCTTTTAATTCCAGGCACAGAGGCGAGGTAAGCGTCACGCTGAGCCGCATGAAAACCAAACGGTTTCGTTTGGAACAAGGTAACAAGGTCCCGTCTGTGGACGCTGACGCTGGCGTGACGGCAGCAGGGGTGAGAAGTGAAACACAGCTTGAATAAAGATTAGATCCTCAACCTGAGGTCAAGCTTTCCTCACAGAGCTGAAAGATGTGGCGTGGCTGAGGAGGACGGTGTTAGAAAGAGCAACAGGGCGGCTGAATTTTATCTTTGCACCACACAGTGATAAAAAATAAAATAAATTATAACCCCGACCTTTATATTATAGTCCTAGAGCTCATAACATAAAAGATCTGTTGGCTATAATATTTATCTCTTGCCACCAAAATTCAAAGGCGGAAGAGAATGTTTGAGAATGTGCATGTGCCTGTCTGTTAGCAAAATATCTCAGGAATCAAAGGACAGATTTTAAAGACATTTTGCAGGTAATGTTGGATATTTAGAGCTGATTAAGAGTCCAAGAAGGCTGCCACTGCAAACTAACCTTAGAAAACACCAGCATGGCTACACCTCTATTGGTTTTACAGAAACTGAACTAAGATTTAGTTTGGTAGTAGCTGAGGCTGATCCCAAACACACATTCTGAGAGCCAACAGATTGTGCAAGATTTGGATTAAAAACATTGCCATCAACTCTTTGGAGTCAGCGCTGTCTGTTGGTGAAATGGCTCATGAACCATTTGAACAATTTTAATGAAACTTTCAGATGAAGGTTAAAACGTGCATTTACAACCAAATGATTTTTGTAGCCCTCCCAATACAAGATGGTGAAGATCTCACAATTTTGTATGTCTTCATGCATTACATCATTTACAAGGTTTGACCAGTTAAACATCTTCACAGCACAATATATTTTAGTTTAAATCTTTGGCCTAAGAAGTGTCAGGTGATGTGAAAAAAGGTTTATACGCTCAATACAAAAAAAAAAAAAAAAGTTAAATCAGGTCCCCTGGACAGTTTCTTTTTTTTTTTTGGGAAACGTTTCGTTTTTCATCTGAGAGATTTCGGCAGTGCAGGTGTTATCAATGAGAGCTATTTATAAGTCAGATGTGGGTTGGCAGACCTCAGACGGCCAACGAATGAAAAATGAAACGTTTCTCTCAAAAACAAACTGTCCAGATGACCTGATTTACCATAAACCATACCAAACCATACCAAACCATACCACAACCATACCATACCAAATCATACCACAACCATACCATACCATACCAAACCATACCATACCATAACCATACCATACCATACCCTACCATAACCATACCATACCACAACCATACCAAACCGTACCAAACCATACCATACCACAACCATACCAAACCATACCATAACCATACCATACCATACCAAACCGTACCAAACCATACCATACCACAACCATACCAAACCAAACCATACCATACCATACCAATCCATACCATACCATAACCATACCATACCATACCATACCATAACCATACCATACATACAAACCATACTAAACCATACCAAACCATACCATACCACAACCATACCAAACCATACCATACCATACCATACCAAACCATACCATACCATAACCATACCATACCAAACCATACCAAACCATACCATACCACAACCATACCAAACCATACCATACCAAACCATACCAAACCATACCATACCACAACCATACCAAACCATACAATACCAAACCATACCAAACCATACCAAACCATACCACAACCATACCAAACCATACCAAACCATACCATACCATACCATACCATACCATACCATACCATACCATACCATACCATACCATATCAATTTATTTATAGAGCACTTAAAACAGCAACAAGGCCAACCAAAGTGCTGCACAATAGAAACAAGCAAAATGTAACGTTATTTGTGTCAGGTGATTTGCATTTGTCAAGGGATGCAAGGCTTATGATCCTGTTCGTGCAGCTGATAGAGTTCAGGATCCAGAACTCACCGTGTTGAAGTTGGGAAAGAGGCTGAGTGGGGAGGATCCATTGATCCTGAAAGGTAGGAGGTGTTTGAGGTTGAGCTGAGGCTGCAGAGGTCTTCCTGGGACTGGGAGAGAGGCGAGGAGGTGGCTGCCCTGGGCAGATGTACCTGGACAACACAAAGAGATGGCTGTTAGCACTGCAAATAAACACCACGGTACATTTTTGTCTAAGAGGAAAGGAGCTGCTGGGCTCAAGGGCTCAGAGGACACTGGAGGTTTACTTACACTCTGACAATCTGCCGATGCTTATGTGTTACAAAATGTAATATTACTTGACCCCTATCAGGCACCAATGCACATGCGTATCCTTCGAGTACACATGCCTGTCTTTCATCTACACACTCACACATGCACATAAACACGTCATTTAATTAGTGATGTATTGGCCAAGGAAAGGTGGCTCTGAGTGGAAGACAAGAGATATCGGATTTCAAATGGACCAGGGATGAAGAGATTTCTAATTTTCTGCCTGGCTGCGTTTCAGTGGAACGGTGCGCTCAGCTGTGCGCGGGCATTTATTCCGGCACCGGGATCAATCATTGGTGTCAGCTGCGGGTTACCGTGGCCACCCTGGAGTGTGCGGATCTATAAGCTCTCGCTGCAACATAAAAGTTGCTGTTGCACTTTTACGAGAAACAATAAACACATCATAAATAAAGCAACTCCAACAACAATGCACCATCTTCTAAAATATGAAAGGCAGGGGTCACAGGATCATCGTTTGTAACGCAGAAAATTAGACATTCTTCTTTAAAAATAATACGAAATATTAAAATCCATTCCTGAATCAAACAGATTAAACTGACAAAGTCTTTTGGATGAAAGACGAAATGTTTCCCCCAAAAAGAAACAGCCCAGATGACCTGACTGAATCGTTTTTGTATTTATTTACCTGGATGATTGAGCTTACAAACCTTTAATAAAAAAAAATAAAAAAATAAAAATAAAAATAAAAATAATAATAATAATAATAATAATAATAATAATAATAATAACAATAACAATGATAATAATACCAATACAAATAATAACAATACCAATACAAATACTGTAATAATAATAATAATAATAATAAAATAATAACAATTAAAAAAAAAAAATAATAATAATAATAATAATAATAATAATAATAATAATAATAATAATAATAGGTGGCTGCCTTCAGGCAGTCCCCACTAAAGAAACACCATCGTCTTTAATTGGGTCTCAAGCTCTGCCTGAATCAAACTCCAAGGGGGAAAAAGGGTTTTAGTAAATATTTAAAACTCTCAAGAGTCTGCAGAAACCACATCACCTGTATGTTCTAGTTTTCATCTTGGAACATGTGCTGGAGCGTAAAAATGACAATACTTTGGTGATTAAAAAAATACGGAGTTAAAAATGGATGTGGCAGTAGACCTTAGTTTTAACTCCAGTATAAAAAGGTGCGGGCGACATGCATTCCTTCTCAAAACTGCCAGGTTGTACATTCGTTGGAGAACTTTTCCTGTTTGCATCGTGGCCGTGCTTTTATTTAGAGTTGATGTCAGGGATGTGAAAATGGACGGTCCTTGTGAAGCGTGGAACAGAGAGGAAGACGGGGATCCTGTCAGCATGCTTGGCAGAATCGGTATCCCTGACGTAAAGTGTGTGTTTGTGTGGATGAACTTTGTGTGTGTGTGTGTGTGTGTGTGTGTGTGTGTGTGAGAACTGGTGAAAGTGACTTGTATTGTAAATGTGCTATT
>JARVLU010000380.1:29838395-29852599 GCA_031762415.1 Simpsonichthys santanae
AAAACACAAAGAGTACAGGTATGATCAGATTAAAAATAATAAGAGCTAAAAATGCAACAACTGAAAAGCAAACACAAGCTCTCCTGCCCACCACCATTTCCACATGTAACATCAGAGTCTTGCAACGTCCCGTCAAATATCAAAACCGAGCGAGGACACGAAGGCGAAGCTGCAAATTGCCCATACGTACAGAAAAAGCTGGAAAGCAGCAGATTGACAGGAACTCAGATGAGCTTCATTTCCGCAGCAAATTGAGTAATTTGCGAAAGTGGCACTAAGTACAACATCGTTTTTTACATGAATAAATATCAGGCTGGTCAGCCAGGCATCACGCTGACGATGACAACTCATTATAAATTGATTAGACGTGGTAGGTGAGCCGGGCCGGACGGATCTTCGGAGGAGAAAATAAGCACAAGACGGAGGTTGCTTTCTAATTTTACCTCCACGGCTGATGAGATGAGAGGAGCAGGGGAATAAAAACAGACGCCTGCGATGCAGAGGTGGCTACGAAGCAGTTAGCAGATGAAAGGGAAGTGGCAGTTGGAAGTAAACACGGTGAAACTACGCTTCTCATCAGGCCAGCACGCAGAAGACAAAACGCTCTTTACAGGTAATGATAAATTCACAGCTGCGAATCGTGAGATCTGGAGATCCTGTAGGGAACTTCTTCTTATTAAACATCAACAAGAAACTGCTTGCAGAAAGAACAATTCTCTAAACCGCTTTTATGTTTCAACTTTTAAGCAAAAGAGCTTTGTCTAAACAATATGTATTTGTGTCGAGTGGGTAGATAATCCTCCTGAGGGGGCTCATTTTTGGCCCAATGATCATTTAATTCAATTGTTTTTCTTCCGCTGAACTTTACTGAGTTCTTGGACGCTTCTCAATTTATATTCTGCTTTCACAATCGTGTCCACAGCCAATTAAAACTCCTAATGGAAATGTGTACTTGCTATAAAAAGATTTTTTTCTCCTGTTATTTCCAAGTCTGAACCATTTGGGTCTTTTTCTGTTTAATACTGCCACGCTGCAGAGACGTCTGGGGCAGCTCAGCTCGAGGAACAGAGATGAAGTTACGCTAATCTGATAGCAGAGCGACAAACAGCTGAGGTGAGCAAGGAGGTCATGGATACATTCGATAATTTTCTATAATGCAAATTAAACAGCTGAAATAAAGCAAATAAAGCTCAAAGATTAATTACATTTCCGATATTCTGAGTGACAACCTCATTCGATTGAACTCAGTTTACAGTAGTCCCTCGCTCTTTCGTTTTTTTTTTTTTGATGATTGTCATCTTTAATATTACTCACGTGATCGGGACGGTACTGATAAAAGTAAAAAAAATAAAATACTTTGGACAGGCGCTGCCATTTTGTAGTTTTCTTTCAATAAGCCGTTTCACCAGTCAAATGAACTACATTACCCAGAAGCCAACAGTGCTTTCAGCCACTGCTTTCTGCTGAAGTGGAGGGAAAGTTGTGATCCGATCTAAACCTGACTAAAAAGTTTGGTCCTTCGGCGCTCAGTGGATGTAAAAAGCCAATCAGAACCAGACCAGAACTGGACCAGAACCAGACCAGGACGACGTCTAGCCTCATCCATCAATCTGCACGCTGCTTGCTGGGAGGTGTCACTTGGAGGTCCGTTGTCTTCTCCGGAGCTCACCCGGACATTTTTCATCCAGATCCCTCTGAATTATTTGGACTCGATCGGGACCATAGTGTGGTTTTGTGCTGGCTCTCTGAAAGTCCAGCTCCCTCTAAAAGCTTCTGGTGCTCAACGGCTGCAGAGAGCCAATCAGAACTGGACCAGAACCGGACCAAGGAAGGTGAGTCCCCATATAAATTTTTGCAGAAGCTTCTGTGCAGTTTGTTGTTAAAATGGCATTGGTTTAAGAGATTAGAACATTGCAAGAGTGTGGGAAGGGTTTATAAAGCCTTAAAATATTAATACAAAAATAAATAGTGTTTCTAATGGGGTGTCTGGAAAGTACCCCCACAATAATTGAAGGACTTAAAGTAAATACAGTTACAGGTTTGTTATAAGCTGTGCTGATTTAAAAAGAACAATCACCCCCGGTTGCGTTATAAAAGGCCCCCGCTCTCAGTCAGCAGCGGCCCTGTGAGTTGAACTGGCTAATTTTGCCCAACTTGGGTTGTAATTGTTTCAAATTAGCCTCATGCCTCAGCATCACTGCCAGAATAATTGCTCATGAGCAGGAAGATTAATCTACAGAAGCACATCTGTGAGACTTCATTTACGGGTCGCCGTGCCATGCCTTGTGGATCCATTAGACCCGTTTGGTTTTCAATCTCGTGAAACGTATGAAGCTCAACAAAAGAGACAAAACGGTGAGAAGCCGAGGAACCGGCACAAATATTGAAGGCAAAGAGTTTTAGAGCAGGGCCCAGTCCTGGTCCTCGAGGGCCACCATCTTGAATATTTTACACGTTTCTCTGCTTTGACACACTTGATCTGAATTAACGAGTGATTGACAGGGTTCTGTAGAACCGGAAGACCGGATGTGGAGCAGGGAGAAACATTTGTTTTGGTCGAACTATGAGATTTATTTTCACGTTCATTTCTGGGTGAAAAGCCCCCTACCATCCAGGTTACACACAGTCATATGTAATATTGTGAGATGTTGCAAAATGCTACAACACAAGGTTTTAGCTCTATAAGTGTAATACTGACTGACAAAGTTATTTATGTGTTGGCTAAGGTTGGCTAGCTGTGGTGGCCATTTTGAATCGGGTTGACTCTAAAAATGAAGCGGTTGTAAATAGACATCAGTGATTACTTTCTGAAACTTTCATTAAAATCTGTCCAATTATTTATTAGATATTTTGCTAAAACTCCAGAAAAACATGAGCAAAAATAAAATATCCTTGCCTTTCACCTTTTGTGGTAGCAATAAAAAGATGATCTGCTTATAACTTTCACTCAAATTCTGACCATTTTGACACACAATTGGAAAAAAAAAGCACTAATTTGTTCAGAAATTAATGAACACAAAACGATACCTCATCCTGCTAAAAAAAAGTTTATTTTTGGCTGAATTGTCCCCAAAATGATTCATCTCTCATCACGTGAATTTTGGATAATAGTGGGGAGGAATGAGCTCGGGGCACAGCCAGCAAATTCCTCCAAATGAGGCAAAGTGTCAGAATCTGCCAACCATCAGCTGCTGCAGAGGAGATCAGCCACCGAAGCACTTTTTAGGCTGAGAGGCCGTCCGACAAACTCTGAAGAAAAAATAAAAAAAACATCTGTGAGCCGCAAATTGGAAAGGCTTTGTGAGGAGCTGCTCTGCTCTTTGTTGTCTCTTTCCTCGGCTCCTCAAAGCGCCGGCATGCAGATGTCTCCTCTCATTCCTTTAAGCGTAATTACAAAGACGGGGAGAATGGCACAAAGCGACAACTCTTATGAGCAACTGACTGCAGGTGGCTCAGCCAATCCAGGCAGCTGGCATGGTTTTAAATAGGAAAACTTCACTGCAACAAAGGATTTAACACCCCACTCCATGGCTGAAGCAACTCGCTTCCTTGTGCTTTCATACACTTGATCATGTGGCTGAAAAACAGCCACCGTAGTGTCGCATGGTGCGGGAAGGCCCTCGTGGCTGCAGAGAGAGGAGACACGGGACTGAGCAGATAAGGATTCTTATCAGGATCTGTGCAGGTGTTCGGTGAAGCAAAGCCACAACAGGATCTCGGAGTAACTACTTGACAAAACGAGTGGGAAGAGGCGGCGGGACGGACGGGTGGAGGCGATGGTGGCAGCAGTGTGTGAGTTGTTAGCAGGTAAGCCTGAGACCAGCGTGTCAGAACTGAGAATCCCTCAGTGCACCGCAGCTTGGAAACCTGCTGGTGCTGCGATAAGGAGAGAAAACCAATCAGTCCGGCTACCCGGTGTTACACCATATTCTGTGACCATCATATATTGTGACCATATGGCGCTGCTGCATTTTTACATTGTACTTTGCAATACCTGGTAATACAAAAATTGCGGAACGAGAAAGATGCTGAAACATGTACGGAAGAAAACAGGATCACAGTAGAATGGTTCATAAGTGTTCACACTGCTAGGAGCATGATATGAGTAAAACTGGCCTCACTGAATGTGAGTGAAAGTTTTGACCACATGAATATACAACGCCGCGCTCTGGGCTGAAGTTTGTCTCATGGGCACACACCGACCGTTCAAAGCAACTTTACGGCCCACGGAGGTCAAGGACGTGCAGCCTGTTTCTGAGCGAGACTGAAGAGAGCTTCTCATTAGTCTGGTTCCAGCTGAGGATTATAACGCAAACTCCTTTTGCTGTCACGGAGAGACCATCAGCTGTTGCTCTCAACCTGCGCCGACTCCTGAATTATTCATTTCCTGTTTACAGCAGGCGACAGGTGCGTGACCTCCGTGATGAGCGCTCAGGGTGGCTGGGAGAAGTAGTGACAAGGAAAAGAAAAGAGGGGGGAAGGAAGTCTCGGAGGGAAAGTTCTACAGATAAAAAAAAGAGCAGAGATGATTCACAGGAAACTGCCAATTTGTCAGACTCAGGTGTGTGGTCAGATTAAAGATTTCATGCTTCTGGAAAGCATGAAATCTTTGCACTCAAGGAATATGGCACTAATTTAAAGTGGAGCTTCATTTGTTAATTTTAAAAAGCAAAACAATTTCAAAATCTCAGCATTTATCAAGATAATGCAAACTACCTGACTTTTTGTGTCAAAAATTGATATCAAGCTCATCTTGCACTGGGAAATGGAAGACAAGAAGCCATTTACCATATTTTCCAACGTATAAGTCACATCAGTCAAAAAAAAAAAAGGCATCATGAAGAGGAAAAAGCATATAAGTCACATTTATTATGCATCACCGCTGACCCGTCGTATTTATTATGCATTTATTTAATGGTCAAAACCTGGGTGGCACGGCACCATCCATCATCCATCCATCCACCGTGACGGAGCCACTAGCTCTCCATTGTTCCTCCGCCTGCGCCACCTGAATGAAGTGAGCGCATGGAAGGACTCACTGTTGCAGTTCTTAGAAATTTAAAGCGTCAGTCAAAAATTGAGTTATGAATATGGGGAAAAAAACTCATATATTAGTCGATTCAGTGTATAAGTCGCAAGACTGACAAATCTATGCAAAAAAAAAAAAAAAAAAACCCCGAGACTTATACGCCGGAAAATATGGTAGGTTAAAATCTCTCAGAGTAAGGGTTGTGAACGACTCAGCTGTAGCCACACCAAATCTTAGCTCAATATTTGTTAAGGTGAATGGATTACAGCCATTTTGGTCTTTTCTTAATTTAGTGTGATGGCCCTTTTGAAATGGGTCGACTCTGAAGTTATTCAGTCCTAGAGGTTTAACCAAAGATACATTTCTAAAGGTTTTATTAAAATCCACCAAGCAGTTCATGAGCTCTTTTGCTAACAGACAGAGCAAAGTTTTAAACAAAGACATAGCACAATTTGATAGCACTCAGAATACATGACGAGGATCAGTTTAAGCTGTAACATCAAATTTTAGGTCAATATCTGTAAAATCCAGAGCTATAGCCATTTTTTGTGCTTTAAAGGATCAGTTGACTGTGGCAGCCATCTTGAATCCAGCTAACCCTAAATGTTAATCAGCTGTAGCAGTGCAACTACAGATTACTTGATGTGGGTTTTGTTTCAATGTGTCCAGTGGGTTGTGAGGCATTTTGTTAACAGACACACCAACACGCACCGATATGGGCAAAAACTATTACAGGGTGGTGTATGTTAGAGAAGCTTTGGTTTAAGCTGCACATCAGCTGAGCGGCATTTACTGTAACCTTTCTATTTGACTTTTAATAACTGGTGCAGAACCAGCAGAAACACGGTTCACTGCAACTCACTGGGGAGCGCTGTGGCCTGCAAACAGATATCTCATTGCTCAAGGCTTCATGGAGCCAATAAACATTCAGGTTGGAGGTTGAAACTGAACGTCAGCATCCGCTTTCTTGCAAATGACCCTCGGCTCCAATAAAAAAAAATAGTTTTATCAGGACGAACTAACAAATAGATTGTTAAAGATTTGGCAGTGACAGGAAGAGGACTAATGAAAGACAAACACCACAGTGGAAGAGGCAGACAGCAGAAAATAATGGAAGCTGGCGCAGTCAAAACGAGTCAGAACCACTAGCTGGGACTGTTTGGATTACCACTAATGAAAACCCAAACTGAATCTCAGGAATTCAATCTGGTTCACTCACCCTGAACAATAGCCCGCGACACCTCGCAGCTTAAGAGTAAGCCTCTCATTTCTCTGCACACATATTGATGTGGACATCTGCATGAACACGCGCCTGCAAGAATGCATGCAAAAGCAAACAGGCTCCCTGCAAAATGATTAATGGGACTCACGTTGGGGCGACCATACGAAAAGAGGAGGACGCATCTTCCCTTTGGCCAACTCCTGCTTCAGAGAAAATAACAAACAGCTGAATGATGTAGTGAGCTGTCCCCTCTGGTTGCAAAGAGGGAATGGAAGCACATCTCTGAGACAGCAGCTACAAATGGCCCATCTCTACAACCACCCGCTCTCCTTCCCCCAGCTGTGCATGTACGGAAACCTTGGCAGATCTCAACGACAGATCAATCTCGACCGAAAGTTGCTGAAGTGTCCTCAAGCATCGAAGCGTTACTGCTTATCGGGAAAGAGCGTTGTGGAGACAAACTAAAGACCTGAGGTCGTTCGGGATGGATGGACACCAACACAGAGACGAATCCTGTAAAATACATCATACTAGAATAATGTCTGGTCGCGTGTAATGTTTTTAGAGACTTGTGTGATTGCTGAGTCATCTGAGTTGTCCACTACATACCCTCAGCTGATGAGAAAACTTTCAGTGAGTAAATAATCAGTTACAAACACATCATCTGTGACCTTTTATGGCAAGTGTGTGCACGCCAAGGTTTAATAACCTGTAGCGCAATCAATCATGAAGGATTTGGAGCAGTCCAGGATGCACCGATTGCAGCTGTCCAATTTGTCTAGAGCAGAATTTCTCCATCTCCATCTTCTACCAATTATCCATGGTTGGGCTGCGGAGGCAACAAGTCCAGGAGAAAAACCCCTTAGTCCCAGCAACTTCCTGCTGTGGGACCACCAAGGTGTTCCCAGGCTAGAGAGGATGGATAAGTCTTATACAGTATAGGATATATGCTCTGGGTCTGTCCCGGGGTCTTTTCTCTCCAAGGAGAGGTGTCTAGGAAGCATCCTAATCAAATGCTTGAACCACCACAACTGACTCCTTTTGATGCAAAGGAGTGGTTCTACTCCAAGCTCCCCATGGAAGACAGCTCCTCGCCCCATCTCTAAGGTATCCAGGATCTCGTGCTTTCAGTCATGACCCATACTTCATGACCACAGGAAGTACACAAAAAAACCCAGACAGTGTCTCCACCTTTTGTACATGCTAAGGAGCTTTAATGCTAGCAAATTTACTTTGCAGTTGGTGTACAGGTCACTGGTTGAAAGTGTTGTTTCATTTAATATTGTCTATGGGAACCTCCCAGGCAGAGACAGGAACAAGTTGTCCTGGTGGTCAGACAAGGTAGTAAAGTCATTGGTCATCAACATATGACACTGACAGACCTGTACAGTCAGGTTCTGGGAAAAAAAAAAAGTAAATCCAGGTTTACAATGACCCAACTCGTCCACTGCGACCTATTCAGGTTGGGACCATCTGGTAGACGACTGCTGGTTCCTCTAGCAGAGAAAAATGAGCTCAAAAAGTCATTTGTTCCCTCTGTGGTGAATGTAAGGTCCTATTTAAACACAGCCTCACATAAACCATTGTCTGCTGGGATGTTTGCAGATTTTTAATGTACCGTGTATTTTAGAATGTTTTCAATTGAATGTTTTTAATTGAGTCAGCAAAGTTTTTAACATTTTTAAAAACATTTTTAACAACATTTTTAACTTGTGTTGTTTTTATGAGCCAGATGTCAAAGACAAATCTCCATTTCATTATGGACAATTAAGTTGAGTTGATTGATTTCATTCCCCCTCACGTACCACATGATGACATTTGATGACGATAAAGATACTTGAACTTGAACTCTTTCTGATTTTTGGAAAGCTCTGAAAAGCAGATTTTGACTAAACATAACTGATTAAGATCAGCTGGGCACATTGCTGGCTGAAGTTCCATTATTGTGATCATTATGCTAATTAGTCCAACATTTATTAAGTAACTTGCATTCCATGTGACCTCTCTGCACTAACTGGAGTTTTGTTGACCTTTGGTTTGATCATTTTAACCTCATCGGACTGTTGGAGCATCAGCTAACCCACCTCATTCTGTCTGCTGCTACCTGCCACAAGACAAAGAGGATTACACAATAATCCAGCCGTCACAGCAGGAGAGCAACAACACTACAGAGAATAGGACTAATCAAGACATCATGAACATCAAAGAGGGAACAATTACTTCTAATAAAATCAATTTTTCTTATTGACTGAGAAAAAGAGGCCCGGTGCAACTATTTGATTGGACTTGATTACACTTAAGTGTTTTGTATAGGATCATGAAAGAGAAAAACCAATCATTCAACAACTGATGAGGTAATTGAACCCTTCCTCCATGCATTTGAATGTATAGTTCAAAAATATTCCAACAAATTACTTGAGCCATTCTGAATATACCAACCTTTTTGTACATAGAAATCATCCAGCATACAAATATCTGCACAATGTAGCTCCCACATACGAAAAAAGTGGAGTCACAAAAGCTCCTGATGAGGTGACAAACCAGAAATGATTGTAATGGAGAACAAACGGCGGATTTGATTGCAATAACAAGCAAATGGCTTGAACAGGTGGAAACGTAGCTGGGGAAGTGTATGATTCACAATCCCCCCTCATTAGTAGGCAAATGAATTCAATCACCTCTCTTTGGTAAGCGGCTTGATAAATCCCTGCAAAGTGGTGTCTGGCTTCAACCACAGCAAGCAGCTTTAATGGGTGCAGAGCTGTTAATGCATCATTCTCTGCGACTCTCTGCTCGACATTCCTCGAAGATCAGCCGGAGCGCAATTGTTAGCCTCAAGCAAGCAAACCCAAGTCAATTAGGTTGGGCCTCCACAGGGAGCCGTAACAAGTATTTTTCTTGGACTGGCTCCAATGGCTTTACAAATTTTATTCATATGCCCCTTGAGAGAATAGCTGCAGTGCGCTTGTGTTAAAGGGGAGGGCGGAGCATGAACTGGGCAGAAGATTGTGAGAAAACGCTACCCCCTGCTGCACAGCTTCATGGTCCTGTAACACACTGTGCAACAGAATGACGATTTGTAGGAATCTGACTCAAATTATCCTGATGCTGCATGTTGTACTGTACGGAGGCCCAGAGGGGACATGGGGGATTTTTAAAAAACTTTTAAGTTATCTCGCAACACTTTTGCGTTCCCTCGCAATACTCTACTGTATGTAGTGTTACCTCACAGACAAACAGGTTCCTCCCTCAAAGAAACTGGTCATGATTTAATGGAGTTTTAATGGGGCTGTGAATAAGGTAGACAGTCTACAAAAAAGCATGTCTAAAACATATGTACAGTATATAGGTTTCTGTGTACTGTGTCATTTTAGCCACTCGTACATTTAAACGTTCAACTCTAGGAGATGGGTGCCATGACTTGTATGACTTTTATTTATAACATTTATACTTTTCAGAATCATAGAAACACAGATTGTCTTGCTTAAAAATAGTGTTCACCTTGAAACAGTTTTCTTGCTTCATTTTTGTTCTCTGTTGTTTACATGTTTTCTATTGTTCAGCTACTTTTAGCTTTAAGCTAGCCTTGTGCTACACTTAGCATGTGCCAGCCTTGTGCTACTTTTAGCTAACCTTTTGTTACTTTTTGCTTTTAACAAGTGTTTTGTTACTTTGGCTTTTAGCTAGTCTTTTTTGCTGTTTTTAGCTTTTAGCTAACCACTTGCCGCTTTCATTTAGCGTGAGCTTTTTGCTAGCTTTTTACTACTTTTTAGCTCATTTTGCTACATTTTAGATTTTAGCTAGCTATTTGCAATTTTGTTTTGGCTACAGTTTTGCTACTTTTAGTTAGCATTTTTCTGCTAAACATCCAATGTGTTCCCTGTGTTCCATTGTGAATACAATACGGGTTTATGAGATTTGCAAATCCATGCATCTGTTTGTATATTTATTTCCGTGCTTGTAAATTTCCCACAGTCCAGGGCACGTTCTGCTCCGATTCCTGCGTCGACTCTCTCGCAACACTTTGAAAATGCCTTCGGTGAGGTTGTGACATTTGCAGCATCAAAGGCCAATCAATACATTTGTTGTGTAAGAGCAGGTGTAGCACTCGGCAACGACCCAAACTGAATGAGCTAAAGATAAAACTAATCTCTCCATGCGCACAACGATCAATTTGTTCGATGGCTTCTTTGTGAACACACACACACACTCACACACACACACACACACGGAAAGCACTGTGATGATTAGCTTGTCCCACTTAATCACGTCCTATTACAGCCACCTGCAAGGCTGCAGCAGTCTTATGTGATTATGTATAATCATAGAAATGTCACATTTGAATGATAAGCAACGTCAGAAAAACACGATAAAAGCATGATGTGCTTCAATTGCACACCGTATAATTATCAGCTATTCTCATAAAAAACATTGATGTAAATCTTGGAAATATATGAAAAATATCCACAGACGACAAATATAAGCTCTCACATTATTTTGCATATGCTGTGCAGGCATTTAAAATTACGCAAACACCCACATAGGGCTGGGCGGGGGTGAGTGTGGGGGAGGTGTTATCTACGGTGGATAAAAGATGTCCCTTATCAGCTTCCTTATATAGGAGCTGGGAACGAAGGCATTTACTCAAATGAAAGAGGCGGCTTGTGGAGATAAGCTGAGCGAGACGAAGCCCGACTTGGCTTTGGATTGTACTGGGTCTGCAGAAAGAACAGAGGGCAAGAAAGACACTGAAAGAGGGATGGATGGATGGATGGATGGATGGATGGATGGATGGATGGATTGAAAGATAACCAGAGAATCTGGAGATAATTCCAGTACTGTATTTTATCTTAACTTGTGTTTTCTTTATGATACAATGTCTTGACTGAACTGTAAAGCACTGGTCAACTTTTGTTGTTTTTAATTATCTCCATAAATAAATGGACTGTAACATCAAAAGTAATTGTGTATTTGAGAAAGTTTGTGTCTTTTTGGTCTCAGATAGAATTTCTTAAATTAAGAAAAGGTCCACCGTTCCTCAAAGGAATGCTTATCATCAGCCATTTTTGATGCCAGTTTTAAACTAACATCATCTTCTGAAGAGAAATGATAAAACTTTGCACAATAAAGTTCAAGAACCGTTATAATCCCCAAGGGACAATTGGCTTCACAGTCAGTAAGCGCACAAAACATCCATTCTAGACATTAAAACATTAAAATAAATGATCATTGTTCGTTGAGAAGCCTGGTCACTCCAGGGATGACTGAGTTTCCAGTCTGTTCGTTGTACATCTGGGCAGCAGATACCTGCATCCAGATGGAAGCAACCTGAACTCACCATGGAGTGGTGATCAGGATCTGCCAGAATCAGCCTGGCCTGGTTCACTGACCTCATCTTGTGTAGGTCAGAGGTTCTGTAGGGCCATGCCAGCAGTTTTGCTGCACATCCTGACAACACTCGAGAGTTTGTTCCTGTTTTTGCAAGTCAAAAGTCAAAATCAACAGTTGAAGGTGAAAGTTAAAAGAGACTCATGAATAAAATGTTCTCATGAACGTAAACCACGGAGCTTCGGATAAAAATACATTCTCTGGTGGGCCTTTTTACAAAGTGAGTTCACATGGGGGTCAAAGGTCAGTTTGTCATCAAGAACAGTCGACGGGGAGAGGGCGGTCCCCAGAAACCATCTTATCACCATCAAACTGGTTTGTCCACTATGTGAGTGCGATGCTTGTGGGACTGAGTTCGTTTACGGCTCCTCAGACTGATGAAATCCTTTGGATGAAGGACAAAACGTCTCAACAAAAAAATAATAATAATAATAATAATTAACCTTCCAGATGACCTGACTGAACTTTGATCCATTTAATATAGTCTGAAAATCCATAATCTTTCATGCATTATATAGCTGTTTTCAAATTAAAGGCTCCTTCACTGAAGGAATGCATGTCACTGTCTGCCTTTCATTTGGTCAAACGTTAAAAATAACATGTTGCACTTTATGGTTGACTAAATCAATTCTCAGAGAGTACCACATCACATTTGAGCTCAGTATCTGTTAAACTGACTGAGTTGTAGTCACTACTGTGTTTTTTAAGGTCAGCTGGCTGTGGTGGCCGTCTTGAATTGAGTTAACCCTAAAAGTTAATCAGCTCTTGATGTGCATTCAATAACTACTTTCTGCAAGTTTCAGTGAGATTTGTCCAGCGGCTCATGAGGCATTTTGGTAACAGACACAAACACACTCTCTCTCAAACACACGAGCTAAAACATTATTTTCTGTCTTCGCCTTTCGGTGGTGGGTAATAAAGATTAAATGAGCGCCTGCAGTGAAACACGGTCGATGTAGTTTAGCTTTTCTCCTAATTTTGGACACTTCTGCTGGTGTTGCAAAAATAAACTGGCAAAAAGAAAAAGAAGCGTTAAAAGATAGTGAGAATTTTCAGCTGGTGAGCCAAACGTCAAAGTTTTTAGTCATACAATCTCTCTGTTCAATGATCACCATGGTAACGTGGCTGAATTAATAGCTCAGAGTTGTTTGATTTTCAAGTTAAATCGAGTGTTTAATACTCCGCTCCTTCCCAAATTATTCTCCTGATAATATTAGACTCGATGAAATAAGATCTAAACAATATTTAAATGTTACCGGACAGAAACAATAAATTGTATGTTTGTGCTTAATGCTGAAAACAAATTGAAATAGATCGATGTCACAGTTGAAGAAAAAGCAGTTCCACTTTAACACAGTTTTTATTAATGAACCAGGTTGGCCCAGAACAGGAAGAACCCTTGAAACGTGGCAATATAAGGTCTACAATGTAAATTAACCAAAAATAATTTAACATATTCATCATCATTTTTTGCTCAGAGTCATATTTTAAACTTTTGTATTTTCAACGAAAATGCAAAAGCTCATCATCGCTGGGATGCGCACGAGTCGGGTTTGAGCGTGGACCGAATGCTGACAACTAAATAATAAAAAAGATCAAAGTATGTTTTTTTTTTTTAATAAAACTGCCTCTGCAGATTCATTTCACACACACACACCCCTCACTCACTCTCACACACACACAAAATCCATAACATCTCATTAGTTTCAGTCCTTTGCGTTACTCAGGAGTGAGCGAACCACCAGGTACAGACAGAGAAAAGATAAATGTTATTTAAATCATTATCTCAAGAAGACATGTTTCTGTGGAAGTGAGGATATTTATTCTATATTTATTCTATATTTATTTGTAATTTATTTGTGCTGGCACTGACTTGTGACAGTTGTGGGACTGAAGCAACGCCGCCAGCGGTGACAGCGACTCCCTCTCTGCTGAAGCAGATACTTGTGATGGTTTTGAATGTATTTATTGGACCAGACAGCAGCTATCTGTCATCTGACAACGACAATGATGAACAGAGAGGACTGTCCCACCCCCTCGTTGACTCCTGCTCTTGACTGTTGCTCTCAGAGTGGCTCCTTCACTCCAAGCTCTTTTCAAGGCAGAGCGTGTGGTGCCGTCACAGACATGCTGGTCTCCATTCCCTCATGGGTTACTCTGATAAAACCTTTGCCCCGTGATCTGTACATATCTGACTAGACAGTGACGTTATAATCAAGTCATTTTATTTACATTCCAAGTCTGAGCTGTAGAAAAGACTTTTATGTAAAGTCAACAAGAATTTAAACTCAATATTTTAGTTTTTGATCCCATTTTTCATGAGCTGAACTCAAAGATCTAGGACTTTTTCCTTATACACAAAAATTATTTCTCTAATATTGTTCATTAATGTGTAATTATTGTTCTGCTGAGATAATCCATCCACCTCACAGGTGTGGAAATCAAGATGCTGATTAGACACAGTGGTGGAGAAAGTACTCAAACACCATACTTAAGTAAAAGTACAAATAAACAGACAAAAATGTACTCTAGTAAAAGTAGAAGTACCATATTAATGTTTTTACT
>JARVLU010000380.1:29940916-29951594 GCA_031762415.1 Simpsonichthys santanae
GCAGTGTTCCCTCAGTGAGGACTGAACTAGACAAAAGGACCTTCTCCTACTCTGCTCCTGTTTCCTGGAATATCTTGCAAAAAGATCTGAAGCTCTTGACCTTGACCTCTCCAAGTGGCTTTAAACATCTGTTCCTGTTTTAAATTTTTTATATCGCTTTATAATGTAGCTGTTTTTTTTTTTGTTTAGTTTTTTAATACCATTTTCTTTCATTTGTTCTTCTCAATTTGTTTGAATTCTTTTATGATTGTTGTCTATTGTTGTCATTATTCTTTATTAAAAGCAGGTCTCTCTTGTAAATGAGTCCCTGAGATTCAATGGGACTAACCTGTATAAGTAAAGGTTGGAGGGCGAGGAGAACAGCTGAAGAGCCACCCAGAGAGTCACTCAAAGGTCTGGTAATCAGGAGGAGGTACACTGGAAAGATCACAAGGCAGAAGGTCAGAATTCACAATAGAGTTTCACTAAAAGACTAGAAGCACAAACCCTGGTCAGGGTAATGCTCCAGCATTAAAGGGAAGTCATCAGGTGCCTTAAACACACCTGGAGCCTGGAGGAAACATTGCTTGCAGGTGTGTTAGTGTGGCGTCCTCTAGTGACCAAAGAACAGATGTGGAAACAGGAACTCCCACAGTTACATTCAAAGTGCTGGTGATAAGTCTCAGCTACTGCCACACCATATTTTAGGCCTACCACTGCAAAAACAGCTTTAGCCTATTTTGTGTGTTTTAATGGCAGCTGTCTGTAGCAGCCATCTTGAATTGGGCTGACTAAAAGATTTGCAGTTGTAAATGCAGACTTGTCAAAGTTGGTTACTTTCTGCAAGTCTCACTAAAATCTGCTCAGTGGTTCATGAGATATTTTGCTAAGTCAGACCTTGGCTAAAACATTATTGTTTGCCTTCACTTTTTTAGTAGCGGGCGATAAGAAACTATTCTTTTTGCTGCATCAAAATATCAGTATGCTGTATTGAACAATTTATAATAATAGTATTGTACTGTAGCATTTTAAATCTAAAATAATGAGTTTAAATAAACAAAACCAGGCCTCAGAAGAAGATCAGTGATTACAATATTTTCAAAGAAGTTTCTAACGCCAGTTCAGCCCAGAGAGCACAGTGAGTGCAAGTTCAGGGAATGGGGAAATAACGTTAAAGGCTTGAGTCCAGGGAACATTTCCATATCTTATCCTGTTAAAATAAATTAAACAGTCTCAGCTCATGAACTTACACCCCCACATAATTACACAGAGACAGAAGCAACAAAAAGAAAATTTACAGACAACTTCAACAGCCCACATTTGTGTCTTTATTGAATTTTTCATTACAGCGGTATTGTTATTATCCTGGGAAAAAAGGTGAACATTAAAGAAAACTAATATTCTCGCAGTCTTTATGGTTCTGCAGGAGTAATTTCTAGGAAATGAGGTTGGTCATAATTTAGGGTCTTTTTGCTTCATCTACTGATACAATCAAACCTCCTTTGGCTGCACCATCACATGGAAATCATTTTGTGCTTCTCATTCTGCCGAGTTTTCTCAAATGTTCTGTGAGGCGTCGCTTCCCTCTGCAGATTGCCTTTTGGTTCTTCAAATGTCACGCAGGTCCGGTGAACTGGAAACTATGAAAGTTCTGTTGCTTTTCTGTGGAATTGTTTTTCTCCTCAGTGTTGCTGAAACCGACGGGTCGGAGGTGGCTCCCTGAAATTTTGGCTTCGCAAAAGACAGTTTAATAGGATTAATTGGAAAATCCAAAGAAAAATCAAACACGCTGCTGATCGATAAGCTGAGGGTGAAGCTGACTCTTCATGAAGTTAAAAGAAGCAAAACACAAAGAAGAAAAATGTCCAAAGTAGCAAATGCTAGCTAAAAGTAGAGAAATAACTAAAAGCTAAAAATACTGAAAGTCTAGCTTAAATCTAAAAGTAGCTAAATGCTATCTAGAAGCAAAACACTATCACATCAAAAGGTTAGCTAGAAGCTAGAAGCAGCAAAAGCCTAACGGGGCTAAGAGGGATGCTGGCTAAAAACAAACAGTGGCTAAATGGTAGTTAGAAGCAAAACATTAGTTACTGTAATTTTTGCTGTATAAGTTGCACCTTTTTGCATAAATTAGCAAGACTGTGACTTATACACCGAAGCGACTAATATATTGTTTTTCCTCATATTTATAAATCAATTTTTGGCTGAGATCTGACAACTTCATTCATTCTGACATGGAAAATATTGAACACTACCATTTTTAGTCACTAGAGGGTGCTTGACTAATATGGCAAGCCAAGTGTCTCATTAATAGAGAAAAGTGCCTATTAATGAAACACTTGGTTTGCCATACCGAGCCACCTTCGTCTTGCTCTGGAACTCTTGGAACAAACATCAAATCAACTGCACCCAGCCGAAATTCAGCTGATTTGACCATTAAAGTGAATTTACTAAGGAAAAGTTCAACTGAGACACACCTTTACTATAATTTCAAGAAAACAATTGTTTTTAAGTGTTACTCTTGTAAAACTTTTGTTAATGTCCTCCCGTGAACGCTCCCGCGGCCGTCATTTGGCAGCCAATCAATTTTTGGCACAACACCGGCCCACATCTCCAGGTTGTCAGTGGTGACGCATAATAAATGTAACTTGTACGGCGACGCAACATGTTTTGTTTTTTTTTCACTTTATTAGACACATTTGGACTAATGCAACTTATATGGTGTTGCAACGTTTACAGCGGGAAGTACGGTAAATGCAAAAAGTAGCAAAAGGCTGGCTAAAAGTTAAAAGTAGCAAAATTTTGGGTAAAAACACAGAAACAAACCACTATCTAAAAGATAAAAGTATAAATAAGTTTTTTACAGGTAGTAATATATGCTTTAATGCACATGATGTATATTGCACGTTAACATAAACTACACAGGTTGTGTGACAGGTTATTGCACATGTAGTGATATTGAGATGAATTATGATGTAAGGTAGTGACATACATGATACAGCCACATATAGTGCAGCAGCATTAAACATACAGTATTAGGTGTCACAGATGTGGCTTGGTGCACATCTGTTAGGTATTGAGTTCAGTAATCTGACAGCTTGGCAAAACGACAAAAAGGAAAACGATCAAAATAAAAAGGGAGAAAACGTCTTTTTAAAGCCTGACGTGTGTCACAACTGAAGTTTAAGATACTTTTATTTTAATTTGCCTTTTCCAACAATGATCTGTGGAAACCTTCCATGAATTAATTCTACACCCGGACCTGCCGTTCTGTGTTCGTTTGTCTCTCCTCCCTGTCCTCTCAAACCCACCTGGTCGAAGCAGATGTCCACCTGTCCTGAACCTGGTTCTGCTGGAGGTTTCTTCCTGTTCAAAGGGAGTTTTTTCTTTCCACTGTTGCCATTGTGCTTGCTCAGGATGGGAGACTGAGACAAATTGAATATTCAACGAGTCTGCTGGCTTCCTTTGAGAGGGAACTTTACTAATTGGCTGTACATATTTTCCAGACTATAAGGCACATTAAGAGAAACTAAACAGTCAGATAAGTCAACCTTTATTCAACTCATTCACAATAACCACATACAATTGGTTTGAGGTCAGTAAGCACAACTAGAATTAAAACATATGGCTCACTGTTGATTTTTGAGAACATTAATGGATTTTAAGTGCGCCTTATAGTTCAAAAAATACAGTATGTGAATATTTCTGTTCAGTGCCCTGACACAACTTTGTTTTGATTTGACGCTATATAAATAAAATGTACTGAATTTAACTGAATTAATATTATTCGACATGTTCCTTTTATATACATTTCATGAACTTGTCTGTTTTTATTTTATTTCCCACCAAGCTATCGTTGTTTTTGTTTTTTTTAATTCCATTTCCATTCATTCTCCTCTTCCTCATAATCACTTTCCCTCCTCCTCTCCCCCCTTCCCGTGTCTTTAACTGTTTCCCACTGAAGGTTACTCGTGCCTGCAGGGCTGTGAAAATGTCAGAGAGGCACACTCCATTTTCAGATACGTAAATAGCCATTTCCCATCTGAGCAAACCCAGTTTCCCGCGTGCGACCTGTAGTGTTACACATTATTACACGCCCATCTGTTTTTCTAACACCTGAGCATAACGATGGAGGGAAATGAGCAGTGAGCGGGGGCTCCCACGGCCTCCTTCACAAATCTACTTCCTGCTTGAACTTCCAGGTTAACGAGAAAAGATTTGCCTCGTAACATCAAGTCCATAAGTCTTTCACTACATGCAACTTTTGCAATTATGTAATAGAATTAATAAATGCTTTTTGCAAATTGAATTTCAGCTTTAAAAGTTTTTCAAATAAAATGTGTGGAAAATTTAACATCTGTTTTTGTAAATTTTCTACATTTACATGTATTTTTTAATCAATAATTTACTACTTTTTAGATGCTTTACTTTTAGTGCATTTTAGTTCATGTCTCCCATAAAAAGCACACGTTTGTTCTGAATTCAGGTGGTTTTGATGGAAACTTCAATAAAAATACAAATCTGATTTCTTTATCAGTATATAAATGTTTTTTAAAAATGTCCGGTAAAACCTATACTGAATAAATATTAAACCCGAGTTTTACTCGTCATTATGACTGAACTTTCCTGTTTCTCTCTTCTGTACACGGTGAGCATGAGATCCCGCGGGTCATGCAAGGCTAGTTCATTTCCGTGTGCCGTGTCCCAGAAAACCCTGTGGGCTCCACGTCACCCACGTCCTCCACCTTCTCTCCTCTTCACCAACACACTCAAGATCTTTCCTTTCAATTTCCTGCAGCTCTGCAAGACAATGGAGAGCCACATCAAAGCCTTGCAGGGATTTCATACTCCACATCAGCTGAAAGGAGTATTCTCTGATAAATGTCCTCCAACAGTTTTTGGACAGGACATCATGTCTTTTATCAGCGAACTTTCATTTTTTCTTTAGAAAGCATGATTTAATTGGATTCCTTGAAAGAAACCATATCACCTGCTGCCTTTCATACCAGAGTTTTACACTAATATTAGATTGTTGATGAGATATTTTGCTAACAGTGAAGACAAACGGACAAAGACAGGATCGTCGTTGCACCCTTGTCTTGAGTGGCAGGTGATAAAAAGATAAACTTGACCTCTAAATAGATTTTTGTTCTTGTTTCATCACTCAGCCTGTTTTGTAGGTAACACGAGTGCAGAAGTGCACATCCGTGCATCTTCACTCAAACAGAAGAGGTAACGGGGAAATGATCCACACAAAAACATAATTGAACAATCCAGATACAAAACAACTTCTGGATCCATTCCAACCACAATGTATATACTGAGTCAGCGCTGCCGAACACCGCCCGCCTGCTGAGACCGACAATGACTTCCAAACAGCTTGATCTAATTAATTGGCATGTTTGCTGGGCAGATGAGGACAGATAGACCATTAGCTTCTGAAAAGACCAAGACAGACATGTGCTTTGTTTCTCTAGAATTACAATGAATTAGAAGGGAGAGAGATGGATGCACAAAGAAAGCAGGCCGTGGATGAGAACTGAGAACAGACGAGACAGAAACGAGCCTGCGTTGTTTCCCGTGTTTGGTAGGAGTCAGATGTTTTGCTGTATTCCATCTGGAGAAGCAGGACTCCCCTTTCTCCACACAAAACCTGTCATTTGTACATTTGTGGACAGACGAGGAAACGGCTTTACCCGAGAACAGAAATAGACGTTCTGAGGGAAGCAGAAAAAGACGAGTTGTGGTGGCACCGTGACATGTGCTCAGGATGACAGCTCAAGTAATAAAATGTTTAATATGAACACAGAATTATTTTAATGAGGAGGGTCGGAGCTGAGAAAGAGTCGAACTAACAATAACTAGAGAAACTGTGCTTCCTGTGAAACTGAAGTCTGAATGCTTATTGAAGGAGAACTTGCTGAAAAGCAGCTGAAATGGAAGAAAAAGCCAAAATTAGCAGAAGAAAGCAGAAAGAACACTTATTTGCTGAATTAGGTTTAAATAAGCAAAAATTAGCACAAAAATTAGGAAATTAGCTGAAAACAGCTGAAGTTAGCAAAAAGAAAAAGCTGAAAAGTAGATGAAAAGACATAAAGAAGCTTAACAAGAAGGAAGGGGAAAGAGCTGAAATGAGCTAAAAAAACAGCTAAATGGAAGCTGAAATAGCAGATAAAGGCTGAAACTAGCAACAACAACAAACGCTGAAAGGAACATAAGCTGAAATTATCAGAAAGAAGTTAATCAGGCTGAAAGTAGCAAAAATTACCAGGAAATTTTTGAATTTATCTGGAAACAGCTGAAATTATCAACAACAACAAAAATTATAACAAGTAGCTGAAAAGGTAGAACAAGCTTAAATTGGCAGGAGAAAGCAGAAACAACATGTTTGCTGAAAGAAGCATGAGCACAAAAAAGGTGGAAATTATCTGAAAAAAAGCTGAAATTTGGAACAAAAAAACAGCTAAATAGTAGCTGAAATAGCAGATGAAGGCTGAAACTAGCAGGAAAAAAGCTGAAAAGAACATAGCATGCTGAAATTATCAGAACGAAGTTAGAAGCACAAGAATGTTGTAGTTAGCAGAAAGAATGAGAAAGGAGCACAAAACAGCTGAAAAACAACTGAAATTAGCTGAAATAAGCTGATTTTTTTTTTTTAATTTGCACAAGGAAGTTGAAAGAAGCTAAATCAGAACAAAATGAGAAAAGAGCAGCAAAAGGTTTTAAACAGATCTAAATATTTGGAGGATGTAAAATGAACTCATTTTCTATGAGGAAAAAATGGCAGAAAAGTCTAAATATTTCAAAAAGCTAAAGTTGCACCAATACCAAAAAGTCATAGCACCCTTCTCCTGAACGAGCTGAACGTTTGTTGAAATAGCTTGAAAACTGCTGGACGAGTGCTGAAAAACGTACGGAAGAAAAATGGATCACAATAGTGTGAACGCTTCATAAACATTCATACAATGAGTAGTATGATTGTGTTGCCTCCAAGGAATGCTCAGAGCGTTTAGAGACGTTATGGTTGAGCTGAAACTCTGAAGGTGCCACTGAGATACTGGGGCTCTTTTAATTGGTCTGTCAAAACCCACGAGCAGTTAATGTAGTGCCTCTATTAGAAAAAGCTGCAGCTTTAAGAGTGTGATCAATGGTTCAATCTACTCCTGAGCTGTTCTTGCAGTTGTTCTTTTTATCACGGGCAATAATAATGTAAATCGCTATTACCAACATTATAAAAGAGCACTTTAATTTTCAAACTCCAGTTTGAAACTGTTCCAGTTTTTACATATTGATGTTTATATTCTTGTTTTGCTAAATGGTCCACACATGGCACATTTGAACCTCTCCAGGTTCTGAAAAGCACTTTACAGTTATTTCTCACTCACCCATACATTCATAATGTGCTTTTTCCTTTCAGATATTTATACAACACGTACAGCGTTTTCTTAAATATCTCGCTCACACATGGATAAGCATATGCTTCAGGGTCTTCACCAAGGTCAAACTGGTGCTGCAGGGGCTGGAGATCAAGCACCCAGTACCCCAGAGCACTCCAGTTCCCTCCCACAGACAGAAAACATGCAAGTCAGGTTAGATGTTTACCTAATGAGCGTGAGAACGTTTGCTTGTCTCATTTGTCTCTAATTGTCCCTGCGACAACCAGTGTACCCTGCTGCTGGACCAACATCTGCCAGTTCCCTGAGACCCTGCACAGAAGATGGATGATTGGCAGTGACATTCTAACTCCCTCTAGTCATCTATTACGTTCCAGTTACAAATAAATTACTCTGGAAATCAAAATTAAAAACCAAAATCAAATGTAAGGAGATAGTTCTGCAGAAGCATTTTCACGTTACCTCAGATGCAGGTGAGAATCTGTTGCATGAGTTTTTTCTGTTGCGCCAATGAAACCAAGAAGCTCTGGTTTGACTGGACCTCTGGTTGGAGCAGCCGGCTCTGGGGGTGGTGGACGCTTTTCGTCTCGCTCTGCTTCCATCACATTTCTGTACCTTTGTCCAGAGCTCCATCAAAGTTACAGATGATGAATGACTTCATTCTTTTCCAACAGGGTTCCTCCTCCAGGTTATAGGCTGCTGTTCCTTCACTCAAAACCAAGTTCTCATCTTCTCAGTCTCCACGAAGGTTTGACTCTTTTCTAGTAAAAACAAATTAAAAATACACTTTTTGTTCTGCCCTTGCATTTTAATATAGGACTTTTACTCCTTTTGTCATTGTGTAGTTATTTTAAAGCCATGGTTGTCCTTGTTTTCACTTTTCATTCAGTCTAAACTTATACTGTGCATATATATATATATATATATATATATATATATATATATATATGCACAGCATACTGAAATCATAACTTTTCTTATCAGATATTTGTGGTCTGCATATCTGGCATGAAAACAGCAGGAGATGCACATTCATTGCAAAGGATAAATGGTGCTCTTTGCACAAGTCACAATTATTGTAACGGTGTGGTGGTGGTTGAACCCAACATGCAGGCGGGACCAGAACAACTTGGGTTTAAATAATTTTTTTAAATAAATTTTAAACAAAAGGGCTGACGCGGCAGCAACAATGAATGAGAGAGCACAAAAGGAGACAAAGACCAGGACGTCGTGCAGAACGTGAGAAATGGAGCATTTGTGAGAAAACGCCCAGATGCTGAAGAACAGGAGCCACAGACTTAAATACACAAATCCTGACGAGACAAACGACAAACAGCTGGAAGAGGCAACAGGTGAAGAAGACAGGGACTTGATGAGGGAGCAACAGTTAGGACAGACCACACGATGGAGACAAACACGTGTCCCCCGTTTCTCACAGTGACTGCTGTATATGGACACCAGTGACCCGCACGACCTGAAAAGGAAGAAGTGGGTAAAGATGATGGATGGATGGATGGATGGATGGATGGATGGATGGATGGATGGATGGATGGATGGATGGATGGATGGATGGATGGAGAGGAGAAACACAAAGAACAGAGTTAAAAGGACAGATTATGACAATTATTCAACACTTTATTCAGCATGTCATTTGCCTTCAGGTCCAGGTCTCCTTTGCAAAAGAGAAATGTGATCTCAATGAGATTTGCCTGGTTAAATAAAGGTTAATAAAACATAAATAAATTAAATAATCCACCAAAAGAAATGCTCAAATATTTGAATTTGCTGCCTCAAAAAAATAAAAATAAAATAAAAATAAAAAACACTGGGCTGTAACTGTATAATAAGAATAAAGAGACTAAGAGGATTAATCTCAGGGATTACTGAAACACAAACTGAACTCACAAATAGAGACAAAAAAAATGTTGGTTTTGCTCAGATACCATCAGCAGAACTACACATGTTGGAAACAGTTTACTCGTCTGAAGAGTCACAAAAAGAAGAAAACATTTTGATCAACCCATCTGTTTGAATCTAAATAACTGTTTTTCATTTTACATTCAATTTTGACTATAATTATTATTGAACTTCTATAATATTCAGACTCTGATGAGGAACTTCTGAGCAATTCATTTTCAAATGGATAACGAATACACAAGCAGTCCTGGCTCAGGGAAAGCAGAGGACAGGGAGTAGCAGACAAAAGACGAGGCGACAGAAAAGACAAGCACCTCTTCTCTGTGCGCTGTGATAAAATGTGAACTGGTTAACTCTGGACTCTGGCACCCACAGCAGATCCAGACCTGTACCCTCAGACAAAGAGGTGCAAACAAACGCCAGACATCCACTGGACAGGCTGAACTACATATAAAGTGAGGACAATAGACACGTGAACATGCAGGTGTCACTGCCTGGCTTGTCAGTGAAGGTGACCTGAAGCTTCCCTGCTCTTGTGACACTGCAGAAAACCTCACAGAGTAGCTGCCTGTTCTGTCCACCTGTAGTGTCCTGGACAGAGTATGCAACAATCTTTGAAGCAAAATACAACATATGTTCAAAACTGTTGAGTGCACAACATGGTTTTTTTTAAATATATATATGTTTTCACGAGAGTCTGAGCTGTCATGCAACTGAACAGGTGGGACGTCTGTCTGCAGCAACAGAACACACCTATGAACTTTGCAGACCACTTTGAATGAAATGTGGTATAATCAGTGGCGGCTGGTCAAGTATAAAGGCTTGGAAGAAATTCTAAATCAATGAAGCTCCTCCTCCTGCTGTCTTGATGTCCTTCCCACAACTTTCTTTGAGAGTTCTGGTCAATACATCTGATCTGATTCATAAACTCATTCTTCTCACCAGGTGTTTCCCCCAGGCTTTAAAATAAGCAGTTATCAAACCAGTGATAAAAAGAACAGTCTGGACAAATCACAGAATTACAGGCCAATCTCCAACCTTCCATTCATCTTCTTCTAGTTCTGGTCTGCTCTGCATCCCCAGAACCAGAACCAAACATGGAGAAGCAGCTTTCAGCTTCTATGAACCACAAATCTGGAACAAACTTCCAGACGACTGCAAAACAGCTGAAACACTGAGTTCCTTTATATCAATGCACAAATGTAGTGTTTAGAGTTGCTTTTGAACTATAATTAATGAAACATTAATCAATATATTTGATGGCACTTGACAAAATGTAATGTTTGTTACTGGTTTCACAATTGTTGACTGACTAAATGTTGTTTTTATGACTTTTAACTTGGTCTTTCTATGATGTAAAGCACTTTGAACTGCCTTGTTACTGAAAT
>JARVLU010000380.1:30059732-30072795 GCA_031762415.1 Simpsonichthys santanae
GGATAGTGAGGGAGCGAGCAGCGTGTCTCTTTAAGAAAAATGGGAGGGAGGCCCCTTGATGTGACATGGGCTGTCTCGTTTCGGTTCTCAAAATGGCGGACGCTCGGTGTGATTTGAGCTCTTTAACATTTGTCACACAAAGATTTTAATTTTATTAAAAATAATCAGTAAACAAGTTCTCAGCTTCTTTTTCGCAGATGAAAACCAACTTTACATGAAGGCACGGGTTTCAACAGTGAATTTTGGAGCTTTGACAAGACGACTGTTTGATGTGTAGGATGTTTATGCAAACCTAACCACAGAATCTCATTTGATCTCAACTTTTGAGCCGTTGTTGAAGTTTATATATTTGCAATACCTGAACCTCCTGAGTTTTGTTCTGCTGAACTTGGTGAAACTTGCTCACACTTTCCTGCTGCACTTCCTGTTGTACAGTCTGTCACTTCACAGCTTGAAAAAATCAGCCGTAACTTTGACAGATTGTGTAACTGATGCTCTTTAATATTTTAGTGAAAGTTGTCACCTTGTCTTCTTTTACATGAAAATATTCTTTCAGCTTCCTTGTGCAAATAATTAAAAAAATAAATTCAGATATTCTAGTTTAATGGCCTTTTTTTTTTTCAGCTGTTTTTTCCGATTCTTTCTGTTAACTACATTTTTCTTCTTCTATCTTCTTTCTGCTAATTTCTGCTTACTATGCTCCTTTCAGCTTATTTCTGCAAGTTTCAGCCTTTTCTACTATTTCAGCTACTTCTGGTATAGTATGGTAATTAAGGCTTTTTCAGCTAATTATGCAATTTTTGCACTCATTTCAACTTTTTTCAGGCTAATTCAGCAAAAATGTGCTCCGTCCTCTTCCTTCTTGTAATTTCAGCTTCTTTCTGCCTTTTTAGCAACTTTTCGGCTGTTTCTTTCTTCTTTGCTAATTAAAGCTTTTATCAGACCCATTCTAATTTGTGTTAATTTCAGTTTCTTTCAGCCTAACTGGGCAAATGTGTTCTCTCTTCTGCTAATTTATACTTGCTCTGCCTTTTTATAAATAAATAAATAAATAAATGAAGAAAAAAAATAGCTAATTTCAGCTGTTTTCAGATAAATTCAAGAATTGTGTGGTAATTTCTGCTACTTTCAGCCAAATTAACTTTTTCTGCTAATTTCATCTTGTTATGCTCCTTTCACCTTTTTTCAGCTTCAGCTTTTTCTACTATTTCAGCAATTAAGCTGTTTTATGCTGATTTCAGTTTTTCAGCTAATTCCACTTTTTTTTTTTTTTTTTTTTTTTTTTTTGAAGCTCATTTCAGCTCTTTCCACCTCCTTGTAGGTTAATTTTTTAAGCTAATTTCTTAATCTTTGTTCTCATTTCTGGTATTTGAACCTAATTCAGCAAATGCGTGTTATTTCTGCTTTCTTCTGCTAATTTAGGCTTCTTCTTTCATTTCAGCTACATTTAGCATGTTTTTTTTTTGTTGTTGCTAATGTCAGATGTTTTTCGGCCAGTTCTTCACCAATAAGCAATCGCACTGCATTTTCACAGGAACTGCAATTTGTCTTGTTATCTTTGAGTTTTATTTATCTCCAATTATCATATTTATCTCTAACATTATTGAGCACAAACATACAAATGGTCTTTACAGGAAGTTCAGACTTGTCTGTAAAAATGGTTCTTCAGAGATTTACCACAATCTACCAGCAGGGTCGTCAGAACTGACCACTTGCCGTCAAATCACCCAAAATGAAATTACAACAAGAAATGTGAAGAGAGCTAATGAAAAATCTGTTTCAGCTCGTTCCTGTGTGTGCTGACTGTTTACCATGTCGTAGGCGTTCAGGACTTTTCGCAGGAGCTCCGGCACCGGACTCTGAGCTTCCATGGTGGGATAGGTCTCGCTCAGGTCCACCGTTACCCTCAGAGTGCGTTCACTGTTCATCAGCCAGGTAGAGACTGTCAGGATACACTGCTTCATGTTGGCTGCAGGAGTCAGGCCACACAGCTCCTTAAAGGACACCAAGGCATTCTGGGAGGAAAGCACATGTTAAAAACTGAGATATACCATAGCACTTTATTTATAAAGCACTTTAAACAGTGACAGTGCACACCAACGTGCTGTACAGGGACAGACAGACTGAGCACACAGCAACAGACTACACAACAATTACAAACACATGCATGAGTTTCCAGAGTAAAACCTGAGTCAAAGTTTATCCCAAGGATTTAGCAAAATGACCAAGAGGCCCAAGGATCTGCTTTTTCATTGCAGTAGTTTTTTTCTGGATCAAAGATGATTCCTTCAGTTTTTTTCTCTATTTAGCTGGAGAAAACTTTCAGTCATCCAGCTTTTAATTGAATCCAAACAGTTATATTCTGGTCCAATAAATCCATTTCAAGTAGCCTGTGCTGTTACTGAATATATCCTTGGTGATGTTGGTCCTCTCAGCTTTGGGCTCTGGTCTGATACTGCAGTGTATTCGTGTCACATTGAACTCCACCACAGTAACATCTGGTGCATCCAGCAGACAGTTTCCTGCCTGCAGAGGTTTGTAAACTGTGATCTAATGGAATGGAAAACACTCCAGTCACGTTCTCAAGATGACCTTGAGGGAAAAGACTTAAGGAAAATATGATGTCTGTCTGAACAGTCACAAAATGAGAATTGTCCTAGGTGATGGTAAAATGATGCAATATTAATATTCCCCAACTGATCATTCATCAGATAACACAGAGTCAATCTTCTGCTCACAGCCTGGAAGTGTTTAATACAGTCAGATATTTATTCATCTATTTCCTAATTTATCTTTTCACGGTACTGGATGTACATTATGAGCTAAATAAAAAACGTATATATGCAAAATAACTAAAATAGATGATTTATGTTGCTACATAAATAAATATCTGCCTCAGCATGTTGTTAGAGCTCGGTGGTAGGATGAATCTAATTTTGGATAAGGAGCAGGTGTGGCTCTGCTAGTCGCTCAGGTCTGCTAACATTTGCACATCGTGCACTTCCTCTCCACGTGCACGAGTGTCCTTGAGCTACACCCTAAACCTCACATTTTTACAACATTTGCTGAAGTCAAGAAAACAGTAACGGTTCCATAAAGCTCATTAAACAATTCACATATTGTGAATGTTTATTTTCACACTGTTGTGATCCTGTTTATATTTATTTCAACTTCTATCTTCTTCCATATGTTTTTAGCATCGTTCCCGTTCCACAATTTCCGTGCTATTTCAACAAATCATATCAAAACGTTCAGCTTTTTCAGGACCTTTTTGAAATATTTATTTATCTATAAATAAAATAAAATAAATATTTAGCCTTTTCTGCCATTTTTTCCTCATAGAAAATGAATTGAGCTCATTTTACATCCTCATTTTGTTCCAGTTCAGCTTCTTTCAGCTTCCTTGTGCAAGTTTAACTATTAATTTCAGCTAATTTCAGTTGTTTTGTGCTCCTTTCAGATTCTCTCCAACTACAACATTGTTGTGCTTCTTCTAACTTTCTGCTAATTTCAGCTTGTTATGATCCTTTCAGCTTATTTCTGCAAGTTTCTACTTTTTCTGCTATTTCAGCTACTATTTAGCTGTTGTTTTTTTCTGCATATTTCTGCTAGTTTCAGCTTTTCCTTGTATTTCAGCTACTATTCAGCTGTTTTTATGCTAATTTTTAGCTTTTTAAGCTAATTCTGCAAATTTTTTTAGCTCATTTCAGCTCTTTCTTCTTCCTTCTGTAAGTTTCATTTGGCCTTTTCAGCTACTTTTCAGCTATTTTTGCAAATTTCTGCTTTTTTTCACTAATTTCTAAATTGTTGTGCTAATTTCTGCTTATTTAAACCTTATTCAGCAAATATGTCATCTTTTTGGATTCTTCTGCTAATTTATGCTTGTTCTTGCTTTTCGGCTACATTTCAGCTTGTTGTTTTTAAGCTAATTTCAGCTGTTTTTCCTCAAGTTTTTCTGAAATAATAATACTGCATTTGTGCAGGAAATGCAATTTCTCTAGTTATATATATATTATAATTTTTACCCTACGTCATGCAAGCTGAGGGCAGTTTTGTACATCTGTGGCTAAAGACATGAACTAAGATCACCCAAGTTATTTTTAATAGAGCATAAGGGTGAATAAAATATAACATAAGAGAAGACAAAGGCTAGTGTGGTGTCAGGAGTTCATTCACTCAACAATGTCCTGGGTGAAAACAGCTGTGTGTTCGGGCGAGACCTCCAGGCCTGAAGAGAAATCTTTGTACCTCTAAAGATGTGCTCCCATATCGTGAGGCATGATTTTCCTGTTGACAGAGAGGTTGGCCAGAGGACAGAGCATCTGTATGCAGAGCCTCATATGCAGTTTATACCTCTTGGACAATTGGAGACGGCTACAGAATCAAACAATATTCTGAGGCTCTGGATTAAAAACTCACTGTGTGGTTATACGTGTGTGATCTATGAGCACGTCTGGCTGCCAGCGTTTACATCTCAGCGTGGTATGAGCCCAACTTATTATCAAGCTTTGAATAATTCCTCACATGTGTGCATGCAACCACAAACACAAGTGTTTTTTGATCATTATTGTGCAGTAAAACAAAGGCTGGTGCCAAAGCACAGCATTTCAAAACCCAATGAGAGGCTTGTGCTTTTAATTACTTCCCCCCATCCCCCTACTTTATTCCTCTTCCAACACTCCCCAAACGAGGGCTCCGTGTCCGGTTACACCAGAGCTTTTGTGTCTGCTCGCCCAGCTCTCTCCATCTCTCTTTGTGCTTTTGTCTCTGCATCGCTCTCTTGTCTCTGGCTCACAGCACTAATGTGTCAGTGATGGCACTGAAATGTTTCAGCAAATAAAATCAAACTTCAGCCTGGCATCACTCCTCCAGCTCTATTCACACTTTATAGGCTTTGCTGGACACTCTTTACAACTGCAAAACAATTGATCTGCTGCTTTTATCCACATAATTATGTTAATCTACCCTATTTATTCATTTGTCAGTGTTTATGGACTCCCTCTGCATGTTCAATGGTCAAATGGTGTCTCTGTTTTCTTATTTAAAACAAATCCTGTGTAGGTTTTGATGCTGGATAAAAGAGTCTAGCTTACTGAGCTGCCATGCTTTTATTATTATTAGACCTTTATTTGTACTGGTTAGTTCCCATGGAGCCTCAAAGACTCATTTACAAGAGACCTGTTACATTCTTTGTACAACATACAGGCAGATGAGGCAAAATAGAACACAAGGATGAAGGAAGCCAGAAAAAATCATGTCTCACACCATTTTGTGGCTGGGAAACAGCATAAAAGATGCAAAAAAGACTTTGCAACATACAGTTACATCCCAATACATTTATGCATAGAGGTCAACAAAGGTGGTGACTTATCTGTAAAAACTCCAGAAAGTTCCAAAGTTCTGATAAAATGGTACAGCATCTATCAGCATCATGATTCTGATGAGGCCAATGTCTAAAGAAGTGTGTGCATCTGCAGTTCTTACACAAAATGAGCACATAAACTTTATTTTCTTACCCAAAATGCAATGTTTTTGCCTGTGCATGTGTTAATTTGTATAGTTTTAGCAAAATACCTTGTGACCCACTGAATGGGTTTTACTAAATATCTGATGGAGACAGCTATTAGGAAACAGAAAAATGCTTCTAACGCAGCCGATTTGACAGATATTGAGATAAATTTGGTGTGGAAGTAGCTGAGAGTCATCCTCAGCACACTCTCTGAGCGCCATCACACGTTACCATCTCTCACAATATCGCATTAGATTTTGCCAGACATTAACAAGGTTTGACCAAACCAGCTCTAACTCGTCCGGGTAATGTGCGTCTTTCAGGAAATTCTATGCTGTTAATTTCTCATCTTTTTTTTTTCTTCTATCAAATCAGGATTATGAGGAGGTTTGCTTCTTCCAGATTTTGTTTTTGTCTCATGCGTTTGTTTCCAAGGTGCCTCCAGGACACTAGTATCCTCCACACAGGTGGCTTCTACAAAGTCTTCCCAACTGCACTTATTTTTGCATTTAAAAGGGACGGAGCTTATTCATTTTTATTCATCTCCTTTGTAACATCCTTCTCAGTTTCAGCACATTCATTTATCTCATGAACTTTTATCTTAATTTCAAAAAGACAAATTAACATTTCAAACCTGAGGAAAATGAGGCCTGGTGAGCGTTTATTGCCGCCAGCGTTATTTGATCAGGTTAACACAGACTCATATTCAATCACCTTAGTGCCGACATTTTTCATGGAGGCCCACAGATTAAATTCTGAAGCCGGTCGTTTTCAGAGATGATTCATAGCACGGATTAGAGTCTTATCTGTGACACAAGCAAGACTATGATTAATTTCAAATTTAGCAATAGTTAGTTGATTGCAGTTTTTGAAAAGTAATGGTGTTTAATTATTGTGTCAAATTTAAAGGACTGACAGACATTTTTTGTCTTATTCATAATTCTATGCTGTGTGAAACAAAATTTAGGCGCAGGTATGTACAGTATTATTATTTATTAGACTGACAATTCTTAAGACTTTTGCCACACCAATACTTTGGTTGAATTTGAAAATATTAAAGAAAAATAATTGTACAGAGTTATCAGTGTTGTTTTCCAATGGTTGTGAGTTGTAGAATTCATTAAAAGGAAATATAATAATGTAAAATTTAATTAAAAAAAGAAGATTTTTGAGTCAGCATAAATTGAGGTTGTGGATTACACAAGTTTTAACTCTTTATTTTGGATACAAATGGATTAAGCAATAGATTAAAGGCTATACAGTATATAAGTGCAAATTGCCTCACCAGTTAGATTTTAACAGTTGATTTCTTCAGTGCAATTATGTAAAAAAAATTTATTTGCTCATTAAGACTTTAGTCGTCCATTTAATGTGTAGAAACTAAGTCCTTTATCCTCACCAGTAACTGTCCCTCATTACTGATTACACGATTCATAAAACTAAATTGTACAGAAATGTCAATTTATGGCCTTTAAAAAAACATGATTAATGGCAAGCATTTATAAAGAACAGCAAGAAAAAAACTCCAATCAGACATAATCTTGGGAATATTTACTATACTTTCTATCAAAGCAATCATTCTTTTCTCAACTTAAATTTGGTGCCTTTAACTGCTTTGGGTATGTGCATCTTATTGCAAATTTTCTGTGTGCATCAGTAATGCTAGAAAAATGAAAATGCTGCTCTATAATCTGCTGTAGTCATGAATTATATGATTTTCATAGACTTTACTAGAAAACAGAATGTTCAGATTAAGCAAATTAGATCTAGATCAAGAGACTATTAGATTTCTGCTTTTGATTTCATTGCAAACTATTCAAACAAAGTCATGGATAAGCATCTTCTTTGGGACAATCAAATGTGCTATTCTTTACTAAATGTGTGACAAGCAACACTGCACTAGACAATGGGACCCATTTGTTCTGTTCCAAACAAAATAACAACCAAACAATGTATAATATGCTAATTTAACCTATGCCATCAGCAAATGACTAGTAATCTGGATCAACTCCTCGTTTTCAAATAAACACTAAGAAAAAGGAGCTGAATTAGTTGTACTGTATTATTAATCCATCAAAATGTACTTGCTGTATCAGATTATTGCACCAGAATGTGGAAGTAAAATCAACACAGGTGCAACATATGTTTTTTAGATTGTGCTTTAATGTGTGAGTTTCCTTACCTGCACATTTTCTCTGAGGTCTGTAGCCTCCCTGAGGGGCTGGGTGGAGGCTCTGAAGAGTTCATCTACTACTTTGATCCCTGTGGTCTTGGTGGTGGTATACTCCCGGGCCTTCCTACCCTTCTTCACAGAAAGACCCCTCTTATGTGCCTTTCCTCCGCCACGCCTGTTGGTGATAGCTACATGAACAAACAGGGTGGTGTTGGGTAGGAACTCTCCTGTGAGAGATTGTAGAGGGACATGCCTATAGCCTGGTTGTAGGCACTCAAATGGGATGGTGTACTGGCCAATGAACTCATCTCCAATGTAGTCGTCATCCAAAACTACAAAGCGTAAAACTGCAAGTTCAGGTAAGTTTATCTGAAATTCAAAGCTCTCATCAAAAATGGGATTGTCTCCATTTTGGGACACAGTTTTGGTTCTTTGCTCAGCACAATCAGCTGGTATGCCATGTATTTCTACATATATGTAAGGCTCAACTACATCACCCTTGGCGGCAGAGCCACGAGGCTTTGGCAGATTCTGCCCGCTGATGATTTTGATGTGAAGTAGCTGTGCAGATACTCCTGGCAGGGAATCCCGAGCATTGGCACTAAAGTAGGATACCTCCTCTCTCATGATGGCTGGCCGCAAAACATATCCACAGTTTCCATTTTGCCTGAACCAACCAAGATTAAGGTCCATCATCAGCCCTGGTGTTTGGTAATTCATGGCTACAATTTGGCAGCCACATTTCCAGAAATCCTGGGGATTCATGTTGCTGGCATCAATCCTCATTGATGTGGGATACACTCTGGAGAGGAAGCGTTTATTGTAACAAACAAATTCCTCAGGAAATTCATTGGCATATCTGTTTGCATCAACCTCATTGAAGGAACATATCTCCCAGTGTTTCTGTTCTCTCTTAGAGAGGTCAAAGTCCCTGAACTGTACCGACTTACAGAGCGATACAAGGTCAGATAGCTCTCTGCACAACCGGAGTCTTTTACAGCCCAAACCATTCAGGTGGTCCTTTTCATCAGTTCCAAGTCTGCGGGACATTTCCAGACCCTCCTCTTCATCCGTCACATCCCCTTCGGTGTCAGTGCAGCTGGATGGCAACTTTTTACCCTTAAGGAGTATTTTGCCTTTGAGTTTCTCAGGAGAGGGTAGGTAGTTTTCCTCTTTGTTTGGAGGTTCAAGGTATAGTTTGTCCCCAAGAATCTTCTTCAAGTGCTGTGCCAATACTCTTTGTTGGAAGACACAACAATGGGTCACCAAGCAGAAAATAAGAGGATACTCAGAGCTTTCAAACGCGTACTGGTTTATTATGTCCAGAACTTTAGAGAAAACTAACTGTGAGGCCACAGAACTACCTACATACACCACTGGCTCAGTATCAGGACCATCCCACACTATGACCTCAATGCTGCGGCATCCCATCCTTAGAGCTCGGATGTAGCTGCTGATGTCTGATGAACCCCAGAAATGATCATCAAGAAGGGAGGCATTATGTGAGGAGTTGATATAGTAGTGAGAGAGAGGCTGTGTCATATCCTGGCACACTTGTTTGTGCTGGGGGTCAAAAATGTGGCATTCTGAGGACAGGAGGTAGTGTGTAAAGCCATCAATAGAGAGGTAGCCCCGTTCTCTGCCTTTGGCAGATGGCTCAAACTTCTGAACAATGTCCCTGCACATTTCCTCTGTTACGCCCTCCACACCCTGCTCCACATCGACAAACAGCATCAAATCTTTACTGTCCAGGTACTCCTTGTTGCTAGAGAATTGAACTAGTAGAAAGAAAATCTCTGGCCGTGTGCAGAGCTCACAATAGGCTTCCACAAAAGTATCCATATTAATTGCCTCCCCGTATTGATCTTTAGCTTTATGTAATTCCTTGAATTTGAGCTCTATTCTGGACTCCTTCATGCCAGGATTGAGACCCTTGATTATCTGGGTGGCTCTGAACAGGTCTATTTGTCCTTCCTTTTCCATATCTGCCAGCTCAAACACTGAGCCAATCCAAGAGGTTCTTAGACTTGGCTGACTGGGTTCCATTATGTCCACAGTGTGACGGCCATAGGACACCAAATATCTTAAACCCATGACCCATGTGTTGACAACATCTGCTGTACTGGCGACCAAATCTAAGCTCTCATAATTATCTCCATAGATGATTGAGAAGGCGCATTCATCAGGGAACTGATCCGAGAGACCATTGCTGCGCAGGACAGGAGTTTTCTTTCCCAAACGAACTTCCTTGATGCTTTTGATTTCCAATTTGGCTTTCTCTGAATCCTTCTTGGATGGCTCCCATCGAAGCCAGTGCATGTCTGGATCTAGCAGGAAATAGCGGTTGTACATGCGTGAATTGGAGCGCACCTTCTTCATCTCACAACCCTCCATCATAAAGGCAATGCAAGCAGCAGTGCTGTTGATCTTACGGTCACTTGGCATTGAGCTGAAGGACACCGTTTTCTTCCTGACCTGCTTCTGTTTGGAACCATCCTGGGAAAAGAAAAGGGGAAGGGAAGGTTGGAGTAGAGAAAGTTTTCTTGGTTACACATTAAATTTATTAAAATGCTTTGGATACAGGTGACATACTAATATATAGAAAATAATTTTTCCTTCTTTGGAGAACAGCATTCTAGGCAAGAGAGGTTCAGATGGGTGCATGCAGGGACTTATTTAATATATTGCATGTGTAACACATTTGCATTATGAAAGATATCTTTGATTGATGAATAACCTTATAATTATTATTATTTTTTTCATCTTTGACCTGCTCCCTTCCTCAGGGGTCACCACAGTGAACTAACACAAAGACTTGACGATTGTTTTTATGCCGGATGCCCTGCCTGATACAACCACAGACACACAAAGCTCCACACAGAGCTACAACAGCCCTCTCTGTGGAGCAGAGGGCTGCCGGGGGGAGCAAATGGTGGGAGTTAAGGGCCTTGCTCAAGGGCCCAGTGGGGCAAATGAGGGTGGAGGCAGATGTGGGTGCTTTACCTTTCCCGCCCACATTTTGTGTTGTCAGTTCGGGGGGTCGAACGGGCAACCTTCTGATTACAGGCTCAACTTCTCTAACCTCTACCCTACCACTCCCCCATGATTAATTATTACTAACTTGACCTACACAAGGTGAGGTCAGTGAACAAGGCCGGGCTGATTCTGGCAGATCCTGATCACCCACTCCATGGGGAGTTCAGGTAGTTTCCATTTAGTATCTACTGTCCAGATGTAGAGCAAACAGATTGAAAAACTCATCACTGTAGCGATCAGGCTTCTCAACAAACTATGATGATTTCTGTACTGTTATTTTAACATCTTGATGTCTTGTCTGTTACAAAATATAAATCAATAATAATTGTAATTTAAAAAAGTAAAAGTTGGAAAAGAACACCACCTGCACTGATATATTTAAAGTCCTGCAGCTTTCTGGTTTTCCTGACTTGTTGGCAGAAACAGAAAGTGCTGCCCTACTTCCACACTGGGGTGGTTTCCTGGATAGCCTAAATTCATATGGCCTGGTTTAGGATTTGGAAACTGGGCTTGTAGAATAATGCATAGCCCAAAAAAGAGTCAACCCAAAGTAATACATTCTAAAGCTTCTGAACAAAATGTGGTCAGACTATAAAATATTTTTGTTCTTAAGTAATGCTGTTGGTGAGGATTATTTAATCCTGTAAGAAATAAATGTAAAGAAAGAGCTGAATTGAGGGCGGCACAGGTGGAGTTTGTTCTCTCTGTGCATGCATGAGCTTTCTCCAGGTACTCCGGTTTCCTCCCACAGAACAAAAACATGCATGTTAGGCTGATTGGGTTTGTCTCCATGTGGCTCTGTGATGGACTGGAGATCTGTCCTGGACGTGGGCACAAGTGGGCACAAGTGACCCCCGTGACCCAAAAAGGAAGAAGCGGGTAAAAGATAATAGAAGGATGGAGTTGAATTGAGTTTGAGCCCTTTAGTCATGTCTCAATAAATCTAAAAGAAAAGCTACAAAGGGAAGAGGGCTCCAGGGCTGCTCTTGTCCTCTGTCCAAGTCAATGACAGCCTGCACCAGGTTGATGGATCTCCTTGGAGCAAAGTCTAACTCTAGTCACAGTGTAACCACCGTGAAACTCCTCGAGACAATCTGTCTTCTACGCCATGGCCGGAGGCAGATGACGCCTGGCAGCTTCTAACAATTAATGAGCACCGTTTGATGCAGGACTGAAGCAATGATCCTTTCATTTTGCCCCCTTTTTTAAAAATTTCCCTGCTTTTCAGCACTCAAACATGATCTAATTGTCTTATAAATACAATTATATATAAATTAAATAATAAATTAATGTATCATATATGAATATATTTTGAACAAAATTATGGAACTACAGTGAATTAATTATTGTTCGTTGAGGACGAGACACTCCAAGTCAAAAATGTTGCTTATTGTTTTTAATTAGATCTATTCAGTCACTGTTTTCTTACAGTTAAGAAATATGGGTATATATTTGTAAAAGTTACTGCTAAAAAAACCAAAGACATATGATGATGCATGTAATCTTGCATCAATTAAAAGAGCCATTACAGTGCAGTTGGTTTAGCTCAAAGATTGCACGTTTTTAAAAAGTAATCTAAGAGTGATCACTTCTTATAGGAAGTAAACTAACCTTATCTTCTCCCTTTGCTATGACCTCATTTCCTTTAAAAGATAAGCCCCACTCTCTCATCACAGCAGTAATGGAAGACAAATAAAGGCTCAAGTAAAGAGCTCAATTTTCAAACCAAATTTTCATTTATTTAAACAGATAAGTCACATTGAGCCTCAAAGACTCAATTACATGCATTACTATGAAATGTCAATAACGTTCTCCCTTTTCTTCACGGGCTATATCATTCATAATAAACTCAAACAAACCAGATAGTTATTTGGTTTCTTTTGACGTGTTCTTTTCAGGGCTTGTGTGCAAAAATCAACTAAATGGAGATCCACACTGACACGAGTGTGAGTGAGTGGCTCTATGAACGAACATTGACTCAATAGTTTCCAGGTATTTTTAACGGAAATGTTTCCAAAAGGTCAAAGGGTGTGAGGGTAATAGTTTGTTCAATGACATGCTGGTACAATTACAGACCAATGTCTGTCGCTTGACATTTGATTAAAACCAGGCTTACTTTGGTTTTATTGAAACTATGACTTTCACAACAAAACTTGTTAATTGCACAATGAAAATACAAGATAAAAACGTATAGCTCCACCAAACATAGTGAATTAAGGGTTCCACTTTGACCCAAAGTTTTGAAATATCTTCTGGTAAAGAAACCAACCATCCATCCATCCATCCATCCATCCATCCATCCATCCATCCATCCATCCATCCATCCATCCATTATCTTCCGCTTA
>JARVLU010000380.1:30112791-30127289 GCA_031762415.1 Simpsonichthys santanae
TTTGTAGCCAGGTCTCTCTTGTAAATGAGTCCTCGAAGCTCAATGGGATTAACCTGCCTAAATAAAGGTTGAATTAATTTATCTGTATTTATGAGGGAAAACTGTGGTCTAATCACAAAAGTCACACACTTTGCACGCAGGAGCAAAGAAACAGGAAGCATGAGTGGATGATCGATCCAGGACACGCTTGCACCAGTTTTCAACATTTGTTGTTCCTGTGATGATGAAAATGCTCCACTGGCGTTTCAAAATGTTAGAAAGCGCCATCAAGCAAAAATCACGAGCCTGTAGCAGGAAGATGATGATGTTCATGCATGTTGAGTCGTCGCATCATCCATCTGTGTTTCCTCCTCCCTGAGCGTTGAGAGGGTTCCAGTCCCTGTTTGTCAGTTTAACTGAAGGTGCTGATGGTCTGAAGACGCTGCCCTTTCGATCCCTTTGTTCCTCCTCTCCTTTCCATTAGTGTGCAGCCTTAAAGCAGTCTGGACAGTGATTAGTGCGTTGTTTCCTAAACGCTGCTCCAACATAGTAAATTCAACATGGAAACAAACATATAAGCAGTATATAGTAAGATCTGTGTCCAAGAGATGAGATGAGCTCAGTCGGGGGTTTCTGAGCAAAGAGACCATAAAAAAACTGACCAGTTTTTTCTGATGTAGATTAGAAACATTTTGATCAGGTTGATGGTTTCCATGGGGAGCTGCCTGTGAGATTTCCACGTTCATCTACCTAATGAGCACATATTTAAATTTCAATTTGAAATATTTTATTCAAATTTATGAATCTGGGTTAAATTAAAAGCAGTATTTTATATTTATTTTTATGATGCGTTTGAATAGTCTCATTTTTTGACTGACATCCATGAAACGCGAGTTCTTTTTTGGAACGTGAAACTGGCAGATGGATTGGTGCAGCGTCTGCAGTATTGTGGACTCTGTGCCGGTCCATTATGGTGAAGAGAGAGCTGAGCTGTAAGATAAAGTTCTCCGTTTACTGGTCAGTCTACATTCCTCCCCTCACCTCTGGTCATGAACTCTGTGTAGAGATCAAAAGAATGAGGTCGTGGATCCAGGAGGATGAAATGAGTTCCCTCCGCAGGGTAGCTGGACTCTCCCTTAGAGACAGGCTGAGAAGTTCAGTTATCAGGAGAGACAGAGTAGAACCACTGCTCCTCCACATCCAGAGGAGACAGTTGAGGTGGTTCAAGCAACTGGTAAGGATGATGGGTGCCTCCATAATTCTGGCATGTCTGACTGGGAGGAGACCCTGAGGAGGACCCAGGGCACACTGGAGAGATGTCTCTTGGTTGGAGTGGGAACACCTTGGGATCCCCCCAGAACTGGAAAGGGTGCCTGTGGAGAGAGACGTCTGGACCTCCCTGTTCAAACTGCTGCCTCCACAACACCAGAACAAGCAAAGATGGATGGATGGATGGATGGATGATGTACACTGTGCATCATCACTCCACCTCTGTTTAGCTCCATTTATCACTGCACATTTTTTGTGAATATTGCACTGTATTGTGTTTATTGGTTGATGTGTACATATGTTTTTCTTCTATTTTTACATTTTATTTTTTATTATATTGCACCTTTATGCCAAAGCAAGTTCCTAGTCTGTGAATTTTATTCATTGACAATGGCAATAATAAACTGACTGACTCTCTGGATGGAACTCCTCGTCAGTTACAAGCACAAATGAGCTCCACCTCATTTTTAAATCATAATTCTTCCACATGCTAAACAACAAACTTGTTGCATCAAATGCAGTTGAAATTATAAAATAGGTGAATAGAACATTTATTTATTTACATAATTCATTTTTCTTCTTTTACTCATTAAGTTGAGATTTGAAAATGTATTTATTCACATGAAGTCATTAAGAGGTAAATGTGTGTGCATGAAGTCAAACACCAATTTTAGTACTTTTAGTTAAGTAAAAATTGTATATGGCTCTTTTGGCACTGAGGAACTTTTAAATCTTGTAGGAAACACGTCATAACTCATTCTGACAAAAAATAAAGTTTAATTTATTCAAATTCTTCAATCTTTTTAGGAAATTAATCTCAGAGAAACCAATGGGTCAAAAAGTGTTAAGTTTAGCTGTTAATTGTTGACGTTTTTGTTTTGTAGCAAAATTATACATTTAAACCAACAAAATAAATGTGTTTAAGTTACACAAACATTTTTAGAAATGTTGAAATCAAGACCCACACTTCAAAAAAAAACCTTGATTTCTGTATTTTTTCATTCAATATTTATTCATACAGGTTAATCCCATTGAGCCTCAGGGACTCATTTACAAGAGAGACCTGAATTTAAAGTTTTAACCCTAAAATAAATTCAAACCAACTGATATTTTTTTCTTAATTACCATCATTTTGCTATAAACATCACAGTTTGTTGCATAAATTAGCATGACTGACTTATACAGTGAAGCAATTTATTTTTTCCACTTTATTAGACATAATTGGACTGATGCAACTCATGGTGTGACGTCTACGGCGGCAAGTACGGTAATGGTTGAAGAATGATTGTATCTATAGCTGGGATCACTGATAAGGTCATTTTTTAATAGAAATGCACTTTAAAAAATGTTAAATGACTATTTTCTTTGATGAGAGAATCCAAGTCCAACCACAACAAAACCCATCAACCCTAAACCTCGCTGATTACCCACCGGCTCTGCACACCTGACCCCTTTGCACAATCGATCATGCCCTCGGAGTTACCTGCACTCACTTTGATCACACAAAGCAAGTTGTTCATTTCAGTTCCAGCCTCCTGCTCTTCATGCACACTTCCACTCGAGCAACATGGACCGTTTTCACACACCTCATCAGGCCTGTTGACATCTGGGTCGCTGTGCGCCGAGAGCTCGCACGCACGCACCCCGCTGACCTGGTTTGGCCCGGCCAGGTGGAAGCTGACATTATGAAAATCATCAGGTTGAAGACGTCTAAACAGTGAACGATTAAACTGATAATTATATGCTTTATGATATTTACTTTCTATGTGCGTTTGTGTTTCTTGAAAAGTGTGCGGTAGTTTTAAAATGATCATCACCTGCTGACGAACGAGGAATGTTTTTGCTCACGTCTGCGTTCAATCTTTTTTTTTCTTCTTTCGGCTGCTCCCTTTTCCAGGGGTCGCCACAACGAACTGTCGCATGAAGACTTGATGTTCTTCCTGACACAACCAGACACCGAGCTACCACAGCCCTCTGTGTGGAGCAGAGAGCTGATATCTAGGGCACTCCAGGGAGCAGATGGTGGGGGTTGAGGGCCTTGCTCAAGGGCCCAGAATGGGGTGGTGGAGACACGTGTGGGTGCTTCACCTTTCCCACCCGCATTTTGATGTTGTTGGTCCGGGGAGTTGAAACGGCGACCTTCTGATCACAGGCCCACCCTCTCTAACCACTGCACCACCACTCCCACATTTGTTCATTTGTCTTTGTGTTAGCAAAAAATCTCATGAACCACTGGACAGATTTGAATTGGACTTTTACAACTTGTTAGTCTTCAAAGTCAGCGCCGTCTCGATTCGATCATAGCAACCCCAAAAAAATGTTGAGAAGTCGCTCAGATTTACAGATAATGAAGTAAAACTTGAGCTCAGAGTCATTCTCAGCACAAAATCACTAATGTTTCTCACAAAGTTTGACCAAAACAGCAAAACATTTATGAGCTTTAAATGCCACGGTTTTGGTTTCTTGTTGCACGATTCAGTTGCTTGTTGGGACTGCAGCACGTTGCAGGGCAGGTTGCAGAGTAATGTTCTTTTCCAGCATCTTAAATTTGTGCAAGATGCTCTTTTTAGTGAAGCTGAAGGTTTTTGTCCTTGAACGGACTGTCCAAGGAAATTTTTTAAAAGGCCTTTGCTCCTATCTGTATTACTGTAAGACTCTGTCACAATAATTAAAGACGTAAAGACACTTGAAAACAACTGGTCGTGTTAGCTGTTTGAAAGGTTTACAAATGCCATCAAACATGAAAAACACTGTCAAATATGAAAAACTAAAGGTCGAGTGGGGAAACTAATGGATTACAGGCCTTTTATTTTGTTTTGTCACTGTTCTGGGACTTATTGATCGTTTCCTGGCTCATTTTTCTTCTTGCTGTGAGGGAAAAGGGTATTTGGCACTTGTTGGGCAGTTCAGCTGCAGCAGATCTAGGCATAATTACCACGAGGTGGTAATAAGAGTATTCACGGGGTTTTCGTCTGGTCCTGCAGTCTACGCCCAACAGAAATATAAACTGACCAACTACTATGAACATGCATGGTTGATGGTCTCTGTGTAGATCCTGTGATTTACTGGAGATTAAAACTGTTTTGGTAGGTTGCATCTTCCCCTCTGCCCTGAATGAAAAAGCTTTATTTTCTATTTTAGAACAGAACAGATAAACTTCATCTCAGCTGTTGTCAATTTTAGGATTTCCTACCATCTTCTATCTTTTTTTTTTTAATACCTAAACATTTAGAAACCTACTGTGTCTCCCTATACATGAAATGTAAAATACACAGGCAATTTTTTTTCTATCCAGAAGTCTATAATACAATTTTAAAAAACAAAACAAAACAAAAAAACAGGACAGGACCCAGAATGGAGCCTTGAGGAACTCAAGCAGTACTGCAGCTAAATAAATACTCCACTACTCACTGAAATGTTCTGACGACCTACCAAAACATAAATAAATAAAATCTTAAAATCAAAACCAAAATCAACTGTATTTTTTTCTTACATCAAAGGTTAATGAATTCTTAAATTCCAAATGTCCAAAGTGAACTTGTGACCAGATGCCAACTGTGTGTTCGTATTCCTACAGGCTGCATCTACAGAAGAGCTTTTGGGATCAAAAAGTCCAACCTTTATAGATTTATTCACAGATTCACTGAGTAAAATATGCAAATAATAAGATAGGTTAGGTTGAAATTGTAAACGTACTGTTCTAGAAGAGGTTTAGCTAAAAACGTGTGTTTGAATCCCAATATGTGTTTTTATGAAACTCCACCGCCCTGCTGTATCCCAGACATTTACTCCTGTTGTCTTACTCATTCCTTCTTTTGCATTTAGCAGCAGACTCACTTTTATATTTCCGTGCATCTTCCCCCGGATATGTTGTAACCTTTAAACAAAAACATCGAGCTTAATACGGATTTTAAAAAAGGGGATTGCGCTGACTCTGCAAGTCTGCAATCCTGTAAATCTACTGCTCCAAACACGGAGTACGGTCATAGATAAAGATGATTTAGTACAGTAATATATAGTAGATGAGCCAGTCAGAATGAAAATGTGTTTAGGCGGTTTGTTTGCGTGCGCGTTCAGTGGAATGCTTGTCGCATGTCTCTGCTTGCACTGTCACATGCCCAAAAGACGATGTGGAGCAAGACGCACCGGGTCACAGAGAGCATCAGAGACAACACAGCAGCATTGGACCCAAGCAGACAAACATCTTCAGACCACACCAGACTGAAGGCCTCCGCTGCATCTGAAGACCTCAGGTGAGCGGTAATTCACAGAAATATAAAGACGTGTGTTCTGTGGACCATGGAGGTGAGAAATGTGTTCTGCCAGTCTGGGAACGGGGTCCACAATAAAAACTGTATTCATTTTTTCATTATGTAAATTATAAACGTAAACTAGAATGAGCAAATACATGGAGCCATTTTTATTCCAAACACTTCAACAAATATCGCAAAGAGGAAAATACCTCAAAATGTCAAGTTGTTGAATCAGTGTAAGTCACATCTTCGTCCAGTTATACACATTTTTAATTATTGTGATAAAGCCCAAAATTTCCCTCATCGTGTGCCATCTGTGCCAAGAGAAAGAAAAGCGACACCATCTGTGAATCCTTGGCAAAGCCAGAACACCAGTAGCCATCAGTGGCAAGAAGATGTAGTGAAGCTTGGAAAACAACAAGATGTTCCCACTTGCATGAACCTCGTTCTTCATGAGTAAGAGGCAGAGCTGCTTTAGTCACCGCACGTGAATCCTTCAATCTACAGCATGTTACTGAAGGCTGACGGTGTAAGGACTTTGTTTCATAACTATGTAAACTTAGTGCTGCAGGAGCACAAGTGAGAAAGAAACCCAGTCACACCAAGGCTGTGTAGACTGTCTGACATTTGCATATTGCAAAATGCAATTTGCACAATTCAGGTAATACAATTATGACAAAGTTAAACAAGTGCCAATTTTATTTATCTGTTTTATATGTTATTTTAGTTTAGCATATTAATTTGATAATTTCTTAAAGGATGATTGTTTAAATTATATTAGACAGGGGGTTTTCAATCCACATAGATCTATTTGCTTTATTGGTAGCACAATTTACAAATGGAGTTCCTCATGGCTCCATTCTGGGCCCCGTCTTGTTTTTATTATGCTGCTTCTGGGCTTGTTTTTTGAAAGATTCAATGCTCCTTTTCACTGCGGCTGTGGCTGAGTGGTCAGAGCAGTCGTCCTCCAATGCAAGAGGTGGGGGTTAGAATTCATCAGCAGCCACATGCCCAAGTGTCCCTGGGCAAGACATAGAACTTCTCAATGCCTCCTATGTGTGTCCCGTCGGTGTATGAATGTGATAAAGCTCTTATTAGTCTCTTTAGAATGATTTATTCAATTAGCTTTGAACAGATCTAGTAGAGTCCTGTATGGATGTGTAAATGAGCCACAGACTGTGTTGTAAAGAGCTTTGAGTATCTTTGTAAGATAGAAAGGTGCTATACAAGTGCAGTCCACTATATTTTTGCTAAAGCTTTTAATGGACTGTGTAAATGACAGTAAGGCATGAACAAATCATAAATGTATTTATAAAAGTAAAACAGAAGTTGTTTTGTTTGGGTGATTAGATTTGGTAGAAAGTTCAGATATGTCTTTGTTTTTCTATATTTTTCAAATATCCTTTTTAGAAAATCTTGATGTGATTTATGATATCCATTTTAAATTTGATAAAAACAAGGCATCTCAAAGATATAAAAAAATTAATGTTTTTGTTACAATCCATATAAGTTCATCTCTTGTGTGAAAAAAAAAAGTATTTTCCTCTTCTGCTGCTGCTCATCTTTTAACAGGAACAAGAAAACACCAGTGTTAGTGCTAAATGCTTACTGGGAACATTAAGCCTGGCTCCACTGGCTTCATGCCTATTATAGAATTGATTTAAAAAAATTAGAAGGTGATGATCTGGTCCAGAAGCTTCTACGTCATACTACAAGCACGCTCTTCGACGTTCCCAGATTGCGTTTAACTTTTAAATGATGCACTTATTGGTCTTCGATTTGGGTTTTGTACAGTATTTTGTTCCGTGCTTTGGTTTGGTAGATTACGCACACATCTAAATCATCAGCAGCACATCTGGTACTCCTTCATGCACGTCCACCCAGAGCATCAGACACATTTAGCACCACTTCCTTTCTCCACCAATTTTCTTCTGTTTTTCTTTTATTAATTTTAAAGTTTGTCTTTAGATTACTGTTCTCTCAGGGCAGAAGTGTTTATGGTATCACATTTACTTAGATTTCACTGGGTGGTAAAAGCTGATGCAGTATTTTTGCAAGTCATCTGCAGAATCGCAAAGACGCATTACTGAAACTGAAATGAATCGTGCAAATGCACAACAACAAATGTGCACTTAATACCGAATCATTCTTCAACAGCTTCCCTCTCCTTCTGATCTCAAGCAGAAAGATAAGCACACCAGAATGCCCCAGGCAGCACGAGGACGAATAGATGAATGAAGCCGTGTGAACAGGAAGACAGAATGGAGATCCCCTTCGGCCAAGAAATCCAAACAGATTGACTGAGAAAATGAAGCAAAGCTGTCAAGAATACTGGTGATAGTCTTACCTGCTACCACGGTTTTCCTCTCTTTGTAATTAAGACATGTAATGAAGGAACCCTAAAAGCAATGTGCTCCATGGACACGTGGAGAAAAGACTGAACAACTAAGAAGATGGTCAGAAAATCACTGAGTCATAAATATTAAGGATGGGGGTTAAAATCTATTATTTGATGCATTGCCATTCAGAATTAACTTTAAAACATCAAATAATACTATTTATTATTTATGATTAATGATAAACAACAGAAATGCAACAAGAAAAACACTGTCGGAAAAGTTTTTGGTGTCCACATCAGACTTGCGCATCATCTGCATATAAAGGCAGTGCTTGAACATACTTTGGTTTCCATGAAGTTAAAGGGAAAAGCAACATTTACAAGTTTCAATATGCAAGTTGTGTGCACGTTTCCACCAAAGGATGAGAAAAACTGATGGTTGTTGCTGCCACTTCTAAAGATCGTATGATGCTGGCGAATAGCGAGCGACGTTTGCAAGGGACTCTCCAGATCGTCTTGAACGTTTGAAGTTCTCCGTAAAAACAGTGATTTTAAAAACTGGTTCAAATGTGTCTTCATTTCTAAAGGTTACACAAGAAGATTAAATCAGAAAGGCAAGATGGACTTCAGGGGGTACAAATGAATCGAGGCAGGCGTGATGTGGGTAGAGGAGGGTGACAAATAATGTGCATGGCCTGATCTGCAGTTTGCAAGACATGAACACAAAAATATGCCATTTTCAAAAGTTGGCTGCACAAAATGTAGTTACACAGCTCACTGGTTGTAGAAACAGAATTCAGTGAAGCTGCAACAGAAAATGTACGTTTTCCTGTGATTTTTTTCAGTAACCAACAAGTTTCCAACAGTCGCAGAGTGAAACTACGAACAGCCGTTCGAGTCAAACTAGAACGTAACCATTGTACAGTTCACTGAAAACATTCCTACACAAACATGTTCTCAATCTATTGCTCAGAGGAAAGAAAGTATTTTGGGAAAATTCCCTACATTAAATTGATTTCATATAGTAATTAATAAAAATAAAAAATAAAAAAAAACTTGCAACTTTGTTCTTGATTGCAATCTGTCGCATCACCCATCTTATATTTTTTACGCTTTTGCTGCATATTAACAGGACAACAACCGTGATCAAGGAGCAGAACCACACGGGTGACGAGAAACATGTAGAAGCAAGGCCGAGGTGGAGCAGTGTTCACAGACGTATCATCCCATCCATCCATCAGACTCCTGTTTCTGCTGCACAGATAACCCTGGATAACGTCAGCCTGACAAATCTGAATCAAACTCATTAAAACAGCTCTGCTGAAAAGCCAGGCCCGTTCTGAAGGATTCAAATTCACTTTCTGATCAAACTGATGTTCTGCTCAGACTATTTCACCCACATACTGTACGACTCCACGATCATGAGGATAAATAAAACTAGAGAACTTGCATTTACTGAACATGCAGTGTGAATGCTTATTGCTGAAGCATTTGCAGAAAAACAGCTGAAATTAGCTACAAAAAAATCAGAATTGTAACTGAAACAGAAGAACAGGCCTGAATTAGAAGAAAGCAGAAAGAACTCATATTTGCCGAATTAGGTTTAAATAAGAAGAAATGAGCCAAAAATTAGGAAATTAGCTAAGAAAGGCTAAACATAGCAACAACAACAACAAAAAAAAAAAGCTGAAAAGTAGCTGAAAAGGCAGAAAGAAGCTTAAACTACCAGAAAGAAGTGGAAAGAGTTGAAATGAGTTTTAAAAATGTGGAATTAGCTGAAAAAGTAAAATTAGCATAAAATGGCTAAATAGAAGTTGAAATGAGTGAAACTAGCATAAATGAGCTGAAAGGAGCACAACATGCTGAAATGAGCACGCAAACTTGTTAATAAGGATGAAGCAAGCAGAAATTATCACAAACTTGAATTTATTAGAAAACAGCACAAATTACCTAAAAATACTAAAAAGATTGCAAAAAAGTTCAAACAAGCTTAAATTAGTGGACGAAAATAGAAAGAACATGTTTGCCCAGTTAGGCTGAAAGAAGCAGAAATGAGAACATAAAATAAAAACAGCTGAAAAGTAGCTAAAAACACAGAAAGAAGCTTAAATTACCAGAACAATGTGGAGAGAGCACATTTTTGCTGAATTAGACTGAAAGAAGTTGAAATGAGTGCAAAAAAATTGGAGTTAGCTTAAAAGGGTAAAATTAGCATAAACAGCTAACAAGTAGCTGAAATAGAAGAAAATGCTAAAACTTGCAGAAATAACCTGAAAGTGCTGAAAAAGTTTAAATTTGCAGCAGGAAGCTGAAAGAAGCTGAAACAGAACAAGTGAAAGGAGCAGTAGAAGGTTGTAAACACATCCATCTACAGTAAAACGTCAGAGAGAGACTCAGCTCTGTCTAAATGTTCTCCTCCACACAGAATATAAAAAAACACAACCAGTTTTATGTTTGATGCAACAAATCACATCAAACCAAAGCACAAACTGTTAAATCGCAGCTCTTCTTTGTTTAACTTCCCTCCACTGATGTTAATCACTCTTTAACAAACGCAACAGTCAGCTCAGTGTGGGTTTGGTCTTTTTTTTTGTTGTGGATGTGACCTTTATAAATGTTGATGTTTTACTTCCTCCCTTGGTGGTGCCAAGCTGTGAATTAAAACAGAACCAAGAGGTCTACTTCAGACTGCTGCATCTTAAAAGACGTCCAGCAGGCAGCCATGATTCAGCAGCCTCACACGTCTCATCACTTCTTCACATCTTCTGTTGTCTCTGGTTCTGCGCAGTGCAGCTCTCCGTTCTACTGAAACATCTAAGCTCGCTGCTGCAGGAGACGGGAGAGTTGATTTCGCTCTGAAATGCCAGAGAAGCAAGAATATGACCAAACTTGTGTTATCAATAACCTTGATGAATAACTTTCAGTTGAATTTCTGCAGGAGGCTTTTCTTCCACAGAAACCTGGTGAAATGAGCAGCGAGGCGACGACAGGCTGTTATCAAACCTTCATCATCGTCATCGTCTCAGCTGATCCCTGCCACAGTGCACGTACAGTGCATGTCATCAGTTCAGGCTTGTACCGAGGTGTCCTCGGTCCTGGAGAGGCTCAGCCAAACCTCACATGAGAAAATAACAGCTGGGGGCAGACGCAGTCCAACAACAAGCTCAAATTTAAAATGTGCTCGTGACATTTTGATGCAGGTGTCACAGAAACTTAAAACGTTGTAAAACTGAGACTTTAAAACTTCGTATTGAGCGACTAGGGCTGCGCAAGACGATCAAAACTTCATACAAGCACATATTAGTGCTTTGTTGTAGTTTACTGTTTTTAAATCCTTCTTTAATTACTGTATTTTAAAGACGCATAATGATGGATTTTTGGCCGATATCCGATATGTTCACATTTATTTGGACGATAACCGATACAAATATCAATATTTTTTGTCCTAGACCTACTTACAGAGTTTTCTCTGCTGTGGAATTAAAATACATTATTCTGCAAATGTCTTTGTCAGTTTGGCTGCCACCAAATGCAGATGCTGAAAATGATGTAACACTTCAACTTGAATTATGTTTCATGTCAAATGTATTCATGTCATGTACTCTCTCTAACACAGTGACATCACTTGTACAGTGCAAATTTATATTCACAAATCTAAACTCAACGGTGCACGTGACGTCATAACGTTGTGCTGGTGCTCTAGGCATCCTTGTCATTGGATTGTGACCTTGACCTCTGACCCTTTCGTCACACTCTAAGATTAAAAAATAAATAAATAAAATAAAAATAAAAAACTCACACAAGTGGGTGGAGCTCCAGAACAAAAATGAAGACGCAGTCAATCAAACAAAAAGCTAAAGTGTGAGAGTAAAAACAAGTAACGCAGCTCGTGCACGGGAAACATGCAACAAATGGGGTAAATAAATCTTAACCAAACACACAAAACTAACTACAGTAGTTAGTCAGTTAGCTAGTCCCTCGCTACTTTACGGTTAGACTTTCATGGACTTGCTCTTTCGCAGATCTTCAACGATTGTCAACTTTAAAATTACTGATGTGATCAGGGCACTGATAAAAGTAAAAAAAAAATAAAAATAAAAAAACGTTGGACAGGCGCTGCCATTTTGTAGTTTTCTTTTAATAAGCCTACACTGTTTCACCAGTCAAATGAACTACATTACCCAGAAGCCAACAGTGTTTCCAGCCGCTGCTTTCTGGAGGTAAAGTTTTGATCTGATCTGAACCTGACTAAAAACTTTTGTCCTTATTCTTAGTGACTTTGGTGCTAGTGGATGCAAAGACCCGATCAGAACCAGACCAGGACTACATCCAGCCTCACTGGTCAGTCTGAGAGCTTCTTGCTGGGAGGTGTTGCTTGGAGGTCCGGTGTCTTCTCCGGAGCTTACCTGGACTTTTTCATCCAGATCCCTCTGGATTATTTGGACTTGATCGGGACCATTGTGTGGTTTTGTTCTGGCTCTCTGAAGGTCCAGCTCCCTCTAAAAGCTTCTGGTGCTCAACGGCTGCAGAGAGCTGATCAGAACCCGACCATGGAAGGCGAGCCCCCATATAAAACGTTGCAGCAGCTTCTGTGCAGTTTGTTGGTTTAAGAGTTTAGGACATCATGAAGAGTTTATAAAGCCTTAAAATAAATAAATACTAAAATAAATATAACCTTTCTACTTCACGTTTTTTCACGTAGTGCAGGGGTGTCTGGAACGTACCCCACGATAATCAAGGGACAACTTGGATGAGAGTGCACGAGAGCTGCGATGCATTCTGGGAAAAGTGAGTGAATTGGATGCAGGGACTAACAAAAACTACATTTAAACTAAGTCTTCATCATAAAGTCATTTGAAATATCACAAAATGGAAAACTGGCAATGCTTTGGATTTGATCATCACCTCAAGCTTAATGAGAATTTCTTGACTGTTCTGCAAACTCCTCCATTTTGAGAAGCTTCAATAATCTGGACACCAGTTTCCCTCATGTATAGTATAATCGATGGATAAAGGGCAACGCTGGCGCTACATGCAAACAGCTCCAGTCCAAACAGTGAAGCCTGCACTGCTGCAGCTGCACAACAGCTGTTTGCACAAGCCTCCACGGCTGCTCTGCGCAGACAAAATACACTTTTTGCTGCAAAACAAAATAAATAACTTACTCAGAAACACTAAATATCGCAAAGAACCCTGTCAGAATCTACCGATACCAGATCTATCCCACCTGCGTAAACCTAATGCAGCAAAACCTCGTGGGAAACAAATACCATGAATTTTTCATGCACCTTTTTTTAGAACTTTATTTCAACTCCTAGTTGAGCATCTCGTTAATTTTTTGAGCGGATGAGGGGAGCGCTCAGCTCGTTCGTTGGAGGTCATGAATGAGAAGATGAATTTAGACCCCCCCACCCCACCCAGCACCCGTCACGGCACAAAGCAGTAACACAAGGGAGAAAATTGACAACTGTAATCATTTCTGATCTTTTCTTTTTGTGGAAATCAACTGTCTGCGCCTCATTTATTGCTTTTTGTCATTTAGACGTGTACGACCTTTTTCAGCTTCTTCCTTTAGAAAAGGAAAAAGGGGGAAAAGACTAAATGTTGAAAACAGAAAGATAAAGTGTTGTGTTAGGATTTGTGCAAGCTGTTTGGACACTCCAACCTGTCAACCTTGTAGCTATCCACAGTCCAGCCTTACATAACAAGTCTGCATCACCACCACCTCCTTCCTCTCCAGCCACTTTACAGTCTCTCCACCACGACACCGTCACCCCGCTGAGAAAATTAAAAGAGGACAACGCTGGGTGCCAGTTTGAGAGACAGCCGCACACCAGTTCCTTCTGACATTTGCATGTCGAGGGCCAGTTTAATGAGGTAACGCACGACTGTAATTGCTCATTTGCTTCCGTGCTCCCGTGGACTCGAAGCCCCTTTCTCCTTCTGGACCACCACTCAAACAAACAGGCAACGTGGGGGCTCAAGAGCGAGTGGGCGAGCTGAAGCTAAAGGCACGAGAGACCACGTGCCGCTCCAACAGCCCGGCCACATCTTACTGCGCCTTAGACGGTGCTCAGCGTCCATCAGAAGAGACGCTCCGACTCTGACTGACCCAAGAGGAGACGCTGGAGGGATCAGTTTGTAAAGTGCAGTCTGTTCAAATTACAACCCCCCCCCCCCCCACACCCACCCATCACACACTTAACAAGCATTAAGGTGTTTATTATAGGGGCCGAGATGGGGTAGAGGCAGGGCAGCCAACTCGGGCCCCAAAAGTCCCACGTTCGATTCCCAGTCATTGCACATCTCATGGTGAATCTGAGCAGGACACCCCATCCCCAGCTGCCCCCAACAGCCACCCACCCACCGCCCCACCTGGGGGTGGATGGGCCAAATGCAGAGAGACAATTTCATCATTGTATGTTCCCATACCATGATGACACCACATTCTTAGGGGTGCACCGATAAATAGGTCCCTATTTCCTTAATTTGGGGAAATCGGCCGAAACTTACATGAGAAACCAATTTTATGGATTTTTTGCAGTTTTAACAACAATTGTTTAAACTTTATTTATATTTCAGAGCACTACCTCAAGGCCAGTTAAAACCAGTTTGTATTGTTTCAGCTTTTTTTTTTTTTTTTTTTTGGGGGGGGGGGG
>JARVLU010000380.1:30133266-30143850 GCA_031762415.1 Simpsonichthys santanae
GTGTCAGTCTCATGGACAGAAACTGGAAGTTGGTTCCACAAGAGAGGAGCCTGAGAACTGAAAGATCTTCCTCCCATGCTACTTTTGGAAACTCTAGGAACCACAAGTAAACCTGCAGTCTGCGAGTGAAGTGCTCTGTTAGTAAAATATGGAACAATAAGATCTGTATTATAAGATGGAGCTAGGTTGTTGAGAGCTTTGTAGGTTAGAAGTAGGAGTTTTAGAGCACCAGATGGCTGCAGCTCATTCAGTTGCTTTCTGCTAATCTCCCATGAGCCCCGCCTAAAAAAAACTGCCTTTAATTATTATATTCTCGCTGCTTCCGTGCTGGATTCTTCCTCTGAGGTTGGTTTTGTTGCAGGATTGATTTGACAGAGCTGTAACATGGCCTCTAAATTAAAAATAATAATAATAATCTAAGAGAGTGGGGTCTCTGCCTGTGAACACAGCTGCAGCCTCGGAGTCGGACACGGAGACACAGTCCAGTCGACTCTGGAGTCAGACATTTTGGCTTCAATGAAATCTGAAGCCGCAGCAATAAGTGGGATGGAGATGAAGGCAACTGATGGATGGTTTTATTTTTATTAGAGCGAACTGCTGGCAGCCCAAGTGGAGCTTGCTGTTGCCACCTTGGGCCTCAGAGCAGAATCTTCATGTTCTCTCAAACCACTACAGTTCAAGGCAGATGACCTGGTTTGTTGAAACAGAATCGCTCCTTTCGCTGCTCTGGATGGAAGACTGTGATGAAGTGAAGACTCGACTGAGGCGAGCTGTGCAGGGTGTCCCCCGCCTCTCACACAGTGATGGCTGGACACGTGCACCAGTGACCCCACGATCCAAAAAAGGAAGAAGTGGGTAATAGATTGATAATGTCCTCTATGTGAAGATATTTGAGTCATGCCTGAGATGACTGTTTTTAAAAAAAAGTGCCATCTACATAAAGACACTGAACAGAGTTGAACTGGACACTGTTACAGACCATAAATCTCAAGGTGACCAAACCAGTGCCAGGCGGAGCGTCCAGTGTCAAAACAATGTTCAGACGTGGCATGACCAGTAAACTGACATCACGCCATTTTGTTTCTGAACTGAGAAAGTCCTGGCGACGTGCAGCAGAGCCTGAGGTTTGTTCACAGCTGTTGTTTTATAGGAGTTGGTGCAAACCGTGATGCTGAAGGTGGTGTGCAATCATCTGATGTGCTGTGTGCAGGGGGGGGGGGGGGGGTCAGCACTATCATTCAAGGATGCTTGTGCTTTTCTGTGGCTATTGTCTCAGACCTTGTCCTCATATTTAGCCAAAACAGAATCTTCTAATATCAGATGAGAACGTCTTTGAGACACCTGAGGACCTCTGCAGTCCAGCTCCACTTCAAGGTCAGAAAGGACCTGGGAGCGGGTCGGGACAAGTTAATGGAATTTGTGAATGTCTATTAGAAAGAAAACCAACAGATAATTGAACGGGATGCTTTTGTTTTGTTGGAGGTGCACGTTAAAGTCATTTAAACCCCTTTTCTTTGCAACATGCTCTCTCTGCTCGCGCCCTTGCTTTCCTTCACCATCATCCAAGGTCATGCATTATGCATTCTCAGAAATAATTCAGCAAAACTTCTGCTTTTAAAAGCCCCTTCCCTCGACCCAGCTGTCTTTCTTTAATGTAAAAAGGCCTCTGACGCAACACTCCACACTCATACTGCTGTGCACGTGAGTGCACAGGATGTGACCAGTCAACTTTTCTCTTTAAAGGAGGGTTTTATTGATCCAGACACAAATAGAATTCGTTACAATGGATTGTCCTTTTATTAGTGAAAGCATTAAAGCTGTTTGATCGACCGGGTCAGAACTGAAGGAAGGAGGTGAACACGTGTCACGTGTCGTGTGTTTCAGCTGAAACATGTGTCACGTGTTTCAGCTGAAGCTAAAACAAAAGGAAGAAGGTTGAGTCAGAGATGATTCAATCAACAGCTGTTCTGTTTCATCCCTATCCACCGCCAGAGGGCGGCGCTGAAAGCACCAAATGTTCCCTTTGCGCATGCGCTGTTCCAATAATTACATCAACGACGTCACACAGGCGTGACCGGATTATCAATCAGAGGCTACACAGCCCAGCGTTACCCATAATTCAGTCCTGTTTTCTTCTCGTGCGCATTCGATCCAAGGCTACAGGCCTTTGGCTTTTCTTTTCTCGCCGTCGCTGGAGACCCGACTGCCTGCTGACCCGACTGCCTGCTGACCCGACTGCCTGTTGACCCGACTGCCTGTTGACCCGACTGCCTGCTGGCCCGACTGCCTGCTGGACGGAGCAGTGTGTCCGAGGGTTGTAACGGTTTAATCTTTATCGAGGTATTGCGTTGGGCCACGGTGGCTTCGCCTCTCTCCCAGCTCACAGCGTTGCTAATGTGATCCAACACTGGTGAGTAACTTTTGCTCATTTCGCGGCTCCGCCACTCGTGGCGCTCCGTCCGCCCTCGGAGGAGGCTACCATGTGGGTCACGTGAGTAGTCTTTACTTTGCCTTGACTGCGGTTTGTTGCCGTTGGTGTGGCTCCGTCTGCTTTAGGAGGCAATTTTCCACGTGAGATCGACACGTGGCCAGCTGTGCTCTGGTCTGAGGTTTGTGCTCAGGATTCCTTGTGACATCATTGATACTAGTCATTCAGTTGTTTCAGCGCCGCCCTCTGGCGCTCAGTAGGGACGAAACAGAATGAAAGTTACAAATGTAACTACGGATCTATGAATCCTGGATGACCACCAGAGCTTCTCTGTCACTCAGAATCCTTGCTTACGCGAGACGTTTCTGTAGGACTGAATTACAGATAACGCTAGGCTATATAGCCTCTGGTTTATCCGGTCACACCTGTGTGACGTCATCGATATAATTACTCAAACAGCGCATGTGCAATGGGAACATTCGGTGCTTTCAGCACCACTCTCTGGCGGTCATCCAGGATTCACAGTTACATTTGTAACTTTCGTTTTGTTTTGGGGAGTTTTTTTTTTTTTTCCAGTGAGGTTTGTTGTGTTTCCTGTGGCAGGAAGTCAGACTCACTTCATCCTGATGCAGACTCTGCCAGCTTCTGAACAATGGACCTTCCACTGAGACACCTTCAGGACTCAAACCCCCCCAGTTTATCAGAAAACTCTTGTCTGATGAGCAAGTAAGTAACTAAACTTCATTTATATATAGCATCTTACATAGATAAAACAACAAAGAGCTTTACAGAAATACATCTGCAGGCTTAAAATAAAACAAAGACAATAAGAACAGCTGATAAAAATGGTAAGAAAAGCTGAAAATGATGACAGCTGATAACAACAGCAAGAACAGCTGATAACAGCAAGAACAGCTGATAACAACAGCAAGAACAGCTGATAACAGCAAGAACAGCTGATAACAGCAAGAACAGCTGATAACAGCAAGAACAGCTGATAACAACAGCAAGAACAGCTGATAACAACAGCAAGAACAGCTGATAAAAACAATAACAGTAAGAACAGTTGGGTAAAACAGTAAAACACTAAACTAAAAGTTTGTCTGAATTAAAACATCTTAAGCTGCTTTTTAAAGGAATCAACAGAGGCGGCCACACGAAGAGACAGGGACAGGGCATTCCAGTCGGGGGGCTATGGCCTGAAAGGATAGGTCACCCCCAGTTTTAAACTGGGTCTTAGGGACCTTTAGGAGGTTCAGCACTGAAGACCAAAGGGTGTGGGCTGGAGAATAAGGGCTCAACATGTCAGTGATGTACTCGGGGTCCTGTCCACTTCAAGCTCTAAAAGTCAAGACCAAACATTTTTAATTAATTATAGATTCAACAGGCAGCCAATGGAGAAGAAGAAACCAGTGTCATGTGAGAACTTCTATGTCTGTTGTGCTTTTCATGCAACTTTTTTATTTTGCTATTCTTCCTCAAGTCTCCAGTTCCTGTTAAAATCCTCGCAGCAGCGTTCTGGACCAACTGGAGATGGACGGCAGATTTGTTAAAACAAGTAAAAAGGGAATTACAGTAAACGAGAAGAAATAAAAAAGCATGAATAATCATCTCCAGGTCAGATCTGGATAACAAAATGTTTCTCAGATGATAAAAGCATTTTTTTTTCCAGAAGCTTTGAATGTTTTCTGATCCAACAGAAAACCAAGTTTTCTGAGGCTCGGCTGAGAAGAGGAGCCCAGAGAACCAAGGTGCAGCTTGGTCTAAGGAGTCTTGTTAGAACTGAAGGCAGTTGTAAGCTATCATCTGGGAAACACAATTTACTAATTCAGTTAACTTGTTATTCTGAAGTAGAAGGAACAGTACAGTTGAATATCATCAAATGGTAAGACACATTGTTAAAGCTACTGATAATCTCTCCAAGGGGGCTGATGTACAAAAGGAACAGAACAGGACCAAAGACTGAACCCTGAGGAACACCATATAATGTTGTCATAGAGTGGTAGTTTTGGAGCTGAACCCAGTGGTGCAGGCAGGACTCACAGACCAGAGAGTGAATACAAAATGAAAGAACTGTCATGGCGGCTGTACTCACATCAGTCCAGGGGCACGAAGAAACACAGGAACTCAGAAGATCCACCACGGACTCCGAAGGGATTCACCAGACAACGAGTAACACACAGACACAAACTTGTGAGTAACAAGTCACAAGCACACGCACCTGGACAGGACACGCAGGTGGGACTGATCAGGAGATAAATCACTAGGAGAAAACATCAGGTAGTGCAGGCGCAGGGTGACCACTAGAGGGCACCATTCTGACAAACTGTGATCTTAGACTGTATCTTGTTCCAAACATTGGAAAAGGTTCATCCTTTACTGAAAATGTACTGATCCTGCAGCTGCAGAAGACAAAAAATAAAAAAAATAAAATAAAAATAAATAAATAAATAAATAAATAAATAAAAAGGGGTCACATCAGGTTTTTTTTTTGTAATTTGGATAGAAAATAGACTCTAAAGTTTTTTTGTTTCTCATTAACCACGTGCAGCATCAGTTTTAGTTTCTAATTTGTGGCGGTGAAACCACAACTCCACGATCCAAACAGATTGCACATTGTAAATGTGCATGACATCTGCAAAGAAAGTTACTGCTTCTCAGTGCTGGGGTGTAGAGGGCGTGATTTGGCCTTGTCAGCAGGTTTCCTGTACTCACCCATTTTTTATTATCAGCTCAACAGGAACTGAAACCATGAAAAAAAAAAGTCACATTAGTTCTGAAAACAGGTGTGGATTTGGTTCTAAACACAGAAATAAATGCTTTTCCTTAATGCAGAAAATAAAAACACAAATTGGAGATCTGTAGATCTAATCATTGGTTTGTTTGACGGAAACATGGTTGCACTTTTAGTAAAATGTTGGATTTATTTTTATTCGTTTATTTCTTTTGTTGCAGGAGGTCATTTTATAGGATCCAAGTAGAGTTCAGATCAGTTAAAAAGGTGAATATGTTTGAGTTACATATTAATTAATCATCAGTCGCATAAGTCTCACATGCAACCAAGGTAAAATATTACCATAATATCCAGACTATAAACTGCTACTTTTTCACAGGTTTTGAACCCTGTAGCTTATATAGGCCTAATGCTGCAGATAATATATATACAGTATATATGTGTGTGTGTGTGTGTGTGTGTGTGTACACCCCACCCCTTCCTAATGTGCAGAGCAACTTTTGCTCACAAGCTGCAGCAGCAGGAGGAATATGAAGACAGCCATCAATGACTTCCTGGTAGTCTACTGTATTTCTTTTTTTTTTTTTTTTTTTCAACAGTGAAAGAGAGGCTGAGTTCATGTGTGATGAAGTTGTTCTGCTGTTCAATTGAGCTTACAAACCTTTTTTGTTATTGTGTTTATTTAAATGTTTTTAAAAAATGTCAAGTTACAACGCCCACGGGTCGTACAAATGCAACTTATATATGTACAAAACGGTTTTATTTTTAAATTTAGTGTGAGCGCGGCTCATATTCAGGTGTGCTCTATAGTCTGAAAATTACGGTATTTCTCACAGACCTAGCTCACCTGAATACACAGATCTTACTGACCTCAGTATGATGGTAGCAAACAGAAGGATGCTGATCAGAATTTAAAATGTGGCTTATTTGAACAGAAGACAGCAGGCGTGACCACGTCTAGCTGTTTAGTGGAGCATCATGAGATGCAAGGTGTCCTCCTCGTCCTGGAAGATGAAGCAAATCTTACATTTTAAGAGCTGTGAAACACTGAAGAAAGTGGTTCATTTTTAAAATGTAAAATATGAGGAATGATGATACGCAGCGAGTCTGGGGGGTACAGACATGTTGGTTCACTGTTGTCAAGAAACAAGCCAGTTCTCCTGTTATCTAATGCACCACCTGCTAAGTGATGATTAATTAAGTGTTTATAGCCGTGTTAACTAATAATTAATTATATAAAGGTGCAGTTCTCATGTAAAGAACTGGGAGAATGAGAACTGTGCTTTGAATGTGAGTAGGAAGTGAGCTCATGTGATTTATTGATCTTTACTGACATCTAGTGGTTTTAAACAGAAGCTTTTTGGGTCAGACTCAGGTCAGTGAACTCTCTTGATTTGTTTGCAGCAGTGTTTTTCTAACAAAAATGAACGTGAGCTTCTATTATCAGCTGAAGTGTCTTTAATACTTTTTAAAAGAAGCATATTTTTTAGAAGTTTTTCACATATTTACAGATGTCTGTTCTTTTTGTCTCTTTATAAAACTTCCTTAAGTCTCCGCTTTGTGTTTTCTTTTTAGACATCCTTTTTGTGCACACACAGGTGCATCTCAAACAGAATATCATGAAAAAGTAAAAAAAAAACATGTCAATCAAAACATTTTATACATTCACATTATTGACAGATAAGTCACATACATGTATTTCCTCGACTTACAGCAACGTGGACTTACAAACGGGTGCGGCGCCACGTGTAATGAGTTCCGACTTACAGCAAAATCGAGTTACGAACAGTTTGTAGGTACGGAACCCGTTCGTAAGTCGAGGACTACCTGTATTACGACTCATTTAGCTTCGGATTGGTCATTTGCTGACACGTCTATGGATTGACTGACAGGTTGCGTGTGGATTTGACTCCTGGAAAAAAAAAAAAATTAATGACAGCTGTAATACGACTTTATGCTTGTTATATCAAGACTTTGACATTATTCTTGTAATTTTATGGCTTTTAATTTTTTTTCTTAGCATGGCAATGTAATTTTATTTTATTTATTTTTTGCATGGCCCTATAAAGCTCCGTCGTATTTCAGCACCTTGATATACTGAAAAGTTTAAACCCGTTCATATACTGACATGCTTCGTCTGACTGTAGGCTAATTCTTACTTACTTTTGGTTTCAATAAAAGTCACTTCTCATCCAGAAATCACTTCGATGTGACAGTGGAAAAATGGATGTTGTCAGTGTGATCCCAAACACTGATATTTTCTTTGTTGAGCTAAATGGGAAGCCCCCTTCCCATCCTCTCAAGATCTGAAGCTAAAGGCCAGGGGGCTGATATCCATCTTCGTAACAGTGACTATGTTGGAGGAGGTGAAGGAAAAAGAGAAAAAGAGATGGAGGGGAGGGAGGCAGCATGTCAATGAGCCTGCCCAGTGTCACTGAGCACCACACAGAACAGCCATCTGGAGAATCAAAGACTCCTACCATCTGGCTGCCTCACCCACTCTCTACCCACACAGAATAAGAATCATTCAGACAGTGCATTGCTGTAACACTTCCTGATCTCATGGTGGAAATTTTATAAATAAATTAATTTATAAATTCATTTACAGACAGCTGATATTTGTTCTTTTTAACACGCAACCCTCTGTCTTCAAGTCATGAACATTGGACCTCAAGACATGGGCTCACCCTACTGCCAAACTTACTTACAAATTATTTGAACATTATAAATATCCATTTTGTATATTTAAAATGTTTATAACTTTTGGATTGGTTGTAAAATTGAATCTCACATCTGCATGGAAAACATATGTGCAGTGTGTATTTGAATTAGAAACATCATGTAACATCAGTATTTAGGCTCATTTCTGTGCTGGATAATAAATACGACAAGCATAAAATGTAAATTCTAATAACGTAATAATTCACACTTGTCACACATGCTTAATTAAGGAAACTGCTGAGTCTTATTTACAAGTTTTGAAATCATATTCTTATTTTTCCATAGTAAGGATTGTTCGTTCATCTAACATTTTAAACGGCAGTTAATCCTCTTTTATGGCTTATATTAAAATAATCTTCAGTGTGATTTCAAACTCTCCTGAAGGAGGCCAAAAGTGTAAGACAATTTCAGCCCTAAAGTAGTGCATTTACACTGCTGAGTAAGCCTTCGATGCCTTGATTTAAATTATTTATGCCCTGTAAGTATTTATTTGGCAGGGAAGAGCAGAGAGAGGAGGCGGGATGAGCGCTCAAAAGTCATCAGCTGTGGTCCAAAATGCCATTTCTGTGTTGCTGAGGTACCATTGTTTACAGGGCTTTGATGGAGAGCTGCCTTGATCGCCACTAGCTGTTTCGCTACCTCTTTCTTTTTCTTCCTCCCTCTTACTTTGAGAGAAATCTCCTGACACTGTAAAATGGGCAATGATGACATATGTGGATGCAGGCCTGTTCATATCTTTGTGGGGCCTTTAGGGAAATAAATATCTGAGAACATTCAGTGAAATGAAGCTCACTCAATAAATCACCATGACACAATAAACACTTCTGGCACATGAGCACCCCCTTCCACCCCCAACTACCATCCCCAGGTGCCCAGCCCCCTTGCACACATACACATAAACACTCACAGACGCACAAACACACACACGCACTCAGACGCACTCTTCTCCCAGACACCACCTACCTCTCCCCGCCTCTTCTTGTGCTACCAAATGGTGCCTCCCCACAGGCCAGTAAATCAAATCCCAGCACAAATACAGTGGGAATTTATTTGGAATGGGCTTTTGTTCCCTTTAACGCCTGATTGTTAGGCCGGCTAGGTCACTTGATAAATTCCGAGCAGGTTGTTTCTGCTCAGCTGTACTTTTGCTGCCCCCTGTACTTAACATGAGCGAGTCTACCTTTGCATTCCTCTTTGTGATACAATATTAGATGTTTATTTGTGGGAAACAACAAATCAATGTTGGCACTGTTCACCTCTTTAAAGGTAATCCTTATGACGGTCAATCAACAAGTGTGTTATCATTCCTCTGCTATTGAATGCCTTTTTGGTAATGACCAATAACACCTTTAACGGCAATTTGACATGTGGCGTAAGCTTGTAGAAAATTAAATCCTTAGATGAATAAAACACAATGACAAAGTCAACTGATAACCTTCATTCACTTCATTAACTGACTAACTGTGAACTACGGAAAGCATGGAACCTACGTATCCATTGCGTTTTCTGCTATGCTAAAAATAAAATAGCACGTCAATAAGATGTTATTTAATGACAGATCCACCTGGCAGGCCTCAAACTGATGAAGTATTTCGCATGAAAGACAAAATGTTTCTCCAAACTGTCCAGATGACAAGATTTAACTTTTTTTGTACCAAAACACATTTGTGTAAATCTAAAAGGAGACTGATCACACTTAAATTTTTTATGTTAAAAACAGGGAAACATACCTGCTCCAAGACTGGAATATTTTTATTTTGACATGAATGCTAGAAGATTACATTAAAGTGTTTTTCTATCTTTGGGCGTCAGTGCAATGTCTGACAGGACTGAGGTGGATTGGTCAGCCACTGTCATATCTCAAATCTGCCAAGAGTGGCAGCGATGGTCAACATCTGAATGTGTACGCCGGCCCTGTGGCTTGAGGGTGCGATGTGGTAATGGCAGACTGTCTTTGTGAACTGGCCCCAAGATGTAGAACAAGAGATGTCCAACACTTTTTTTTGTCTAGTGCTCTAAAGCCCTAATCGCACAGGATTAGTTTTACCTAAGGACCACATGCTATTTGTAATGATTACAGAGATTATCTGTGTTGTTAATCCTGTGCGAATCAGCCATGCCAGTAATTTATAAAGTAAAACTTCCCCACCAAATTACCTACTATATTTTGCTGTCCTGTGATAATACTAATCCAATTCTAACAGGCATCTCTGTGATTTGGACAGAAATGGGTGGGATCCGATACGTAATGAGGTGGTTTTTTTTTTTTGTTTGTGTTGAAGCAAAATCATTTGGAAAAATATAGAAAAAGGATATTTTAAAAAAATTAAATGAACGTGCTGCTTGCTTTGGCTTTTGTAGATGCTGCTACTTCCTTCACCGTAAATGACAGCAGATGCGGAGATGCGCACATGATCAGCTGACCCATCCGTCCATCCATTATATTTACCTGCTTCTTCCTTTTCGGGCAGCGGGGGTCGCTGGTGCCCATGTCCTGCCATCACTGTGCGAGAGACGGGGGACACCTTGGATCTGTTTCAAGTCCAGTTGAACCAGCAGGTCAGCAGACACGTGGCCGGTGACAGGTTGTCCATCTGAGCTTAACGTGACTTTTTATTAACCTCTTAAAGAAACTGTCCAGATGACCTGATTGAGAATTATCAGATTTGATTCCTGGATTATTGAGCATGAACTTTCTTGT
>JARVLU010000380.1:30143950-30154694 GCA_031762415.1 Simpsonichthys santanae
CTCTGTGCAGCCTTCACCACTCTCTGCAGAGCTTTTCTTTCTGCAGCTGTGCAGCCTCCATGCCACACGTTGATGCACAGGATGCTCTCCACTGCACACCTGTAGACGTGTGTGTGTGTGTAGAACATGAGTTTCACTTTTTGAAATGATTGAACTTTGTCACCTGTAGCTTTTCGCCACATTCTTTTTGTCTCTTCGTGCATTCTTGTCTCTTTTTGTATCACGTGTCCTTCTGCATCTTTTTGTTTGCTTTTTCCATCTCTTGCCTTTTTCTTTCTGTCTCAACACGTTGGAGTCAGGTCCTCTGGACGAGTTCTTCTTTGATGAAACATTTCATCTTTTATCCAAAAACTTCTACAGTCTGAGGAAACTCAGTCTTATAAGACGCAGTTTCCTCAGAATGAAGAAGTCTTTGGATAAATTCAACTCTTGAAAAACAGCCAACTTATACAAATAACATGACTGCTCAGCTATTTAAATATTTCAGCTGAGCTTCAGCTTCTTCATCCAAACCATTCAGCGCTCAACGTTCAGTGCATTTCAACAGAATATTCACATTTTTCTTCTTGTTTCCTACACGTTTGAGAGCCAGCTCATCTGAAATTGTTTGCATATTTCAAACAGTGGGAGCACTGTGCTCGTAAATCCAGTCTAAATGTGAATGAATGCTGTCAATGTGGGCTCAGACTCATGCATCTATAGGAGCTTCAGCAGAAGAAAAACCTGAAGGTGTCAGTTTACATCACAAACAAGACTTGCTCTGACTCGAAAGCTCCTCATCAGGTTAACTTAGGATTAATGTCCGAGTCATAACCAGCACTGGTCTCTCCTCATTACATCATTAACCAACACCATTTTGTTAAATCTTTCACATGATGGTCCTGTGAGGGAACATTTAAAGAAGCACAATAAGCCTGAGTGCATTTAGTCTAACTTTATAGTTTTTATCTCTCAGAAGCAGCCAGAGTTCCTGAACTTCAAAAGAAAACTGATAATAAAAATCACAGGATCTGGCCCCGTTCTATAGATTCCCATGAAGGGTAGATATGTTTTTAATTTTTCAGGCATGGCATGAGGCACGTGATGGGCATTTAAATTCCTGCTCAGACACATAAACACGTGCACTGCTGCTAACTTCCACCAGATGGAGAAAACAAACTGAATCCCTGTGTCTCAGTGAGACTCGGCCTAAAACTTCACTGTAACATTGACTTTTATGCTTTTAAAACAGAATCAAACGTTTCTAAAGGAAAACACTATTTTTTACTTTCTACATTCAATAACTCAGTTTATTATTATAATTAAGACTATTTTACTCAATAAATGTTTATATTGATTTTTGAAAAGCACGATGAAGTGTTTTACTTGTGAAAATTAGCTTGCATTGATTTTTTTTTTTGTATGATTAGTGTATTAAAAATGACATTGCAGTGGGAAATAAATGTCAAAACAGGTCTTTTTAATTGATGTGTGCAAGTGAAAGGGTCCCAGCACGTGTTGGGACGATTACTCGTGCAAATGATCATGGCACAAGATTGTTTTGTACCCCTCCAAAAATAAGTCCAAATAGAGCGACGTGTTTTGCTCGTGTCCGTTTTTCTTTAGCAAAAATATCTTAAGCAGCAGTGGAAGGATTTTAATGTCTTACAAGTGATTTTCTTTTGGAGTCTACCCAAATCCAGCTGACAGCACAACATCTGTAACTATGATCCGTTCATTTGAGGAGCGTTGGGCCTTTAATTTACACTGTTGCCTGCAATCTGTGTTGTTTGCACATAAAGAAACTCTGACATTCTACCCCACCCTGTTAATGGATTTCACTCAGGCCAGCTGCACATATATCAGATTAACTTAGGGTTCCCAACCCAGGTCCTTGAGGAACGCCATCCTGCATGTTTTAGTTATTTCTCTTCTCCGACACACCTGATTTTAATTAATGGGTGATTAACAGGCTTCTGCAGAACATAATTAAATCACTGAAGCAGGTGTGTTGCAGCACAAAACAACTAAAACATGCAGGATGGTGTTCCTCAGGGACCAGTGTTGGGAACCACTGGCATGCATCGGTTTGCAGGGTCGTTTACCCTCCGTATTCGCCTGACGAGCTGTCCAGAGTTGACCTTGCTCCTCGCCGGCTGTGAAACGCCGGCTCCAGGCAGAAAACGGACGAAGGCATCCGTTTATTTATAAAACTTTTATTTTATTCTTTTCAACTCAACAGATGTTCCTTGGAAAACGTCCAAGCGACGAACCCAAACCACAAACATGGTAACGTACAACAAACAACACGCAGCGCCATTAAAAATACACGGTGCACAGTGGAACGAACCTCAGACGTGATGAGAAAGGAGCTGTGGTTAAACCTCCCACGTGGCTCGACACCAGAACAGAAAAATAAAACTGCGTGAATATTTTAAATATTGTGATATTTGAACATTTGAGGAAACAAAACTACATCCTAAAACTCTTCTGATTGCCAAGTGCTCTGTATCCTTCAGCTGGTACTTCAGCACACACACACACACACACACATTCTGACTGAGCAGTGTGTAAATCCTCACATTCAGCCGCAGAAACACGACAACAGATAAAATAACATTTCTCTTCTGTTTTACATTAAACTCCTTCGTTTTTTTTTTTTTTGGCTTGTACGACTGTTTCTGCAACAATTCATTCCTGAGGTGCAATACTGTTGTGAACAATTATGATCTGTGTACCGAAGAGTATGAACACACACGCACGCACGCACACACACAGTCTGAACAAACAACAGGTCAGACGTTACAACGTGGCAGCAGAGCAACAGTTCCCGCAGGTTTTTGAAACCCGCGTCTACGCTACGTGCTTGTTCGTGTCGTCACACAGAGACGTGCACATGCTTGTTTTGCCACAGTGTCATCATGTTACACAAGCACGGGGACAAAGTGAGGCAGAGAAGTTCAACATTTAGGCATCCCAAGCAAAACGTAAGACACTTCATGACTCCGGACGTCTTCATGTTAGCCCGTGCAGCGAGGGATCTTCTTCACACGCATCGAAGCGAATCACCAGGACGACATTCACCAACTGAAGGGAGGACGGTGCGGACAAAACATGCGAACCAGCGCTAACGGCAGCTGTCAGTGGACTAATGCGAGGTAGCATCGATGAGTGGAGCAGTGGGACCTGAGAGGATAAGCAGGCAGCGCTAGGTAAATGCTTGGGTTTGCATTTCTGTGTAGAAACAGAAGAAAAATAGCCCTGTGAGAGCAAGGGAGGTGCACGAGCTCCTCTCCTTTACAGCTGGTGAACTAATCGCATGTGTTAAGCTCGCGTACCGTGTTGGGATGTGCAGAGAGCGAAACGAGTCGCTCTGCCTTTCAGGTTAGTGTACTGCATAAACGTCTGAATGACGGACAAGCAGCGGATTAGAATATGATTTGTACGAGCAAAAGCAAAAACTCTGCTTTAAAGTTTTTCTTTTTTGTCAAAAGGGCAAAGGTCAGTGTCACGAGAGGAATAGGAACCAGTTTACAAAGCAGAGAATATAAAACAACATTCAGCTCTAGATAACATGGTACAGTAGCTTTTCTTTCCCCCAAAACGAGTTTTAAATCAATTGAAAACACATGCACAACAATTTCAAGGACAATATTTCTCGTTTTCTTTTTTTTCACAATACTGTAACATCGTATGTTCTGCAGTGGATCTAGTCTGTTTTACAAACACAGATGGACACAAACGACAGGAAAGTCACTGACGTGCACGCTCTTATGCTGAAAGGGGAAATAAAATCACGGCCATTATCAACAGTTTTACATTATAGCCAAATGAAAAACGGACGAACAGATGAAATGGAATTAAACCATGTGAAAGTGAGCGGGGCAGGACTTGTTTGGTGGCGTTTGAGCGGGTCAAGAGTCAGGACTGCTGGCCGCCCCACTGACTCTCCACAGGCCTCCGCAGGAGCTCCTCCACGTGCCTCGCAACGTCCATGGTGTCATCGAGGTCAAAGTCCCCGTCCCCGTCCAGCACGGGGTCCGTCCTGCCACGACACACACAAAGCAGACACTTGGAGCATCTGGCAGCACCACACACACACACACACACACGTCTAGAAGAGAAACGTCACATTTTCAAATGACTTACATCGTCTGGTAAATGCCGTAAGTGTGAGAGTGATTTACGGGTCCTGGGGAGGCGCCGTGATCCATGTACGTTGGAGTTCTGCCTATCGGGTCTGGATTGGCCGTAGCAAAGCTGCACACACACACACACACAAAACACACCTGTTGGAAGCCCAGGTTAAAAGCCTGCAGTCTTTGTTCAGCTGTTGCCTAAGCAACCGTGCGCAGCGTGTTCGTCAGGCTGTTCCATGTCATTACAGCCGTTGTGTCCTGCGGCTGAACCGAGCGCGCAGAGAGGCAGGCGGCGCAGCTTGACAACTAACAAGCCTAACTCCAATGATGAGTGGAGGACGAGCTCCCGCAGGAACCCCGACCATCCCTAATTGGCCTCCTCCAACTTTAACAGCCCGCTAATGGCTGATCTAAATTCAGGGTCCGGTGCGTAGTGATTAAGTCTAAACGCTGCTCCAGAGTTTGCAGAACGCAGAGGGGAAGTGGCGTGGAGAAGACGGAGCAGAGATGGAGGGAGAGGAGGGAAGGGACGGACAGAAAGATGGTACTTACTCAGGCACCACCTGTTTGATCTGCGGTTTCACATACCCATCCACAGCTTTAGCTTTAAAACAAGAACACGCGGTGATAGCCGTTAGCGCTGACGTTTAGTCACCTTTTGCATCTGCACACAGCATCTTGTAGGATTTCACTTACAAAGAGGCGGGGTGTAGTATTTGGAGAAAACTTCATCTTTGGGTCTGTCGGGGTACAGGAACAGGAGGTGATTGAGATCGCTAATTCGGTCGGCCAGAGAGCGGATGGAGAAGTCTTTGGTTGTGTAGGGCATGAGGTTCCAAACCATTCTTTCACCTGTAGAAACACAGCAAACCCCATTTAATGTCCAGAAATAACACAGTCAGGTTTTTACTCCAGGCGGTACCAAAGTGCTGACAATAACTGAAGCAGGAAGTGGTAACAGAATAACGTTAGCATCCATCCAGAGGTTGAACACCTCATGAATAAAACGAGTTCATCTCAAAGGAGTGAAGTAAATCTTTGAAGGAGCTACAGTAGCCCTTCGCTACTTCACGGTTCATTTATCACAGATTCGCTCTTTCTTGAGTTTTTCAACGATCGTCAGCTTTTTTCTAATATTGTTCACGTGATCGGGACGGTACGAGATGAAAACTTAACAAAAATAAATTACCTCGGACATGTTCCACCATTTTGTAGTTTTCTTTCAGTAAGTCTACACTGTACGGCCAGGCAAAAAAACTACACTACCCAGAAGCCAACAGTGCTTCCAGCTGCTGCTTTCTTGTAATTTTTGTTCAATAAGTCTACACTGTATCGCTAGTCAAAAGAACTACGTTACCCAGAAGCCAACAGTGCTTCCAGCCGCTGCTTTCTGCCAAAATGGAGGGAAAGTTCTGCAACTCAAATCTACAATTTCAATACAATACTCTATAAATCTAACAGGAAAGCTGTAAATAATCCTGGTGCTCATTTATCCATGTGCACTTCAACCTGGACGGGGCGCTGCAGGGCAGGTCTGCTGAACCAGAACCGAGCCTGACCGCTGCTGGTATAGGCTTTGTGGTTTTTCATCTATCGCTGGGGGAACGATGTAACCCCCGTGATGATCGAGGGAGTAGAGCAAAATGTTTATAAGTGTGATCAGCATCTTCTGCATGTGGGAGTCTGACCACTCAGAAGCACTTCACATGATCAAAGTAAACTTTTTTAAAGCTCATCGGTGCTCGTCAGCCGTGTGGTGTTATGCAGACAAATTAATGTCATCTTGTTATAAAACTTATTAAAAGGTGTTATAGATTCAATGAGTTATACTTATCGCCCGCCGCCGAAGGCAAAGGCAGAGCCATGACGTCTTTGCTCGTACCTGTGAGTAACTAATTACTGACTGCACCTCCACAGCTGATGAACTTTTTGAAGCCGGTCTGATTCAAATCAAATAAAACAGAAATTTGTTCGGGCTCGAGTCGTTCAGTTGTCACCGCTCTGAGCAGATGCTGCCGGCGCTCCAATTAAATTCTAAAAATAATTGTCCAAACTGGAACCAAGGTGAGGGAAGTACACAAAACAAAAAAACAGACCAAGTGATTAAAGTTTTGTCACTGGTTTGCTCGCACTCGTGAAGCTTCAGGTCAGATTTAACAACAGCCATGAAGTTTCAAAAATAATAGAAACAAAACCGTCCTAACTGTCGTTTCTGCACATCGTACCTGCTTTGCTCTGATTTTCTGCCACCCATGCGATTGTAATGCCTCCAATCTCAGAGTCGCTGAAGCGCAGAAGAAAAGTCCCGTTGGGTTTGGACATCAACATATCCTGAGCCTGCTGCTTGTTCACAAAGCCCAGAATTGCTCTGCAATAAGAGGGTTATATATAAAACAGAACGCACATTTCTGACACCCCCCAGTCCCGTTCACTGCTGCTGCTTTTCATTTCTGGTTGCCGTGTAAAATCAAATGAATGAACCATTGCTCGTGCATCATGACGACAGCAGGAAACAGGAAATGCTGTAAAACTGTCAAATTAACAAACAAATTCACTGGAACGTTCAATTTAGTCTGTTTTGCAACCAAACGTGAAAAAGTGGCGAACAAACAAAAGAAAACCTTAAAAGCTTTCTTACCCGTCATTCCAGTGAGGTTTGAGGTGCTTTTTTGTGAGTTCCATCACGCCATCAAACCACTGCCAAAACGTGAAGTTCCTCCCTGGCAAACTTTCCTGAACACAAACATCGTCGTCATAAACAGAATCACGAAACGCAGGTAAAATTCTGAGAACTGTGGTAATCACGGGCCACTGAGAGGCATGAGATAATGTTTTTGCCTCTGACTGTGTTTGTCTGTAATGTGCGTCAAATACGTCACTGCAAGAATTTTGATCCAACTTATTTTGATGTGTCGTATTTTCCGGCGTATAAGTCCCTGTTTTTTTTTTTTTTTGCACTGCGACTTATACAAGTTTTTTTTCTCTCCATATTTATAACACTATTTTTGACTGATACTTTAAATTTCTAAGAACTGCAACAGCGAGCCCTCCCGTGCACGCTCGCTTCACTCAGGTGGTGGAACGCTGGAGAGCTTGCAGCTCCGGACACGATGGATGGATGGCGCTGCGCCGCTCAGGCGAAATGACGCCGTTTTGACCATTAAATGAATGTATATTAAAAGCAACAGGTCAGAGGTGAATCATAATAAATAAAATAATAATATAAATAATAATGTTCTATACACTGAAGTTAACGCATCACACCTGAAATCACCCAGGTGGAGCAGTGGGCAGCTGCGTAAGCACTCAGGGAGCAGTTAGGGATTGGGTGTCTTCTTCAATGTGCATCTACAACTAATTTGTTTATGAAGTCAATCCATTTCAAGATGGCCGCCACCACTAACTGAACTAAAGAAACACAGAAACGGCTCCAGCTCAATCAGCTTGTTCGGTACCGAGTAAAAATTGGGTGTAATAGCTTAAAGTCCCATCCAACAGTCAGAGCACTACCAGATGGCAACATCTGTAATATTACATAATTGCACATCATTTTACTTGTAAGATTGGATCAAAGTATGTATAACTCATTTCTCAACTCAAGATGATTTATTTTGAGGCCCTATAGTATTTACACAAAACAGACTTTAAGAAAAAATAACTCGTAGCATCTCCGCTGTGTTTCGGCTGTTTGTGTACACAACAGCAGAAATAGTGGTTTTTGGAAAATGTCGAATACGTAAGAGGCGTGTGAACAGCATTCAACCTTCCTGTTTTAATGCTTTTATTTTGTAACGTAAATACTTCTGAATAGTTGGTGCTATTTTGAATCAGAACGTTCGGCTCAGTCAGGAGGTGGCTGGTTTTCAGTTTCTGTAACTTTTCTAAACATTTAACTTTATTTACAAGTATTTTCTTTACAGAAGTGCATTGTCTCCAAAAGTCCTTCAAAATACTGTTTTCTTTGAATTCTTATTAAGATTAGTTTGTTTTTTATGCTCCTTCTAAGTTTTAGCTATTTTGCTTTTTTTAGTAAGCCTTTAGCTACTTTTAGCTGTTTATTATGCTTTTAACTATAGTCTTTAGCTATTTTTAGCTTCTAGCTAGCATTTTGACTAGGGCTGAACAATTAACTGCATTTGCAATAATATTGATTTGATAAATGAGATTTTCTAAACTCAAAGGCTGCGATTTATTGTTGGCGTATTGTTTTTATGCTTTTAGTGCTTAGCGTATATTTAGCTGATGTTTTTCTTAATTCGTATCTTAGATCTTATTACAGTTTTGCTTTTAAATTTTATTGTGGGATGTAACTGGGACTCTGTGTACATAATCTCGTTCCACCACATGCACCACATGTGGTGCAAATGACAATAAAGAAACTCTGACTCTGTGGTCACATGATCTGGTTACGTCACTCGTGAGAGAGTGAGCAGATCAGAGCAGGGAGTGAGAGAAGTCAACGCTGAGCTTTAACCGGTTGCACGACGACGTCAGGCTCGACAGACGCCGACACGTCTGAAAGTTTGGTACCAAACAGCGGCAGCACGCCTGTTGTTTGGAATTATTTTGGCTATTAAAAAAGAAGACGCTGCGCAACGACATGTGATGTGCAGAACCTGCCGTGCTGCTGTTGCTACCTCTCGAGGGAACGCCACGAATCGTAATCAACACTTAAAAAGACATTTACGATGGCTGCATGGCTAGAACGCCAACGACCAGTGCTTCAACGTCAAGTAAGCAAAGCGCCAGCCGACAGGGATCACTGACCGAACTGTTCGAAGGTGTTACTCCGTATGAACAAAATTCAAATAACTTGAGCAATAACGGAGCTCATAGCGAAAGACGTGACGTCCATTAATTTAGTGACCAAGCCTGGGTTTACAGCTTGGGTAAACACGGTGGATAAGCGGTACAGGATGCCCTCGCGTTCACGTTTTAGCCGAGTTGTTATCCTGGAGCTACAGAAAAAAAAAATGCAGAAACAGAGTTGCAGCGGAGCTGAAAACAACTGAAACTGATTGATTTATTGATTGTGTTTGTTGAAAATTTCACGAGGAGACACTGAAAAATAATCGCTTATTAAATCGCAATATTGCGGTAAAAAAAAATCATAATTAGAATATTTTCCAAAATTGTTCAGCCCTAATTTTGACACATTTTGCTTTCGTTGCTACTTTTAGCTAATGTTTTACTACTTTGGCATTTGTTCTGCTTATTTTAGCTTTCGCTTACAGTTCGGCTTCTTTTTGCTCGATCAGCGTAGTTTTAGCTTCTTCAACAAATTTCAGCAAACCGACACGGCATCTTCCAGAAAGTGGAAATGCTCTAGTTTAAGTTTTATTTTTTTTTTTACATTTTCACAACTGGGTTTAGTGACACTGAAGAAAAGCTCCACAACAAATCAAATTCATCTCATTTTGCAGCAGTATGGGTAAATCTTGAGCGAGTGGTTGAACCGCCCGTGTGTTCATACCCTGATGCACATCTGTGAAGTGGATGAAACATAATGTTCCTGTTATCCAATATGAATAATGGCGTGTGGTAAATGTGAGTGCATTTTCCGCCTTTAAGCCAGAACAAGAGACCTCCAGCATTTTGTGTGTAGACAAACAGGGTCATTAAGATGAAGACCTGGCTACAAGTGAAGCATTCTTCCAAGCTGACCACAAAATGGAAATGTAGCGATGCTGCAAAAAGGCAAGAAACATTTCTGCATATGAATATCGTGGTGACAGCGAATGCTCTCCTCAAAACCAAACATGTGGCTGAAATGTTTTATGGATAGTGGCTTGTGGTTTTTGATTTTTCTGTATGCATGGGATGAAAAATGTCTAATTGCAGCCGGACAGAAATCAATTAAATAAAGTTTAACATAGATAAACAGATATATAAAAAGCTGCATGCTGCTAACCCTGTTAAACTGTGACCAGGTCATTGTCATGCTCCGGTAGTCCTCGGGATTGTTGCTGGAGCTGCTGAACGCTTTTTGAGCCAAGAAGACCAGGTTCTCCTCTGACAGGCCTCGGTTGCTCTGCACCTCTGCCTTGTACTTCATGTTGATGGCTTCACACAGCTGAGGCCAAAGTACTTTATCTGGCACAAGGAAAGGCACTCGACCCTACAGATACAGAAGAGACAGCTGAGGGTTTAGATGAGCTATGCTGAAGGGACTAAAAAAAGGAGCAAAATGCAAGACATTGTTCTGGATGGAACATGGTAACATGAAGCCATTTACACATGCACAGTGGACAAGAATCTAAACGCAACACTAAAACGTGCCGTTTACTTTTACTGTCTTGGGGCCGGGGTGTCAGGAAGCTTCGCCTCACGCAGCGCGACACGTCTCCTTCACATCGGTTGTTCAGATCGTTGACTGTGGCCTGTGGAACGTTGGTCCACTCCTCTTCAGCGGCTGGACGAAGCTCCTGGATCTCATCAGGAACTGGAACATGCTGTCGTACAGTCGTCCCTCGCTACACTGAGGTTCATTTGTTGTGGGTTTAAGAGAGTGGGAATGGTTTGTCGGAGTGTGGGAAGCTTTGATGTATATACGTATAAATAATAAAATACATATCACGCCACTGCTTTGTGGATTTTCACCTACATGGGGGGGGGGGGGGGGGGTC
>JARVLU010000380.1:30165661-30180695 GCA_031762415.1 Simpsonichthys santanae
GAGATTATTTTGTGGTTTAGCAGTTTTCAAAATAAATGATGGCAAAAGGACATCCTATGCTTTTTATTTTTTAAATTTCTATTGAAAGTTTTATACCAAAAACATACCGTGATATATATCGTTACTGCCACCCATCACAATTCATATTGTGATATGAATTTTATGCCATATCGCACATCCCTACTTGGTTGGAATCCCTTTTCCTTAATCACTGCCTCGATGCTCCTTAATCACTGCCTCGATGCTCCTTAATCACTGCCGCGATGCGACGTGGCATTGAGACTATCAGCCTGTGGCATTGCCTGAGAGTTATGGAAGACCAGATTTCCTTGATGCTGTCAGCTCTTCTTTGTTGTTGGGTCTGGTGCCCCTCATTTTCCTCTGAGAATCTATGGTGTATTCTCAAAAGGGGTTTAGGTCCGGCGAGTTGGCTGGCCAGTCCAGCACTGTGGCATGGACATCAAACCAGGTTTTGGTGCTTCTGGCGACATGGGATGGGGCCAGGTCCTGCTGCAAGATGAAATCTGCATCTCTATATAGATCCTCAGCAGAAGGAATCATGAAGTCCTCTAAAACATTCTGGAAGACTGTTGGGGTGATTTAAGAAAGCAGAATTTACCAACACCTGCACCGGACATTGCACCTCAAATCATGACTGACTGTGGAAATTTCACACTGGACCTCAAGCAGTATGGGTTCTGTTCCTCACCCTTCTTCCTCCAAACCCTTGGACCTTGATTTCCAAATGAAAGGCACACTTTACTTTCATCAGAAAAGAGGACTTTGGACCACTGACCAATGGTCCAGCCCTTCTTCTCCTTGGCCCAGTTGAGACGCTTCTTACGTTGGCTCAAGTTCAGAAGTGGCTTGACCCATGGAACCCGACAGTTGTAGCCCATCTCCCTGATGCGTCTGAATCTTCTCTGTTTGATAATCCACTGAAGCCCACGGTCATCTAAATCTAAATCATCTAAATGAGTCCTCGAGGCTCAATGGGATTAACCTGCCTAAATAAAATAAAGGTTGAATGAATCTCTTTTGCAGGTGCATCTTCTCCTGCCACATTTCGCCCTTCCACTAGACTTTCCATTGAAATGCTTGGACACAGCACTCTGTGAACAGCCAGCCTCCTTAGCTAAGAACTTTTGTGGCTTACCCATCCTATGGAGGGATCAATGATGGTCTTCTGGCCAATTGTTATAACTGCAGTCTTCTCCATATTGAACTGAAATGAGACAATTGAACCAAAGTGAAGCCATTTAATGACCCCTGGGGAAACCTGTGCAGGTGCTTTGTGTTTAGTAGATGATTAGTGTCACACTCAGTTTAAAACATTCATGCCCTGCAACATTTGGGCTGATGTCTCCACAGTATTCAATTTTTTTGAAATCCTGTTTTTGTGGGTTTCATGAGCTGGAAGTCCAAATTATGTAAAAATAAACAAATGAATACTTGAAATTGTTTAAACAGTGGGCTCTGAATCTATCATCTATTAAAAATATTAACTTTTTGAATGAAATTATGGCAGTTAAACAACTTTTCCATGATATTCTAATTTTTTGGAAAGAGTGTATATATACATATACACACACATAATAAATGGTTTGCACGGCCTTCCCGAAGGCTCAGAGCCCTGTGTTTTGGTCTACATCAGCATTGTGATTGATTAACTTTCCTGTCACTTATCAAGCAAACATCTCCTTCAAAGTCTCTGACTGAGCTCAGCCTTCTCTCCTGACAGTGAAGTCCTAATGAGTGCGAGCTCCTTCAAACACAGTTTTGCCTTGAGACAAAAAAAATAAATAACTACATTTTCATAAATTAAATGGTGTTTTCGCTCAACTAAAACATATTTATGGAAAATAAAAGAAATAATCAGCTTTTATTAAAAAAAAATATTTATTTTAATGTAACATTCTTAGGCCTTCTCTGAAGGCGTAGAAGGACTTCCAACTGCACAACAGAGAACATGAGATCTTGTTGGCAAACTTGTTATTGGTATTTAAAGAAAATTTCCATTTAAGCAGTGAGCACACGCAGATACAGAAACGTGCACATCGAGCAGCTGGCTCTACTGTATCTTGATTCCTTCAACTGCAGAGCATTTTATTGATCGGACGGCTAAAAGGAAGAGGCTTGTCTGATCTCTGCTGTAGAATAATGACGATCCAGAGGACACAAGAGGACACTTCCATTTCAAACCCTCCATCCCTGATGCTTCTGTTCTCACGCTCACGACCCAAATGGGAGGCACGTTGGGGTGAATTTAAGAGCTGCGGTGATCCAGCACAGCTCCTGCAACGGTTGCCAGGACGACGCAACGCTGGACTTTTTTTTTTTTTGCCGAGATCGGGAAGTGATGGCTTGACAGACGGGGTGGAGATAAAACGAGTAAAATATTGTTTGTGCTTTGTCGGCGAGAGGCGGAAACGAGCAGAACGGGGGACTTTTCGCCTTTTCCCGAATCTGTTCCGAGTTGATCTAACGTCAAAACCTGTTTGTCTCGTAAACAGCCAACGTGTAATTGTTTCTCTCTGTGGCTTACGAGCTGAGAAAGCAACAGAATAAATGGGATCCACAGCGAGGCATGAACACAGAAAATCGAAGCCTTTCTCAGCAGCACAAATCTGTCCGTGTCACTTGAGATTAAGAGCGGAGGCTTACTCATTACACCGGCTTCTCTCCGGCTCGTGACAATGGAGGAGGCGGCAGAGTTCAACGAAATCGCCCCAAAACTGTCGTTTTTTGGAGCACCGCTACACCTGGATTGCCAACTCAGTTAGTAGGACGTTGAAGATATAATAATTGCTCTACTCCACGTTCATTAAAGTTGACACCTCCCCACAGAGAGCCAGACAAAAGGTGGAGTATACACAAGCAGCCTTATTCATTATTGAAGCGACTCTCAAAGCCCTGAGCGGTTTACATTCCCACACTGGAAGAGACCCTCTCATATTCAGCTGCACCTGATCTCCATCTCGGACACCCTTAGATACTTTTGTCTGCTCAGACTTGAAACAAAAACACACCTTAAGATGAATGATTTTTTTCTCACCACTTTCCCTCTAGCTCATTTATCTGCAGGATTTGGTCTGAGTGGTACCCCTCCCCCCACCGCATCTGCTCTTCTCTCCTCGTTTCTTCTGCACTTCTCCCCTTCGACCGCCTGTCCAGTAAAGGTCTTTCAGAGGGACAAATTAAAGAGTCTTTACTTCTGGTGGAGAAGTTTAAGCATTTGGGCGTCTTGCTCATGAGTGATGGATGGTAGGATGAAGCAGGAGATGGATCGGCGTTGCTTTGGTCACTCGTGGTAAAGAAAATGTTTAATCGAAAGGCCATGCTCTTGATTTATTGGTCTGTCTTCATGCCAACCCTCACCTACGGTCATCAGGTTTGGCTCATGAAGAACACGATTCTGGATACAAGGAGCCAAATGAGTTTATTTTGTCTGGCAACCAATAGGTCTGTCGTAATAAACAATAAATCAATTAAATCAACCTCATTTTCATTTATCGGCTTTATCGTTTCTACACGTCTCTCTCTTTCTACTGGACACCAGATGACAAAAAGCTCTACTCCGGTGCTCTTCACTGACCCCTCCCTTTCTCTTTTCTCTTTAAAATCTGTTTTCACCATCCAAAATCGCGTTCTCGGATCGTTAAAAGCAGCTAAGCTGAGAAGCTAAGCAACAAGCTAAGCTAACAGGCCAACCTCGGGAACAAATCCTCCGTCTGATCCAAGCTCCAGAATTCACGGTTGAAACCCGTGCCTTCGTTTAAAAAGTTTTTCTCTGCAAAAAGAAGCTGAGAACTTGTTTACTGATTTTTTATTTATTCATTAAAAGCTTTGTATGACAAATCTAAAGAGCTCAAACCACATAGAGCGTCCGCCATTTTGAGAACCGAAAACAAGGACGGAGAGACAGCCCATGTCTCATCAAGGGGCCTCCCTCCCATTTTTCTTAAAGAGACATGCTGCTCGCTCCCTCACTATCCATCCTTTGTTTGCAAAGTCTTATACTGCCATCCGGTGTTCAAATAAGGTACTACACTCAAAACAAATTAACATTTCTTCTTAAATTTGACAATAAGGACTAATTATTGCCAAATTTCAAACATTATTGTTTATCGCAATAATTTCTGACAATTAATTGCCCAGTAAAGTTTGTCATCAAGACAGGGTTAGCATCGAAGCCAAGTCTTCGAGATAAGGTGAGGAGCTTCGTCATCCAGGTGGAGTTTGCTGCTCCTTCACATTGAAAGAAGTCAGTTGAGGTGGTTCGAGGATTAATGATGCTTCCTGGACACCTCCATTTGTTTACAAGGCAAATCTCATTGGGATTAGAATCTGGGAAAACCCAGAACTTGCGAGAGGGATTGTGTATTTTCTCTGGCCTGAGAATACCTCGGGGTTCCCCATGTGGAGCTGGAGCGTGTCGCTCATGAGAGGGATATCTGGGTTTCTCTCTTGGTCAGTGGTGTAGTCTACGTGATATGCGGATATACCGATTATACCCACTTAAAAGTGTCCAGTGGTACACGACATATCATTGGACACATGTCATTGATACATTAAATGACAAATAAACACTTGCATAATAATCTATCTGTATGCAGCACTTGTTTATTACATTTACTTATCCAGTAAATTATTGTATAATTCTGTACTTAGTACTTAATACTTGAACATATTTTGCTTTGATATTGCTTTATAAATTCTATAACATGTTTTTATTACGTCAACTGTTGTACAAAATTTGTTGTACATTTATTGAAATATAAGTGTCAAAGAAATTTGGAAATGTTCAATATGCTTAAAAATCAAATTAATTGCTGATTACATTGTACTATAAGGTGTACATTGGTTTCTAAGCACAGTATACCCACTACAGAATGTAGACTACACCACTGCTTGGACTTGTGGCCTCTGCAACCCGGCTACAGATAAGTGGTAGAAGATGAACATGGATCAAGCTTGCCCAATGTGTTTCAGACAACAAAACTCAAAAGGCCAACAGGCTGGCAAAATTCAACCCATCGGGAAAAGCAGTAAAATGGCATAGTGAAAGTTTTGTGTTGGAAATTTATTTCTTCCGCCCACACACAGATGAGATCCGAACCATCAGTAAAGAAGTTCAGCTTCGCTGCCTTTTCTACATGCAAAGCATTTACTTACTTTTAGTTCAAAATTTCCTCCAATTTTTGACCACAGCTTGTAGTTAGTTATAAGATGGCAACTACCATTTCTTGAAATTCATGTTTAAATTAGATAAATTTTATGTGATGGGTTGCTGTGAGCGCTCTGTATCAACAGTCTGTGTGGTTGTGAAGCCATTTTACCACATAATTGATTCTGAGCGTTGGTAAAGAGTTTAAAATGATTATGACTGTTTAATCTCTGTGCATCTATGCTAGGATCGCTAAGCGCCTCTTAAATTAAAGAACTGTTCCGTAGTTGAAACTAATGACATGTTCTTCATTAGGTTGTTCCTTATCTTTAACAGCCATTGTAAATCTATTTTATAGATGATCAATGAAGCAGGATAAACAGTGATTTTCTCCGATCAGAGCTGAAGATGTGGAGGGATGGGGGTGCTTATAGTGGAGAAATAAACATTAAATTCATGGGCGACAGCTCTGGTGGACATTCCTGCAGTCAACATGCTCCTTTAAAACTTGCAACAACTGTGGCATTGTGCTGTGAGATAAAACTGCACATTTTAAAGTGGCCTTTTATTGTGGTCAGCCTAAGGCCCACCTGTGCATAATCATGCTATCTAATCGGCATCTTGCATCATGCCACACCAGTGAAGTGGATGGATTAACTCTGCAAAGGAGCTGTGTTCACTAACATCATTACATAAATTTGTGAACAATATTTGAGAGATCATAGTTAACGCTTAATAATCCGGGTTAAAAAAAAAAATCCAACAAAGTTCAGTCAGGTCTATTTTATCATCTATTAAGCATCTATTTGGATGAAGGATGAAACATCTCAATAAAATAAAATAAATAAATTAAATAAACCAACCAGATGACCTGCCTGAACTTTTTTTTTGTTTTTTTAACCTGGATTATTGCGCATGAACTTTGATGTTTTGAACCAATTTGGCTATTTGATGGGGTAGCGAGCAGACCCCACAAACCATCTTATCACCTGCAAACTGGTTGGTCCACTATGGGAGTGTGCTGCTTGTGGGACTCAGTTTGTTAATGGCTCCTTGGACTGATGAAGTCCCTTGGATGAAGGATGAAACACCTCAACAAAAAAGAAAAATAAACTGTCCAGATGACCTGACTGAACTTTGTTGGAATATTTGAGAGAAAAAAGCCCATTGTGAACATAGAAAAAGTCTTACTCGAGTTCAGCTCGTGAAAAATAGGAGCAAAAACAAAAGTGCTGCATTTGTATTTTTGTTCGGTGTATAAAACATTTCAAAGTTAGGGTGATTGTGTTTTTTTGTTTTTTTCTCTTAATGACATATTTTAAAAGCAAGGAAAATAACTCTTTAATCTCAGTGAGCATCGCTGAGTCACCATCCAACTTTAATCTATTTATAGTGTGACATTTTCAGTATTATTTGCAGTTTGCCAGAGAGAGAGAGAGCTTTAACCATGTGCTAAACTTGTGGATATGTTGATACACAAATACCCTGATGGAGGCATGATTAGAATAGAAAGCAAAGAAAAGCTATTCTATCTGAATATCTAATGGACTTAAAATGCTTTCATGTTTGAAGTTAATAAAAAATAAATAACTAAACATCCCATTTACCTCAGACCATTTGCTATGACAACCACAAATGAGCGCATCCATTAGTGCTGCACTCCACGTATCAGACTTCTATGGTTGTGCAGTTGGATAGAAGCCACTTCTACTTATCTTGAGAGTTTTCCAAAAAGAAAATTATGTATTTGTCTGGTATTAATAGTATATTCATTTATTTCCAGTAGACGGAGTGGTGAAAACGTGGCGATGGGGCATCGTGACGTGGAGCTGGGAAAGAACAAATGATTGATGAGGGTGAATGGAAAAATCTGGACAGAGTAACTGTTCTGCAGTGTCTGAATCTCCAACTGGAGTGAAGGTTTACATGGCAAAAAGGGAAAAATTCAAAGGATGAGCTAAAACACACAAGAAAAAGTCAAAGGACTAAACTAAGGAACCATCAATGGACCCTACATCTCAAATGGTACTTTGCCACCATCTCAACTCTCCTTGGCTCCACACGACACAGCACCAGTTAAGGGTCTATCCACTACCAGAACCCACCCCCACTCAGCCAGGTTTATGGAACCACCTTGTTAGAGGCTCCAATAGGGCTGCTCCTCGGGGCCGATTTTGATGCAAACAGACAGCAGCTGTTGATTGGCCAGCGGATCTTTGTCACTGGATGACCCTCCCAGCAAAACCGCAAACTACATCTGAACCACTCATTGTGTTGACGGATAGCGCCTCAAGAAATGAGCACACTTACGGAGATGATGGCGCAGCATGGCTACTACCCCCCGACCTATAAGCAGTGCTGAGATAGGCCAACAAAATCCAAGTCCAACTATAGGGTGATTAATGAACACAACAGACAGAGTGGCTCCAACACAACAAATAGTTACGACCCCGCCCACTTTGCATTGATGATGCCGCCCACAGAGTGGCGAAACAGGTCCGCCTCCCCTGTAGTGGCAAACCACCTACACCTGAGAAGAAGTGCGAAGAGGAACCGCACCGAGTGGAACCGCACTTACCAATGGCAAAGCAGCATGAGGCCTATATAATATCTGCACAGATAAATGGTGTGCCAAGCTTATTAATGGTGTCTGTATGCTCACTGAAGCATTCTTATTATTATTTGCCACCAGTTATACTTCCGTTTCCATCACAATTGTTGATTCATTATTCCTCCCAGGTTTGTGGAAAGCTCGTACAAAAACAGCAAATTGCACAACTCAATCAAGAATAAAGTATTGTGACATTTGATATGGTACATTAACTATAGATAGGCGAGGTTGTTGAGGGCTTTGATTGTGAGCAGCAGGATTTCATAGGAGCCAGTGAAGATAATGCAGGACAGAGGTTATATGACTAATGGGAAGGGTTCTGGAAAAGATGCGAGCGCCTGAGTGTTGGGACCAGTTTTGAGTTTATGGATGGATTTTGTAGGTAGACTAAAAAGAAAGGAATTACAGTAATCTAGACACGATGTGACCATTGAGTGAACCAGAATGGCAGTACTGGTGGGTGAGAGGTATAGACGGAGACGAGCAATGTTACGGAGGTGAAATTAGGTGGTATGAGTGATGTTATGGATGAATGGCAAATGGACTGTACTTACATAGTGCCTTTCTATCTTGTCAAGATACAGGTAGTCCTTGACTTAAGGCGCCCTCTACTTACGGCAACTCGGACTTAAGAACGGTTGTGCGGCGCAGCGTTAGCATACATTTTACATGTATTTCCTCGACTTACGGCAAAAAATCCGGATTTACGAACGGGTGCGGCGCCACGTGTAATGAGTTCTGACTTACAGCAAAATTGAGTTACGAACGGTTTGTAGGTACGGAACCCGTTCGTAAGTCAAGGACTACCTGTATATTCAACTTATGTTGCAAAATGACAGAGTTACAACTGTTTTGGTCAAACTTTAAAAAGTCAAGCACAGTTTTCACACAGAGTTTCACTTACTAACTTTGAATTTTACTTCCATAACTGTAAAACTGACTGATAACAGACAAACAGTTGTTGATAAAGTCTTAAGCAAAAATCTTGTGGAATGAAAAGTTGGGCACGTGTTGTGAATGATCCTCAGCTACTACCACACCAAACTGACTGTTACATTTCTGTATGTTTTCTGTTCACTTAGCTGGGGCGACCATCTTGAATTGGATTTACTCCAAAAGCTACTCCATTACAGATGTATACTAGGGATGCAGGATATTGGATTTTTGGCTGATATCAGATATGCTAATATGTTCAAACTTATTTGGCCGATAACGATACCAATACTGCTATTTTTCTCCCTACACCTACTTACAGAAACTACATAGTTCTCTCTGATGTGGAATTAAAATACTACATTATTCTGCATGGTCTTTGCCAATTTGACCTGCAACCAAATGCAGATGCTGACAATGAAGCAACACTTCAACTTGGATTATGTTTAATAACAAATTTATTCAAGACATTTACTCTTTAACACAACATCACTCCAACAGTCATACAAAAAAAAAAAAAAATACAGTATATATACAGTATATATATATATATATATATAAACAGCATCTTTTATATCGGTGAGTTATTTTGATGGAATGGACGATGTCCGATATTTAACTTTATTGCTAATATCGGCCGACACCATATCGATAAAATTGTGCATCCTTAATGTATACCAAATGATAATTTGCTGAATATTTCAGTAAAAACTCTGCTGATTATGGGGATATTTTGCTAACAGATTAAATTATTTTGAAATAGTTAATGGTATAAAAAATAAAAATAAAATTTAAGCAAGCTTTTAGAGTTTGTAATAAGTTATAGAGATGACTCTCCGTTACTAATGCCCAAATTTTAATTCAATATTTGAAAATAAAATAAATTAAAGACAGTTGCAGCCATTCTGGGGCTTTTTAAGGTCAGTTGGCTGTGGCAGCCATCTTGAATAGAGTTGACTCAAAAAGTTGACTGGTTATGGACATTCAACTCTGAAAGTTTCTTTAAATTACGACACACATGGGCAAGAACAAAACCTTTAGTCTCCGCCTGTCGGGAGTGAAAAACAAAAGTTGTGCTTAAAACTGAAAAATGTAACCAATGACACATCTAGACATGTTTTGTTTTCTACTAAAACCAAACATTTTACAATCACGAGGAACTCTAAAATATTAAGACAAGAAGCTAAACAATCCATCCTGTGTATACGTTCCCCTCTGAGAATCATTAAACTTCATAAATAAACTCAGACATAAACAACTGGAGACTAATAAAGCTGTAATTCTGCGCGGCATGAGGGAGTCTAGTAGCCGTGGTCTGAGTTGGGGGGTGGGGAATCACTCACCAGGACTGAAGGATGTCCAGGCCTCCCTCTGGTGGGCCCCCGTTGCCTGCCAGCTGTTGCCGTCTCTTCCACTGGATCAACTCATCGTCCAGAATGATGGCCTGCTGCTTTCTCAATAACTGCAGTGTTTTCTGGTGCTTCTCAGCCAGGTCCTGGACAGAGCATGCAAACAGGACACATGCAAACTGAAACACATCAAATGCATTACTTTCTTTTTGTGCACGAGCTCGCTCACAACCTGGACTGGCCTAAATGTTTGCTGTTGTGTCTTCTTCCAGAGCGAGTCTCACCAGTCTGTATTTCTGTAGTGTGTTGGCCTCTCTTGTAAGCCATGCCTCCACCGTGGCTCTCTTGCTGAGAAGGGCGGGCTCCCGGAGCTGACGGTCAGCAGGGGGCAGCGTGGCAAGGCTGCTCAGCTGAGCTGCAGAGGGGTGGACAAGTTAAAGACAACCTGAATGCACAGTTTACGTCTGCCCCTCGGATTAATAAATAGTTTGTAAGGAAAGAGGTCCTCTAAGGTCACGCAGATGTTGCTGAAGTCTTGTTCACTGCAACTCACTTTGTTTATGAAAGCTCCAGAAATTTCTTTACTAAATGTAAAGATCTTTCAGTTAAGAAAGTTCATGCTCAATAATCCAGGTACCACATCCGATAATTCTCAATCGGCTCATCTGGACAGTTTCTTTTAAAAGAAACTGTCCAGATGAGCCGACTGAGAATTATCGGCTCTTTCGGTTAGTTATTAGAAAGTCTGACGAGCTAAAGGTCCAGCATCCTTGAAGGAATGCACATCGCCTGCCACCTTCGATGCCAGACTTTTAGACGAAGATGGCCTTTACGGTGACAAACGCAGGTAAGTCAAACCTTGGAATTAACTTTTACCGCAGCAAATGTGCACACCTGTAAAAAGTCTCTAGTTATTTTTGTGAAGGCTGAGATCAGGGAGCAGTGGCAGCTATCTTAAATTGGGTCGACTTCAAAAGTTAATCAGTTGTAGATGTTAACCCAGTTACTGTCTGCAAGTTTAACATAGAGAACTTTTATTAATTGGCTTTTTTTTATCTATGTGAATGTTTCTGTTCAGGGCCCTGAGACGACGTCTGTCTTGGTGCTATAGAAATAAACTGAGTTGAATTACATCCATTTGATGATTCATGAAATAATTTGATAACGATACAAACTAACACGTGCACACACATGGGTAAAAACATTGTCACCCTGTTGCCTATGGTGGTGACCAATAACCATAACATAGTCCAGGGGTCTGCAATCTGTGGCTCTGGAGCCACGTGCGGCCCTTTGGTTCTTCTGCAGCGGCTCATTCAAGCTTTGACCAAAACGAACAAACCACTGCTAATTTTAAGTTTCATGTAATTTATTTTGTAAATTTGTGAATACTAGTACAAATACCAGGAGTAAAACATACTCACTTTAACTCTATGCTTTATTTATTTAAAGTAGGACACTTGATTTTCCCACAATTAAAAAAAAAATTACTAGACCTGCATAGATCATTGCTATAATTTTTTTTTATTGGTAAAAACAAAAAAATGAAATCTTCTTTACAATAATCTGGTATTTTCTTTTTGTCTTAAAATGTAAAAATATCAAGAAGTGTTAAAAATCTTTAAATATTTTTAGTTTTATGTCACTCCTCCTGGCCTGAAAAACCTCCTCCTACAAACTTGAAATGGTCCATGGGCCACCAGTTGATGATCACAGCTGGAGCAGGTTTTGTGGCTCCAAACATTTTAATTTAGTAAACGAAGGGGCAGAAATGACTCTGGATCATCAAGGTTGCAGACCCCTGACGTAGTCTAATCAGTATTGACAGTGGTACAGTCTACATGATACGGTGGAATACATAGTATACCCACTAGAAAAGCTTAAAAATGTCAGTATACACACTTAAACGTGTCCAATGATATATGACACATCATTATCATCATCGTTGCATCATCATTGTGTCACTGATACGTTAAATGGTGGTTAAATGCTTCGGTAACAATCCATCTGTGCTTGTTTATTGCATTTATTTATCCAGCAAATTACTGTATAATTAATACTCCTGTACTTACTACTTAATACTTGAACATGTTTTGCCTTGATACATTTGATAAATTCTGTAATATGTTTTTAATACAAAGGCAACAGTTGTACAAAGTTTGTTGTTCATCAGAGAAATTTGGAAATGTTCAATATGCTTAAAAATCAAAATAAATTGACGATTGTACTAACCAGTGTACTTTGGTTTCTAAGCCCAGTATACCCACTACAAAAACGTAGACTACACCACAGAGTGTTGTCCAGTCCTGGTTTGTAAGGGCCTCCACGATCAGCAGGTCTTCAAGCTCTGCAGACACCTGTCAGTCACTCAGTCCTTCAATCAGGTTGTGTCAAAGCAGAGATGGAATAAAACATGTGGAATGGTGGCGCTTGAGGGCCAGGACTGGGCACCACTGGGCACCACTGGGCACCACTGGGCACCACTGGGCACCACTGGCTTAGATAAACATGAATCACCTGCTTAAAAACAGAATGATCCAACTACACGCAAAACACCGTATGGCTTGAATTAAAAACGTTACTTTGTTTTATTAAGTTCTAAATTAGTCACTAAACTAATCACTTTTCAGTCAATCAAACAATTATTTTTTAAAATAATTTAGAGGCACCATAGCGGCATGCGAGTCCTGCGGTCTCACCCTGGATGCGAAGGCTCTCCTGGTACTGGATGATGAAGTACTCCTGGTTGTGCTGGAGCTTTCGCAGGTCGTTCTCCGTGTCTTGAGTGAGCAGGCGGAGCTCCTCGAAAGCCTGATTGATCTGTTGGTACTTCTGAGACATGCTGTCCATCATCCCACCAACCGGAGAACTTGACTAGATATGACAAAGAATGCATAGAGATGGAGGAACGAAAAAGTTAAACCAGTGCAGCTAATAAAGTTGGTTTTCCCATTGTGCGGTTATGGCCTGGAGCTAACTAGACTGGCTTGTTTACGACGGCTGTTAATGTGAATTGTTAGCCACCGGTGCGCTGATATCTGGGAGATAACCTTTGGGTGATTCATTGACACCTTTTGTTGCAGTCAGACTATTTGCCAACAAAATCCCTAGCAAAAAGAGCAAATACTGTGATGACACTGAAAGCTGAGATGAAAGAAAATGCGTGCGAACGTAGGCAGACTGCAGAGTCACTTAAAAACTGAGCGAGTGCACACCAAGGTTCACACGAACCTACATTAACTGAAGCAAACCGTGTTTTCACCAGCAGGATAAAATGTGATTAAAAATGAATTCCTCGCAAGACTTGCAGACACTTTCCACGTCGTTGGCTTTACAGTTTCATAAACGTGAACAGTTTTATGGTTTGGTGCATGTTATAAACTGTGAAACAGACTGACTGCAGCGTGACGTCACAGGAACGCACTGAGCTGTCTGGTTCCCACCGACTGGCGAAAACACAACGTTGTGTTGAAATACAGCGTTGAGCAAAGAAAAACTTGACAAAAGAAGATGAAAACAACTGAAACGCCAACACGTTGTTTACGTGCACACAAACGTTCATGCACTAAGGCATTAATTCTTTAGCTCTCGAATAGAAAATTGGAGAAATAAACTTCTCTGGCTGTTTGGCACAGCAACTCCCCAACACTTGAGAAGCCTTTAGATCACTGCAGCAGCTATGTATTTTACAAGTTTAGAAAGTTGTGTAAATGTAAATAATAAAAACAGAAAGTGATTTGCTAAACTCAACAAATGCTCAGACAAAATCTGACATATTTCAGCAACACAATGATAAATTGCATTTATTACAGTGTGATGAATGGGGGTGCCCAATACGTCGAGCGCAATCTAGCAGTTGATCACAAAGGTATTATGGGTGCCATCGTCATCCCCATCAGGGCTGGACAATAATTCAATATCGATATATATCATGATATACTTTTATTCAATAATGGTGAAATTAATTTTAAGCACATTTTAAATATTTTGATATACATTACGCCTTGATTACAGTGTTTTGCTGACGCATCTCTTTTTCCATTTGGGTTGGCCATTTCAATCCGAACAGAAAAAAGCTGCGACACAACTACGTGAGTGCGTGGTGACCTAGATATTACGCAGAGCTCGTGTCCAGAAGGCGTTAGCAGTAGCAGGCTAGGTTAGGCTAATCTCTAACGCGCGTTAAGTTTTTGCTTCAAAATGAGTGTCCGTGACCGTCAGAATGTGACTGAACAAGGTTTCACAAGCCAAGAGAAAGCAGATGACATCACTGATGAGAGGAAAGACTCATTCAGCGGCGTGGAAGTGGTTCAACTGTCCAAGGTTCAATAAACTGCAGGTTTCAGTCAGTGTGCTGCAAAATGTGCCGGAGAGTCGTTCCAACTAACGGTGGAAACATCTGACTTGTTCCATCTGAAGCGTTTCCACTTGATAGAATCTGCTGAGTCAGAAGATGAAGCACAATAAAAGTCTGAGCCAACGTGTCCCTGCCTGAAACGACACCCACAGCTGTATCAAAAGAGAAACCCATGCAGCAAACACAGACGTTTACTGCATGGGTTCGTTAAAACGATTAATATTGACAAAGTTGAGTTTTATGTTTATTTGAAGGTGATTTCAAAATTTTTTTGAAGCTCAATACAAATAAAAAGTGAACATTAATTTATTTGTAGTTTGCACAGTTTTTCTGAGGCTTTTATGTTGTTTATATCGATATTGGAATTATATCGTTTTTAACCGAAATTAAGAAATATACTGTATTGTGATAAAAGTTTTGCCCATATCGTCCAGCCCTACCACAAGTGTTAACATGCACATGCAGACAACAGGCGGCCGCAGTTCAAAGTGTTTCTGCACTGACAGCAGTTATAATAAATAACGTTATGATAAATAACAACAGTTATAATAAATAACGTTATGATAAATAACAACAGTTATAATAAATAACGTTATGATAAATAACAACAGTTATAA
>JARVLU010000380.1:30217155-30233087 GCA_031762415.1 Simpsonichthys santanae
TTTAAAAAGACGTTACCGATCGCCGTTTAGTTTTGGTTTCGTTTTACGGCCGAAAATCCGCGTATACGGCCGCGGATACGGCCGGATTCGGTATACGGCTAAATCGGTATACGGCCAAGCCGTTAGAACGGATCTCGGCCGTAAACCGAGGACAACCTGTGTGTGTGTGTATATATATATATATATATATATATAGTAGTTGATTATCTTTCAGACAAATTTGTGCTGCCATAGACACTTTTTATAAACTGATTGATAATTACTCCACTGACTTGACTTCCTTTCAACGTTACGTTTTCAATATTTTAACCCTACAATCAAGAAGCAAACACTTATTTTAAAGCTTTTAATGTAAATTACAACTGAAAAACAATCAAGTTATACTTTACATCATGTGACAAAACCTGACCCATACAACAGTGAAAAACCGAGGATTGTACTGTTGAATTCAGTTTATTCGAAGAAAAATATTGTGTTGATGCTTTCAGTGTGTAACCTTCAACTGTGAGCTCAAAGTAGTCAATTGAAAAACGGGCTATTGACAAGCACTTTTTGTTATCCATTGTTATTTCAGAAATAACCAGAAGATAAGCTCGTTCATCTTCACAGCGCACTCTGAGATGACAATATGCGTGGAGCATAATGCTCACTGTTCAGAAAGAAAAAGCCCTTTACAAAATAATCAACTAGCGAGAGGCTTAACCTACATACAGCGTGGTTTGGAGACCGTGCAGCAGCAGCTTCAGATGAATGGGTCGGCTTGTCAAAGTGTCAAGCAGAGGACGTGTGAAGTTTGTGTCATGTACCCCACACTAAGATTTATGCATCATTGTGCAACAAAAGTTGTGTACTTTCAAACACGTGGATCTATTCTAACAGGTTTATTACATATTTAACCTTCGTGACAAGTAGTGTTTTTACTCGTCAAAGTACGAGGTTTGGAAACAGATCACCACTGGGTAACCATCACTACCTCCAAAGGGATAATTGCACTGGTTTGAACATTTTTCAGTTGACCACAGCAGCCAGGAAGTGCAGCAGGAGTGAACAGAGGCTGCGTTTGCACCGCTCACCCGGTCTGGCAGAAATGTTAAATTAGCCCAATGATGACGGTGTTTGCCACTGATGACTATTCATTAAACCATTTTTATGACTGCTTGGGTATATTTAAACAGTCTGGTTAGTTTTATGTCTAAACACAGCTGGTTTAGAGAACATCCTGACTTGGGATTTACCTACACCTTCACATGAGTGGAGCAAGTTAAAGATTACACCCATAAACAGGTGAGTTTATTTTATGGTGGAGGGACTTGTCTACTAGGGAGAGAAAAAATGAGGAGGAAAGTTTTTTTGCCTCGTTTTTAGTTTTCAGACTAAAATTAAGACGTCGAGAGTGAAGTGGAAATGGGAAATAGTTGCAATGTTCACAAAAAAAAGTTGTATTTCAAAACTAAACAGGAGGAAGTAAACCCCACTGAGCTCCTGAACCAGACTGGATTCGTTCCAGTCTTTGTTCTTATTATTGTATCCCTGAGATAAAGGTACGCTTTTACTGGCGCTGCTACACAATAAAAGCAGTATTTCATTTGAACCTGATGAACTTGTTTCATTTCTTCACAATAAAGGTTTCAAACTAATAAACGGAGTGTTGACTTCTAAAAAGTACCAAAATCCCAGTGGTCTAGGTTGCAGTATTTGCTTAACTGAGAACAATAATGCAAGCTATTTTCATATGCTTTACACTCAGTGTGCATCTTAAGACTCTTATTGTGAAGAACGAAATAGTTCAGTGACATTTGCTGCAGCTGGTGAACCACATCTCTGTTGGTTCAAAAAGAATAATGCATGTTATTTGTAGTTTACCTTGAGGATAATAATATAAATATGGATGTCCATTGTAAGCATCCATTAATTATTACCATCATTTTTTCTTCACCAGTTCAGTCCATTCCAGTCCAGTTCTACTGGTCCCATATAATACCCCACCTACCAGCCACCTTTAAAAAAAACTAAGGTTCATGCTGTGCTAATTATCATAGCACAAGTGTCGGCTTAGCAGACTTTAAAAAGGAGAGAAAGCATCTTATTGAGTGCAACTCTTAGCTGCTGACTTTTGATTCACTGCCAGTTTCACAAATTAAAACTTACTTTACTCACCCCAGTTCTTGCAGCTGAAAACCCTCTAATGAGCTAAAGACATGCAGCTATTCCTGCTAACTGGAGATCTTAATGTGACAACTTTTTTCACTAGTCCAATGGATTCACATTGGTGGGGGGAATGAATGCATTCTGTCAGTGACAACAGCTTCCATTCTATAATCCTTTCAAATAAACTACAACTCCTCAAATATAAAATAATAATAAATAAGAACAAATGCACATGTCATATTTAGGTCATATTTAGGAGCACAGAAGAGTTCACTTCCTCAGAATTTTTTTTTTTTTTCTTCAAAATTGCAACTTTTTTTTCTGGCAATAATATTTTAATTTTAACCAAATTCTTCCTAAATTTTAGTTTCTTGAATGATTCCAACATAGAGACTTATTAATTTTTGTATCGTTTGGTCTTAATGTGGCACGATTTAATTAAACTTACAACAAAGAATATTATTAAATAAGCAGTGAGAAGAACTAGGGGTAGATTTCCTCCTGCGTGGTGGAGCTTATAGGAAAAGGCTTGAGCGTGTCATGTCATCATACGATCTGCATTCTCTCTTTGCAGCGAGAAAAACCCGACAGATCTTCATTGATCAACCATCTGACAAAGAGCAATACAATATCACTAACACGTGTCAGCTGATTGTCTATTCAGTCTCTAGTGTTGACACGGCAGCTCCATTCTAATTTTATTCACAGTTTATCCTGCGGGTCAGTTTGATTTTATTCTACTGTGCAACACCTCCGTTTAATGATCAGAGACCCCACTCTGTCCAGCTGTGAGCAACCAAGCGCCAGTGCTGTGCACATGTAAGAGGATCTCGCTGCATACCCCAGCCTGGTGTGGACTTTGCCTTCGTGCTGTGTGGGGAGATGGGAGGAGACGACCGTGCTCTGCGTGAGCGCAGTGTCCACGAGGAGCCAGATCCGATTCAGTCAGATCAATGCTTTTCATCAAAGCCAATAAATAATGTGCTGCTGAGCTGCAGCCAATTTCTATAGAATCCTGTAATTCTTTACATTAATCTGAGTTCAAACTGGTCCTACACAACAACTGGTATACTTTGTGTACATGCCCGCTTCAAGGGATTTGCAGTTTCCATTTCCTGTTTCAGTCACACAGGTTGTCCTCGGTGCTGGCTGAGACGCTTCATGTTGCTAGTCTCCCGAAAAGGATTCATGTGCATGTATTTGTGTTTATGTTGGGGGGAGGGGGACGGGTAAGGCAAATAAGGGGTATGTATTGTTTCAACATCTTCAAACTGGTCAGGCAACATGTGTGAAATGTTGTAAGTAAAGTGAGATGTTCAGCTGATTACAAGGAATTCATCAGTTGGTAAAACTTTGACCAAAGTGTTGCCGCCTGCTTTAAGTCAATGTTATACCTCGTCTTCATCGCTAAACACGCATGCCTGCAGTTTTCATGAGCTCTGCCCTCTGGTCTTCGTTTGCCAAGTGTCAGGGGTCAGGTAGCTGCAGTTTCTCAAGCACAGTATCCAACCCCACGCTGGAGCTCTGAACCCATCCCCCACCGTACGTAGCTCTCCTTTCCATACCCCTCACCCCCACTTCCCCTCCTCCCCCTTCCATGGCAGGCTCTGTGCTGTCAGTAAAGGTCAACTGCACCTTTACCCCACAGAGGTCTTTGCCCCACAGCACCATTACATGACGGGCAGGAATGATTTCAAGCGCTGAAAGAGCCCACATCTGCTCTCTGTACAGTAAATTCATTAAAGGTTAAAGGTCATGAGATGAGCGCGACAGGCATAAAATGTCAGCTTTCCTCATTTCACGTAGAATTTTTACAGATACGTGTTCAATTTGTAGAAATATTGTTGGATTTTTTTTACATCTCTTGAAAGATACAAATGAGCCCAAATGAGTCCTGAGAAAATGTTTCAGTCATTTCTGGTTGGTAAAACTTTACAAATGGTAAATATCAGTTTAAAAAACAAACCATATTTATATTACAGGGCATAAAGGGCATAAAGGGCCTGAAGGGCGCCACATGCTTCATTGATAGATCCTTATCTATTAAGTGACTGACTAACTTGTGCTTAAACAATTATTTCCTTTTTGATTTAATGCTACACTATATATTTTCTTTCCTTGACTTTTAGATTAATTACTACTTTGACAATTCAAGTTTCAATTCAACTCAGTTTATTTCTACAGCTCCAAGTCACAACAGAGGTCGTCTCAGGACACTGAGCAGAAACATTCATGTATAAAACAATAATTTAACATTATTTATGTGAGGAGCAGACTGTTTTGAGTTTAACTCCATCACAGAACTGTCATCGTGAGCGAGCATGAAGGCGACAGTGGAAAGGAAAAACTCCCTCATGAGGAAGAAACCTTTAGCAGAACCAGGCTCAAGTTTTTTTGGGTAGATTATCTTACTGTGTCAAAGATTGCAGGTTTTTCTTATTTACCGTATTTTCCAGCGTATAAGTCACATCGGCCAAAAAAAAGCATCATGAAGAGGAAAAAACATAAATAGCTTCGGTGTATAAATCACATTTATTATGTGTCACTGCTAACCTGTAGCATTTATTATGCATTTATTTAATGGTCAAACAGCTTCATTTCACCTGTGCGGCACAGCACCATCCATCCATTCATCACAGCTGGAGCAGCTAGCTCTCCAGCGTCCCTCCACCTGCACCAGCTGAGTGAAACGAGCGCGCACGGGAGGACTCGCCGTTGCAGTTTTTAGAAATTTAAAGCATCAGTCAAAAATTGTGTTATAAATATGGGAAAAAAAACATACAGTATATGTCACAGGACTGACAACTATATGCAAAAAAAACCTGCGACTTCTACACCAGAAAATACGGTAAAACTAACGTACAAACGTCATCACGAGACAACAATTCTACATCTGGCTTTGCCGATGCAAATGCAGAAGAATAACGTTTGTCAACTGCTTGTAATTATGTCTGAGACACAGATGTTCTCCAAAGAGCAAACGCATCAAGGGGTCTGACAGAAAGCATGATGGAGACTGAAATACCAGCTGCACGTGTGCGCCGAAATCAGCTGTGGTGGTCTTATCAATGTTAAAATGAATACCACGATTCACAAAAAATGTCTGTACATACGTGTATAGATATAGCCCTACATCAGCGTACCAGTATAGAAAGATCAGCGTACCAGTATAGAAAGAGAGCAGGTATTGTTTTTTTATTGCAACGTGCAGGTTGTGATTGCATCATTCACTTCTTCATAACTGGGTTTTTCTTATTCGACCTGACGAGCACAAACATCTGAAACGTGCCGAACTGGTGCCATGTTGAGCCGTGAATTGGACTGCTGCACACGTTTAAATTTTGACATGTTGCTGTTATGTTCCTTCTACCAGCAACTTCAATTACCACTGGGTCAAAACCCATGATGTGGCTCAGACAGCATGAGGAAGTTCTGATCCAATTAAATGTATGAATACAGGAAACAGTCAACTCCGAGGCTTCTCATCTGGACGTGTTGGTTTAACTTTATTTTTTCTCCCAGTCAAACTGAAATGTTAACGAGTTGTTTAAAGGACAAATGCACTAATGCTTATTTTCTACTATTAATAAAAGTGCCGGTATATGTTCTGCTGCCATGATGCTCGAACAACGACCAAATGCAGACTCACCAGACAATGAACCATTCATTCAACCTTTATTTAGGCAGGTTAATCTCATTGAGCCTCGAACCAATGATTTAAGAGCTAATTGCTCACAGCCCTTACAGACTGACAAATTACTGATTCAACATGTCTGCTCTGTAGACAAAACAATCCAAACATTTAAATTACCACTTCTTCTTGTGGTGGATCATGGTTTGTAGACAGGACAGTTGAATAGTCAGTCTGTCAGTTTTTATAATTGATGGACTGACTGATGGTTTTTTTATATAAAGATGTTTATCCTGTGCTGACAGCTGTTCACAAGGTGAGCAGTGTTCAAACCCAGATGTTTGAGGGAAAAAAAAGTGTGTTCAGCCAGAAACAAGAAAGGCAAGAAAAACAATACCAGCATCTGTAAGCACAGTGACTATTAACCCTTGCTTTGCTGGATCCAAGTTCTAAGTTGGCACTTTTCCCAAAAGCACCAAGCATTTTTATATTTGCCAAGACTATTCCTATTTTAGGTTAGCACACGAGTCTCATCGCTGGCTGCACAGCCTGTAACCAAGAATCAGGGGAAAATAATAAGGTCCAGACTCTGGAGTCATCAGGAAAAGAAAAGAGGAGTGATTATGTCATGTTATTTACAGCAAAATAAAGTTTCTTGGTTGATTATTCTGTTCAAACAGCTCAACATCCGTGAACGCATATGAAAAAATACACACTCGAAAAAGGGGAAGTGTGGAAACAGTAAAACAATATTGTAAAAAATGCTTTTAGCACCAAACATGCAGCATGTTCAGTCATAGAAAAGCATCATTTACTGCAAATGCAGCTTCTTTAATTATATAATTATCTTGCAATATGTCTACCCAGTTAAGTTAGAGGCTTTCATGTGCCTTTGTTTCCTTTTACCCAGAAGGGATGGTGTTGTAGTCGTTTTGGTCAAACCTCATGAATGACCTTCTCTACTAAAACATGCGATACTGTGAGATCATGCAACATGAGTTAGTGCTCAAAGTGTATTACGGAGACGATTGTCAACTACTTCCACACAAAATTAATCTCAATATGTGTAAAACTGATCGAGTTACAGCCATTTTTATGTTTGCTGATGACACTTCGCTGTGGCAGCCATCTTAAACGACATAAAGTCTGAAAATTAATCAGTTATACATTGACTGATTCACTTCCTGAAGGTTTCATTCAGATCCAGCCACTGGTTCATGAGCCACAGACCAACAACACACCTACAGACCCGGGGAAACACACTGCTGCTTCGCATCTGCGATAAGAATTAGCTGTGGTGATCTTACATAATGCATTTATAGAAAACACAACCTTTTCCCAGCTCTAATTCAGTGCATGTGACCAACTCAGAAAGCCAAATGTATTAAAGAGCTTGTAAGGGACAAACAGATGACAGACAATAAATAAAGATATTCAGCAGATGAGTATTCCTTATGAGACAGAGACTCAAAAAAAGAGCTCACACTGGTCCAACTGCTGCTCAGTTATTATTTATTGCTACACTTTTACCTCATAGATGGAGTCTAGTTTTAGTTTTATATGGAAAATACATGCTAAGCAAACATTTACGGGCATTTGCACTAAAACACATAAAGTGTACTTCAAAAACAAACAAAAAAGTGGGACATGAATATTATTTTCTTGCTAAATTATTCTCGACTCAACACAAAAAAAAATCTACAAAAACAATGAAGTCACCTAAATATTCCTACATATGCAAATAATTAAAAAGATATTCCTCTTTATTTGGAGCAGTGGGTTTGCCGGAGCTGTAGCGCACAGTTCATCTGAGAACACCGTTGGACTTGGGCTGCCGTAGGCACAGATGAGCTCACAGGATCAATACGGGCTAATAGCACCACAAATCCCAACACTGACTCTGAATTAGATTGTGCAAGTGTCTCTGAAAGAAAAACAAAAAAATACACAGAACATGCACTTCCCAAATTTTCCTGCAGTAAAAAAAGAAAGTAGCAAAGATTGCAGTTTTGAAATAACACCAGTGGGAGGGAGATGGAGGATTAGTTTGACAAAACCAGCATTTGTATCACTCTGCCCTAATCCAACACACTTTAATCTGCCATGCACACAAATCTAAATCAATCATAAGCATCAATATGGGAGGACACTCCCCTTTTGATTACCATTTTAAGTATGTTTTAGTTGAAAAAGCCTCAAAGCAACCTTATTATAGCTTTTCCTCTAAAATGATGACCTGTATAAAATCTCACACAAAATAAGACAGGTATACAAAGTTGAAGAAAAATGCAGTGATCTATATGTAGCAGCACAAAAACAGAATAAAAGTTGTATTTTCTTACATGCAGGAATACTGGTGTTCTCAGATAGATCTAATGACATTATTTCATTCACTGGCAGCACGTCTGCCTTTTATTCCAACCTGCTTAAACCCTGCATTTACCTGAAAAGACAGGTATTTGTGGGCGAGTTAGCCACTGGTTCGATCTCATTTGCTGTAAGCCTGTAATAGGCTTGAACGCATGCGGCAGCAGGACCAGTTAACTCTCATCCTGCTCAATTAAAACACAAACGGCTCAACGCAGACCAAGCTGGAAACTTTTATTAGCTGCAAACATGCTTGTGCTATTTTTATTTTATAGGCAACTCTCATTGTTGGTTCCTTCCTTTAAAGGAAACTTGCAAGGATTTAAATTCAACTTTGACATGGCGATGATCACATCATCTCCGTTTTCTCTGGAACATCACAAGTGTTCCCATCTGTTCTCCTAGTACTGTGTAAAGACCAGCATTACTACAGTTGATGAACTGCAGAATAAGTGTGATCCAGCAGCGCAAACGTTCTTGGTCAAAACTGGGATAAACAACAAGACGCGTCACGGATGGTGCAACACAGCTTCCCCTTCTACCTGTAGTGATGGATGTAGTTACACAGCCTCGGGTTAAATTATGTATCAGGGTAGAAACCTCATTGAAGGGACAAGTGTCAGGGTGTGAAAATGAACTACCGAAGATGAGGGAAGCAAGATTAAATTACAGCTTTGCCCTAAAGTTGAACTGTGCATCCCACATTGAAAACAGGGACGTTTATGCAGTGCATCACACAGCAGCCTGTGAGACAGCACATGAAGCAGTTCCCTTGTTCACCTGTTGCTGATTCTGCAGCATTAGTTCTTTCAGGGCAGAACAAATTGACAGAAGCCGGTTCATTCCAGGTCAAACGCTGCACCCACTCAGTAACAGCATGCATCTTGTGAATCTGGACGAGCCTACCCCGCCTGAACTTTAGCAACACTGACTTTTATCTGAAACTGCATCTTGACTAGTGTCCTGCAGCTTAAATTAATTCCTAATCAAAGTAGAGTGACCAGCATTCACCGTTTTTCTTTTAATCCCAAGTTTCTTATCAGTGTCACCAGCCTCAGGTTACACTGCGTATCAGAAGCTGATATTCTTGAAGGGGTGGGTGATGTGGTGTGAACATGAGCGCATTAAAAAAAGGAAAGCTGAGTGAAAACACACTTCAGTGCCTCAAAAAGTGAGGTCAGATCATGTGCTTCAAACCAAATGCTAATTATGCAAGGTTGCTTTGAAATACCCAGAGTGGACACACTCCAAAAGAGAAATGACTGGTACTGATCAAATTGTGCCTCAACTTTGGCAGTTTTAAAAAAGTTGTTAATGTTGATTATTTAAAATAATCAATACCTGTTTCTAATAAAACCACCGACCAGAAAAGTTCTCACTTTGTTTCAATTTGATGTCCCACTCAGAAATCCTGGGTGGACATGGATGATACTCTGACCTTTGCCACAGACCCAAACATTTCTGAATACAAATCACTGTAGCAATATTTTCATAAACACCACGTTTTTGACACTTCAACTTAGTTTAGTTCAAAGCTATACCAATGGATTTACCCCTCTATCAAAAAATTAAAAGGCAACTTACTGCCTTGGTTCATCGTTGCTTGATAAACTTCTGGTTTCACAAGTAGGCCAACAGGTCATAAAGTCGTGACCAGTAGTTTGTTCATAGATGATGATTAAAAACAACAGTTTTAGCAATGGGTTCGTATTCAAATAGAGCAAAATACAGATCTGAACTGGATCAGTGCACATTCAACATGTTGTCCTTTAGACTACTGCAGAATGAACGTCTCGCGGTAAAATAATAAAATGTTGCCGGCTGACCAAAGATAATGAAACGACGATCCTTGAGATTAGTTTTGAAGATCTGAACTGCAACTGAATTATTCCCAAAATAAAACTATTGTCTGGATTTTTATTATTCATATGAATTACACAGGATGTTGTGCTTCATGAGTGATTTAAATGTTTGTTCTGATTCTTTTTGGACTCACTGTGGTCACTGAAAGTTAGAATGTGCTGTGTCAATCAGAGGACGACCATCGGAGCAGTGTTACGTCTCATTACGTTCACTAAACACCGAGCTGCTGTTAGTGAAGCTGTGTGAGGAACAGCTGATGGTCATCAGCTCTCTGTGGATTTTTACAGGTTAAATGGTTCCACCTTCGCTCTGACACGGAGCTCCGTGAAGCTGCTTATCTTGTATGTGCATTTATTCATTTTATTTTATTTTGCATATGTTAGTTTGAAGAAAATAAATGTTGGAAACTAAAGAAAATCAAGATCAGCGCTTATCGAACTTCTACTTAAGTTGGTCATATTCATAAAATTAAGTATAATTATAATACTGTGTTCATGTTTGTCTGAATGTCAGTTTATTATTTTCCTCTTTTATTTAAATCAATAAATAAAATAACTAGACATCAAAGAGCCAAACATATTTATTTTTTCTAAAATAATTGCATGAGTGCGCAGCTTATCAGTGCCCAGATATGCAGCACATGGCTTGTGCTTAACAAACAAACTGTCCCTCCCACTTTACGTGTTTTAGACCTCATATGATACAATTTCCTTCAGGGCACAGATGAAGCCATTCGTTCATTTAATTCATGCATGAAAGACGAAGCATGACTCGGAGCCTGAAGCATTAATAAAAGACAGATGAGGTTCCAGTGGTTCCACTCAAACACATTTATGACAAAAAAAAAAACTGCTGGGAAATAAACTTCCAAAGAGACAGACTGAACAGTCTTCAACAAACTTCTCTAATGTTTGTTTTTTAATAGAACGTAAAAGGTTTAAGTAACAAGCATGTGATCTCGGTCATTTCAGGTGATCTTGTCGTCGACGTCTCACAGAAGGATTAACGGCTAACGGAGCGGCAACGAGACAGGAGCAGCTTGAAAACACTGAAAACTAAAACCTGTTGTGGAATCAATGCTTTAAACGCATTCAGAAAAAAAAATCTAAATTTAAAAAAAAGTTGTGATATTCTAATTCCTAAAAAGTAAAGTGAGGAATAACAAACAGATTGATGCATTTCATAAAATCATCTGGATTCCAGAATGAAAAGCATGAATTTTCAGTGAAACTGACTCTTGTTCTTGTTTTCGGATTATAATTGTTATTTTAAACATTCCTGCTAACTGTAGATTATATAGTAGCTGCAGTGTTCTGCGAACATGTGATGAGGAAAAACCAGCACATTGAACTGCATTGTGTTAGATGTTGGGTTGTCAACACGTAGTTCCTGCAAACACAATTTGTACAGAATCTTAATTTTATAAGTTTTTCCCATTTAGTTGTGAGTGAAACCACAATGTGCAATTTCCTATTACCATCCTTTTAATTTGCTAACAAACTCTGCTGTGTAGTCCAATCAGCCTTCCAGGTTTTTAAAACACATTCAGATTTTACTTTTTAATAATATTTTATGTAGAAACAGGTATTTATTGTATACATAAATATTAAAAATAATAATAATTGGTCAGGTTTAAATGTCTATAGTCTGAATAATGTTTGATAGGTCACAAGTAGGCCTGTCATGATAACTAATTCTGCTGGGCAATTAATCGTCTCAGAAATTATTGTGATAAACAATAATATTGTTTGAAACTGAACAATACATAATTAGTAATTATTGTCTAATTTAAGAAAAAATATTGGTTAATTTTATATTTTGGGTGTAGTATATTTTCTGACCACTGGATGGCAGTACAAGACTGTTTGAACCAAATGATGGATAGTGAGGGAGCGAGCAGCGTGTCTCTAAGGCAAATGGGAGGGAGGACCCTTGACGTGACATGGACTGTCTCTCCTTACTTTTTCATGGTACTCAAAATGGCGGACCCTCGATGTGGTTTGAGCTCTTTAGCGTAACATTTTTCAAACAAAGCTTTTAAGTTTATTTCATTTTTTTAATCAGTAAACAAGTTCTCAGCTTCTTTTTGCAGAAAAACGTTTCACACAAAGACATGGGTTTCAGTGAGAATTTATGAGCTTCGACAAGACGGAGTTTTTGTTTCCCCCGAGGCCGGCCTGTTAGCTTAGCTCGTAGCTTAGCTTCTCAGCTTAGCTGCTTTTAACAATCCAAAAAGATGATTTTGGTCAAAAAACATCTTGGAAGGATCAAGAATGTACTCGTCTCTTGTATTCATGTATTGCAAAAGTCACCCTAAAGCAGCCTGTAGATGTAAGACCTCAACCTTATTATTATACAGTATTCATATATTATATAATATTATATTATTGAGCACCCATCAGGATACATATGCTCAACATTCTCCAGGCTTCATGCAATCCTCTGTAAAGGTGCACCTACATTTGGTTCCTATGTGTTCAGGCTTGCAGAAGAGTCTTGTGTAAACATGAGAAAATGATTAGTCCAGACCATGTTTATCCATTCTATTATGTGCGGACCTTTGCCCAACATCTTCCACACAATGTAAAATCAAAGCAATTAAGGCAGGAGCATGCTTAGCAACATTCAGTGAATCAGAAGAAAAACCCCTTTCTGATTTGCACTTCCTTCGTTTGGCTCAGAACACTTGGCTTAGTGTGTCTGTGTTATTCTTGTGTCAGTGAGATAGTAAGCAAAAAGCCTTATCATGCTTTTCAGTGTCTGGAGGGGTTGACGGTCATTCCCCTTCCACCTGAAGTGACCGCGCTGGAGGGAACACATTAAAAGTTGGGCAAAGACAGAAACAGAAGGACAGTGCAAGATAACAGAAAAGACAACGGGGGCAAATCAAATGAAAAGTTCCAATGAAACCCCAGAGAAGTGTTTTCATTAATGAAATCATGAGTTTTACTGCAGAGTGGACAGGAGGTTAAAGGACAGCAGTTCACAGTGTGAATGCCAACAATCAGCAACCTTATTTGACAGATGGATCCGAGCACTCCTGGCCTAGACCAGACTGAAAGCCTGTGGTCACGTGACCAGTGGATTAGTGTTAGCCCAACTGAAAAGTGGGAGGAGGTTAGTGTGCATTACACCACATGCTCTCTGATCACTTCCACTTGAATATGTTTCCCTTTCTGGTTCACTCTGTTCAGACCTGATTATGGTTTGTCCACAAGGGATTACCTGACTCTGAAGTTTGCACTAAATAGTGCATCTTGGGCAAAGAACATTTTTGGGTTTGTGCATCATCTGAGCGGTTCAGGAAGACAAGAAGCACCAGGCTAAGTACAGTCATTCATGCATAACTGATTGTGACACTTCACCTTTGACTCATAGCTCAGTCAGATCAGAACTGCTGCTCTGAACTCTAAACTTCCAGCTAAGCAAAATGTCAGGGTAAAGTCAGCCCGTCTGTGGCAAGTTTCATGCAGAGTTTCAAATCTGTTGCTTTAGCATGATTTAATATAATGTAAAATGACAAAGTTCTAAAAAAAATTTAAAAGTTTGAACATTATCCAGTATATAAAACGTAAAAGGCTAAAATTACATTACATAAAATCACAAATGGTTTGAAAATTGCTGAGAGCAGATCTCTGGTTCTCTCAAATTAAACACTACTTAAAAGAGAAATTTGCAGCTTTTTCTATCTTCACTGAATCCTACATATGTCTGGCAGCAGAGAGTAAAAAAGTGAGAGCAGACCAAGTGCGAGATCAGCAAAAAAAAACAAGTTTGCTAAATAACAATATAGAAAAAGTATTTCCACTATTTGCTGCCACTCCTACATCTGAGTCTTGCTTTCTGGGACATATTGCACTCATCCAGAAAATATATGCCCCAATCCAAAACGACCTTATTTTTAACAGAAACCAATGGAAACCATCTATGCTATGAACTGCACCGAGACAGAGAACAAACAGGGTAACATGGTGCCGGCCGACAGAAATCTCAGAACGCTGATTCCTAGAGATCACAGTTACACACAGAAAACAAGCAAAAAATATTTACAAGAAAACCAGATTAGAAGTTGTAAAATTCAGTATATGTAGAAAAACAGCATATCAAAAAAAGTCCCTGACTGAGTTGTTACAACCTGATCTTGAAATTCCCCGTTTCAAAACCCAGTCAGAGCAGACGAAACACAACAATCTCAAAAATAAATCTAATTATTGCATTTTTTTGTAAATCACTTGTCACCAAAGGTAAAGACAGAGATGGATACTTTTGTACAGTTGTTTGTCTCGTTTGTCTCTATGTGTCCCTGTGATAGACTGGAGACCTGTCCAGGGTGTCCCTCGCCTCTCGCACAGTGACTACTGAACATGGGTACCAGTGACCTCCATGGCCCAAAAAGGAAGAAGCGGGTAAAAGATAATGGATGGATGAATGGATGGATGAATGGATAGATGGATGGATTGATTAGTGGAGTATCTCATGGCTCACTGAAAGGATTGTAATGAAACGCTCAGAACATAATCAATGGATGCACAACTACTTCTTTAACTGCTGGAGTCAACAAAATTAAAGATGGCCACCACAGCTAATCAATCTTAGTCCACACAAAACTAGCCATAACTGTTCCAGTTTTACAAATATTAAGCTAAAGTTTGGTGCAGTAGTAGCTCAGCATGGACCTCAACTTATAGTGCCTGAGTGCTAAACAAGTGGTTCCCAACCCTGGTCCCTGAGGAACCCCATCCTGCATGTTTAAGTTGTTCCTTTGCTCCAACACACCTGATTTGAATGAAATGATAATAACAGGCTCCTTTCGAACATAAGGACGTTATTAAACCACTGAATCAGGTGTGTTGGAGCAGAGAAACAACTAAAACATGCAGGATGGTGTTCCTCAGGGACCAGGGTTGGGAACCATTAGGACAGGGATCTGCAAACTGTGGCTCTGGAGCCACATGTGGCTCTTTCAAGCTTTGACCAAAACAGAAATAAAACTGAATTTTATTTGTTGTTATAACAACAACTAAAAGGGCTAGTTTTAGCAGTTTCCCTGTAATTTATTTTGCAAATATATGAATACTAGAAACATTACAAGGAGTAAAACATACTCACTTTCACTTTGTTTTATTTCTTCAATGTAAAACATGTAATTTTTCTACAATTAAAAAAATCACAAGAATGCATAGTTTAGTGTTTTAGTTTTTAGAAACTGGGCCAAAATTATATTATTTTTTGCCTTCTTTACAAGAATTTTGTCTTTTGTTTTGTCTTAGAGTGTAAAAATATCAATAAATGTTAAAAATCATTAGATATTTTTAGTTTTATAAAATTACCCCAACTATCCATAAAAGTGCCCTCCAACAAACTTGAAGTGGTCTGTGGGCCAACAGTTGAGAATCCCAGTTGCAGGTATTGTGGCTCCGGACACGTTTAATTTAGTGAACACAGGGGCAGAAATGGCTCTTTTGATCATAAAAGTTGCAGATCCTTGCACTTCAATGTTTGTGGTTGATGTGAATGCAGTGGACCACTGGTGGGGTCTTTCAATAATTTAAAAGGGAAGAAATCTTTTTAAAGCCCATCTCTAGTTACTCTGCAACACATACTACAGAAATACAGGTGCTGGTCATAAAACTAGAATATCATGAAAAATTGATTTATTTCAGTAATTTCATTCAAAAAGTGAAACTTGTATACAGTATTATATTCATTCATTACACACAGACTGATATATTTCAAATGTTTATTTCTTTTAATGTTGTTGATTATAACTAACTACTAATGAAAACCACAAATTCAGTATCGCAGAAAATTAGAATACAGGCAGTCCTCGAGTTACGTTCGAGTTACGTTCCTATGGGCCGAACTTAACTCGATTTTCCCGTAAGTCGGAGCGCTACACACGTGGCGGCTGTAACACCAGATT